>CM026325.1:26300765-26900765 GCA_014843725.1 Amphicarpaea edgeworthii | reverse complement strand
ATGAATACTAAATGCTCATGATTCTAGTTTGTTATTTTAGCTGTTATTTGTTTGCCTTTCTTTTTATTATGTATCTAACTTATATCAATATCATTGTTTAATGAAAATAAGGGAAATTTGTTTGATTCTTAACTTACTGATAGAGCAAAAAATGATTCTCAACTTTGTCTGTCAGTGTATTAGTTACTTAATGGCGGTAAATAGCCTAAAGGGATTGAATTGGTTTAATCAAAGCAAGTGCATGGTTATTGTTTGCGCATTTTTCTTCAGGATAATTGGTTTCTTCTATGTGCAGCAATGTCTAAGTGTACAAAAAGTGAATAAAAGGGGCATGGCTGAAGCTGCAAGAAAGCAAAGGCAGATTTGGTTGCGGCATGTGTCATTATCATAGACTATGATGCTTTTCTTGTGCTTCATTCTCCTCCTTTTTAGATTGAGTAATACTATATATTATAAATTATAATTGTCTTATATGATGCTTTTTCTTGTGCTTCATTCTCCTCCTTTTTAGATTGAGTACTATATACTATAATTGTCTTATATGCTGAGTTTGCTTTATTCATCACTTCATGTAAGACATGCGATGAAGGCAAGTCAAATGTCACGCAGTGAGATAACAGGGCAACATTAAGGTCTAGCAAAGAAACAAAAATACCGTGACACTGCACATATTTTTATGCCAAAATTTGTCTCAGAACTTCGATATCTATTTCATGCAAGTTTAATGTGGAAAAAAACAGGAGGTAATAATTAGTCAAAATAATCATTTCAGTCTTTTGATTTGATTATAGTTAAAATAAAAGCAAACAATTTCCAATGTAGTACATCAACTAAACTTTTTTTTGACAGCATACATCAAGTAAACTAAGCTTTTTAAGTTAAGCAAAAAAATAAATAATACTCCATCCGTTCCAAAAACAATGTTCATGCACATTCATTAAACTTAAGAAGCATTCAATTTATATAAGTGGGTAGTTATTAGTGAAAGTTTAAAAATTAATAAAAATAAAATAAAATAAAGCTGTCTAAATTTTATGTACACATAAAAGAATATTCCATTTATTTATAGTATAGATTTAAATAAAATTATTTAGTTTCTCATTTATTATTATAATTAATTATCTCACTATCCACCAATAAGACATACATTTTACCTTTTATCAATTTATTTTTACAAAAGTTGTCTCTTTATCATGTAAATATTTATTGATATTCTTAATTGCAGGTGTATTATTAGAAAAAAAAAGTAGCTTAAAAAAAACTAAAGATCATTATTGAAAAAAAAAAACAAAAAACTTATATGCGTGTATTTGTGTCATCAAGGCTTGTGTCCGAATGGAATATTTTTGAAACACGGAATTTGGAAATTAATTCCTAAAAAAAGACAAAAACAAAATAAAATAATAAAAAAAACACTTGTGAGTTGTGTGGGGACACGAACCACACAGATTTCCATTAACATAGGAGCAGAGTTTGTCTCATTGGCCCATTCAAAGCCCATCATCTTCTTGTTCATTTCCACTTTGTTCCTGCTCCTACTAGAACCTTCCTAATCAATTCCTTCTAATTAGGGTTTATCTACTCTAGGGTTTAATTTCTCATATCCCAATTCCCAAAACCCCAATTCTCCCTCCAAACCTTCATAGTTTCTTTTTCTCAATACCCAAATGGTTCGCTCCCATGGCGTCACCCTCCTTAATCGCCTTGTTCGTCGACGACATTTATGTCAAGCCAACGATTCCGTACGTACGCGTCTTTTCGATGTTTCTTAAAAAAAAAAATTTAGGATTTTTTTTGTGAATATGATTTTCCAATTGTGTGGGAGTTTTTTTAATTTGCAGGTTAATCAGACAGTGATCCAAAGGGGTTACAGGACATTCAACTCCGGGCCTTGCAATCAATCTAGAGTTATTGGTAGTTTTGCATCCAATGGTGTGTGTGTTAAATTAATCTTTTTTTTTTTTAAAGATCATAGTTTGACTCTTTTGAAACTCAGTAAATTGTCAATTTTTCTTTTAATTAAAAAAAAAAAATCAATTTGTGTTTTTGTAATTTGGTTGTATGGTTATTTTGTAGAAGTTGATAAATTGCTGCATGAATTAACTGTTGGTCCATATCTTGTTTTCCTTGCAATGTTTGATTTAATTGAACTATTGAAGTGCTTCTCTTTTAGAGGTTATGTACTTTGCAGTTGTTGTTTCAGCTCACCTACTCACCCTTAACCATTTGCAGTTGGCGATGGCATTAATTTGAAGAAACGGTTGCTATTGGGAGTGGCAAATACATATTGGGGAGCATCTAGATCAATTCATGGCTCGGGTATAAATTATTAAATCCTACATCACATACATGGATTATTTTTTTGCTATTCATTTAATCACATGGCCAAGTGCTTGAGAACAGTTTTTTGTTATTCATTGCTTGCATGTTGTTCATGTACCTTTGATTAGGATGACAGAAGGAGCTTGAAGTTCATGTACCTTTCATTCAATGCTCTCTTTGCTTCCATATGCATACTTGTTTGTTGTCACTTGCATGCTGATGACTTTATTTCTTTTCCCCAAAAAACTATTACAGCATCATTGGCCAGAGACTATTATGATGTTCTTGGTGTGAGTAAGAATGCAAGTTCTTCTGAAATAAAGAAAGCTTACTATGGGGTAAGTTTTTCCTTGCCATTATCAGTATACATGAATTTAGGTACTGAAATATGTGTCCTTTAGTTATCTGGCCCATTTCCTGGTTAAACTTTATCAATTCACTAATGATTGGTTTGAATGAGGAATAAAATAGACGGGGAAGAAACAACGTGAGGGATAGAAATAGAAAGAACATAGATATTTATCTGACCCATTTCCTGGTTAGGAATGTTGTTAAAGTAATCTTAGGTGTAAAAGAGATGAGGAATCTTGGTGGTGGAATGAAGAGGTAAGAAAAGAAACATTAGGGGTTTTTTATGGCCTTAGATGAGTCGGGGCAATAGTGCTGAAAATTAGGTAACGTATCAGAAGGCTTAAAACACAAGGCAAGTTGTAAGTTAGGTACAATCCAAAGTTTTTGAGGAGTTTTATCAAGATCTTGGGACAAAGAATGGAAAACATAAGATGCATAAACTTGGCAAAAATAGGAAAAGGAAATAAAGAGATTTAAGCCAAGTAAGATGTATTAAGGAATAAGGATGAAGAAAGAAAACTTTTGGTCTTAGATCATGATATTAAAGGGAGATTGGAGAATGATTTTTGTAAATTTTTTAATGATGGATAGTAAGGATTGATTTGTAATATGGAAGGATTAGAAACCCAAGAGGATGATAAAAAAATTGGCTTACTAGCACAATTTGAGTTAGAGAAGTAAAATAATTCATAAAAAAGATGAATAATAATAAAATTGTTGGTCCTAATGTTAATTCTTATTGATGCTTGAAAATATGTAAACGAACAGGGTATCATTTGGTTCACTAAGCTACTTATTAAGATTTTGAGATTTAAGAAAATGTCATATGAATGGAGGATGATTTTTTCCTATATATAAGAACAAGAGAAATATTCAAAATTGTACAAGTTACATAGAGATAAAACCTATGAGTAACTATGAAATTATTGGAAAAAGGTAATTAAATAGATTAAAAGAAGTGATTAGGATTGCAAAGAATTAATTTGCATTTTTGTTAAGGTCTACCACAAGATATTTATCATCTATGAGGGTTTATGAAAAGGTATTAAAGTAAAGAAAGAAACTTACATATGTTTTATTTTACTTGGAAAAAGCATATGATTGAGTGTCAAGACAAGTGTTGTGAAAGACTTTGGAAAAAGAAAGGTGTTTATATTCCATATATCTAGGCTATACAAGAATAGTATGATGGGGTAATTACTAGTGTGAGAACTTGTGGAGGTGAGGCTAAGGACCTTCCTATAAGAATAGGTTACATCAAAGTGTAGCCTTAAGTCCTTACTTTAATCTAGTCTTGAATGTGCTTACTAGAGACATGCTAAAGATTATTCCTGAATGTAGGCTTTTTGCAGATGATATAGTTTTTGATTGAGGAATTAAGGAAAAAGTTTAACTCTAAACTGAAGTTTTGGAGACATATGCTGGATTTAAAAAGTTTTCGCTTGAGTAGGAGCAACACAAAGTATATGCATTGCAATTTAGTAAGAAACAGGAGGAAAATGACTTGAAAGTAAAAATCAGAGATGCCGTACCATTTGTTTGTAAGTATTTGGGATTAATATTACAAAATGATGAAGAAATTAATGATGTCACATGCATGATACAAGGTGGCTAAAATAGAGAAAGATATTGGGGATTAGTTGTGATTGTAAAATACTTTTCAAGCTTAAACAAGAGTTTTATCGTATTGCTATAGACCAACTATACTATAGGGTAGTGAATGTAGCATTTTAAAGGGACAACCAAAAAAGGTAGTATAAATGAGTATGTTAAGATGGATGTGTGACCGTGTAAGAAAGGATATGAGTATATGACACACAATGATTGTATACAAGATGTTTGTGTGATATCTTTTGAGGAAAGGATGAAATAAAATTTGTTAAGGTAATTTGAACATATGCAAAGAAGGCAACAAAAGCATTGATGAGGAGGGTAGACTGCATGATTTTTAATCTTGTGTAAATGGGTAGATAAGGCTATTGTTGTTATTTGTTTTATATGCTTTGATAATCTGAATGTGTATTCATGTCTGCATTGTCATCCCTTATGCTTTACAATTGTGAATGTACTTTAGTAGTTTAGTTCATCCTTACTTTTTGCCCTTCTTTCTACTTTGACATGAAGTCATCAAACAGGGTTGGCCAGCATATGAATTATCTTTCTAAAATGATTTATATTTTTATTTTTATTTTTTATTTCTCTCAATTTATCTTCATGTTCTGCAGCTTGCAAAACAGCTCCATCCAGATACAAATAAAGATGATCCTGAGGCTGAAAAGAAGTTTCAAGAAGTTTCAATAGCATATGAGGTAGACTCTTGTTGCTTTTGTTTTCGTTTGTACCAAAGCCAGAGGTCTATTTTAAATCTTCATATCCCAACTTTATTTACTGGTGCTTTGTTGTCATTTTTCTTGTTTGGTAGGTTTTGAAGGATGAGGAAAAGCGTCAACAGTATGATCAGGTTTAGCACTTTTCTGATTACTTTTTTAGCTCTTCTGCTCAAATTTTTTTTGTTACACATTTTTCTTAGTTGGGATAAATTGTTGGATGAATTTACCTGAACTTTAGTGCATGACATAGTGCAATTTGAAACTGAGGCCTGAGGGAATAGTAAGATTAAAATAGTGGTGCTCTTCTGCTTCATGGAGAATTAGAAATTGTATAAGGATACATATGAAGAAAAATAAGGGAGGAAGGGGGTCGGTAACATGGCACACTTATACTTTGTGTTGGAAGATAATAAGAGTTTTCTCTTATCCCTGGTATTTGTCTTTCATGTACAGTGATGATATTGATAAAAGAGCTGATAATGTGGTCATATGTTGTGTTAATATTTTATGAAAATCTAGAATGAGATAGAACTTTCATTTTCTAGTATCTGTAGTCACTATGGAGTGGGGTCAGAAAATTTTCCAGGATGTGAACTTTTACTGCCCAGATTACTAATGCTTCCAATGGTATTTTTGGCTTTGTTGATATTGCACTTTGTACATTTAATAGCAGCATATCATATTTTGTATAAGAATTTAGGTTTATTTCATGTTTGAGTACAACTCATACATCATGTGCATGTTTCTTGGTTAAATGAATATTTTAATTTTGTTTTTTTTGAGTGGATTGTTACTTTCTTTAAAGTCTCTACTGCATCATTCATTTGATTCACTTTTAACATAAATATCTAGCTTGGTCATGATGCTTATGCAAACCAACAAAGCACTGGTTTTGGAGGCGGGAGTGGCTTCAATCCTTTTGAGCAGATATTCCGTGATCATGTAAGGACTTGTTAGTTTCTTCCTTTTTTTTTAACCATGTCTATTAGGAGATACTTCTTTATTTTTTGGTCCACATTGTTGTAAAATCGAAGTAATTACATTCATACACAGTAATAAGAAAAAAATCATTATATCATTTCAATTGTTAAACTTATGATGTACTAGCACCATAAAAGTTCAATTATTAATTCAATCTGAAGATAAAATGATCTAATGATTTATTAAACATCTGGGCAAAAATGTATATGGGGAAATTTTCCATTTAACTTTTATGCTTGGTTTGCTTTGTTACACATCAGTTTCTGATTTTCAAGTGTAAGTTTATATTGGGCTTGGTTTTATCACCTGAAATCTGTATTTTACTAATTATCTAGTCTTTAATTAAATATAAATGCCTCTAAAATTTCCTGTGACATTCATTCCCACATTTTAAATCTAATATGGTTTTCTTAATTCTCTCAATGGCAATCAGGATTTTGTGAAGAGCTTCTTCCATCAGAATATTGGTGGAGAGGATGTGAAGGTTTTTTCTTTCTTCATATTTGGACACTTTTTAAGTATGCTAAGGAGTTGATTGACCAAAGGCATCTCAATAATTTCTTTCAGACTTTTCTGGAATTATCTTTTATGGAAGCTGTACAAGGGTGCACCAAAACTTTGACATTTCAAACGGATGTGCTTTGTAATGCTTGTGGTATGCTCGTTAATAAGCTCTAAAGTATTATCTGTCACTACTATATTGATTTCACTGCACCTGGAAAGTTCTCAGCCACAAACCTTTTGCTTAATGAACTATTACAGGTGGGAGTGGTGTGCCTCCTGGTACAAAGCCTGAAACTTGTAAGCGATGTAAAGGGTCAGGAGTGGTCAGTATTGTCTTGAAAATAATTTCATTTTTAATTTGTTTTTATTATAATGTTTGAGTTAGTGTTGTTAAATTGATAATTTTGGGACATGTTCAGTTATTTGTACAAGCTGGCATATTCAGAATGGAGAGTACTTGTAGTACCTGCAAGGGAACTGGAAAAATTGTATCGGTATGATATAAATAGCCCCTTCTTTTTCTTTTGTAATATTAATTGTCTTATTTTTAGTATATTGCACAATGGATGGACTGATGGAGTCACTATTGATAGTGTGATCCACATAAATGGCTTATTCTTAATTATATTCTTGCTGCTTGGCAGTATTCCATGTCTGAAGTTATTCTTCCACTCCCTCCCTCAGTAAAATATACAATGAATGACACTTTGTTCATTAAAAATATATGGTCTTTCATACGAATTACAAAATTGTGCTAATATATTTGTAAATAGTAACTTTGTGTTTTTTGTTGGTGGTATCAGAATTTCTGCAAGTCTTGCAGGGGTGTGAAGGTTGTCAAAGGAACGAAGTCAGTCAAGCTGGATATTATGCCTGGTAATTGTCATTTCAATTTTTTTGGGATGCGTTGTTGTTACTAGTTATGTAGGCCATGTGCATTGTTGTTGACTGATTTATGTTTCTAACATTTTCAGGGATAGACAGCAACGAGACCATAAAGGTTTATAGAAGTGGTGGAGCAGATCCTGACGGAGATCACCCTGGTGATCTTTATGTTACTATCAAGGTACTTCAATAGCTTTGAAGTTCTAAGTCACCTTTTTTTTGTTAATACTTTTAAACTTGATGTTTTGATTTGTTTCTCCTTTTTGCAGGTTAGAGAAGACCCTGTTTTTCGCAGAGAAGGATCTGATATTCATGTAGATGCTATTTTAAGTATCACTCAGGTAATACCTTTGATGAAGAAAATCTTTAGCAACGTTTTATGCTGTTATCTGGTTGAGTTTTCTTGTGATCCACTTGTGTCTCTGTTTAACTGGATGCATTGATTTATAATTCTTTGTGAGCAACTTAGTTGTTTAGACTAAAAAAATCCAAAGAGTGTGGGTTGACATCTGTTTGGTTTATGAAAGATAGGTGGCATCATGTCACTTATGCTTTAGTGTCACCTATCTTTTAGGAACCAAAATGGTAGTTTACTCTAAAAAGAAACATGTTAACTAAAATTGTTATACTCTAGAATTGTTTGGTAGTACTGCAGTAGGTGTCTTTGTTGATCTAAATATCAAAGTAAGAATCATGTTGGAAACTGTTGCACTGTTCATTTTTGATGGCTTGAATTTTGTTTGCCAATGTTAGGGAGAATCAAGTGTAGTATGTAAATTATTATTTCAATTTTTGATTTAGCAGTAACAGTGATAGTGGCTGTGGTTGGTGTTGGAAGTTTATTGTCATAAACTCATAATATTTAGGATCCCAAACATCTTGTTAGTTGTTTATGTTGTGCATTTAATGATATTATTGCAATTAAAATAAACACTGAAAATTTGTGTATGCATGTGTCTCAGGCGATTTTGGGTGGAACTATTCAAGTCCCAACTCTTACTGGAGATGTTGTACTTAAGGTTAGTATTATATTGAAAGACATAATATTTCTTATGGCACTTTTAGTAACTGGGGAAGCTTGAATGATGAGTCTTGTTTGGCAGGTTCGCCCAGGCACCCAACCTGGTCAGAAAGTGGTTTTGAAAAAGAAAGGTAAGCAATTTGATAAATTGGGGAACTTTTGTTACTTTTTTTAGATCGATGGGGGTGAAAATACATTTGGAATGTATGGACATGATGCTGCCTGGATTTTTAAAGGCAGTTAAGACTTAAGTACATTCCTTTCACCATTCTTACGTTGTTTATTCTTTTAACAGGAATCAAGACAAAAAATTCTTACTCATTTGGGGATCAATATGTTCATTTTAATGTCAACATCCCGACGTGAGTGTTTATAGTGTCATTTATTATTGCGCTGTTCGTACCTCTTTCTATGCCATGTTTAGGTTTTCTGATGGATGCTGAGAATATAAATGCCTGTATGTGAAATGTTACTACAGAAACCTGACAGAGAGACAGCGTGAATTAATTGAAGAGTATGCCAAGGAAGAGCAAGAGGAATTTGATAAACGGAGAACTGCTTCGGCTTCTGGTTGAAAACATTTGCAGAATCTCCACTATTTGTTTATTACCAAGTCATGCTCAACTAGGTGGGAACCCCACTTGTTAGAAGTTTTGTAGGAGCATTAAAGATTCATTTTTTTTAATCTTTGCCACCATTTACACATAGTGTATGTAATATTTTTGTCATAAGTGATGTTCACAATTCAAATTTTAAAGGTTAGTATTTAGAAGACAATTCCCTTGTTCCCATGCATCCGAGGAATTCTAGTCAGTGTTGTACATATTTTTATTTTAACAGGTGTGCAAGTCACAAACTGTCTTTCTTTTTGTACCATCGGTAGAAGAGCTTGGTTAAACTAGGTCCAAGATTGACATACATCTTAGTGCATGTTTGGATATAATACAGAAAAGTATGTTGGAGGCAAAAATAATTTTGCCAATGGATCAAAATTATGTTTTTGTTTTCATTTTGTTTTTTTGTGATGGGCTTGCATTGAAATAACACAACATTTCTAAGTTCAAAACCAAACATATCCTTAATCTAAAGCAAGAGTAATGTCTTGAAAGAATAGAAAATTAATGAAAATTTAAAAAATATTAAAATATAAAAAAAAAGTATATTTAGTGCTTTTTAAACAAAATTTTAAATATTTAGAATTTTATTTATGAATTTTCAAACCTTAAATATTTAATGTTTTTTTAAAAATTTCATGGATGAAATCTTAAATCTTAATTATTTAAGGTTTCATTAATGAAATTTTAAGTTTTATCATAAATTGAAATTATAGATATTAAAATTTTGATAAAGGTAGTCTCAACTATTTAGAATTTTATTAATAAAATATTAAATATTTAAAATTTTATGAATGAAAATTTAAAACTTATCCTAAGTATTTATATTTTCATAAATGAAATTCAAATTTTAACCCTAACTATTTAGGATTTCTTAAATGAAACCAAAAATTAAAATCCTAAATATTTTAAGGTTTTATTAATTAAACATTAAATTTTAAAATGAAAACATAAATATTTAGGTTTCATCCATGAAATTTTTTTAAAAAAATATGTAAAATAAAAAATAATGTCTTAAAAGTATTTAAAAAAATGAATATTTAATAAAATATATATAAAAAAAAAAAAGCAAAAATAATGTCTTGAAAAAGTTGAAAAAAAATTAAAATTTAAAAAAATATGAAAATGCAGGTCTAATATCTTGAAAATGTTAAAAAAATAAAAATTTTGAAAAAATATGAATAAGTAAGACAAATGTGTTGAAAATTTTAAAAAATATATGAAAATCCAAATGTAATATCTTAAAATATTGAAAAGAATGAAAATATTAAAAAATTAAAAAAGTAAGATTAATGTCTTAAAAAAGTTGAAAAAATAAAAATTTTGAAAAATATGAAAAAGGAAGTGTAATGTCTTGAAAAAAAAAAGAAAAAAAATTAAAATCAAGAGGAATGTCTTTAAAAATTGAAATAATAAAATAAAATAAAATATATGAAAAATCAAGTAATATCTTAAAAAGTTAAAAATTAATGAAAATTTTTAAAAAAATATTAAAAACTAAATGAAATGTCTTGAAATTTTGAAAAAAAAAAATTAAAATATAAAAAAAGTATATTTAGTGTTTCTTAAATTAAACCTTAAGCTTCACCCTACATTAAAATCATAAATATTAAAGGATTGTTAAACATAATCTAGATTATTTACAGTTTCATTAATAAGATCTAAAATATTTGGAATTTCATGAATGAAAACCTAAAACTCACCCTAAATATTTATGTTTTTATTAATGAAATCATCAAATACTTTCTAAATATTTAGGGTTTCAAAAATAAAACCATAAATCAAAACTTTAAATATTAAGAATTTCGTAAATGAAATCCTAAATTTAACCCTAACTATTTAGGGTTTCTTAAATGAAATAAAAAATTGAAACCTTAAATATTTTAAAGTTTTATTAAATAAACACTAAATTTATAAATGAAATCATATATTGAAATCCTAAAGATTTTAAGGTTTTATTAATTAAACACTAAATTTATAAATGAAACCTTTAATATTTGAGTTTCATCAATCAAATTTTTAAAAAAAAAAATTGAAAAAGCAAGGGTACTGTATTTAAAAAAGTTTTAAAAATTTGAAAATAATGAAATTTAAAAAAAAATGTAAAACCAAGAATAATATCTTAAAAATATTGAAAAAAAAATGAAAATTTATTAAAATATGTAAAAGCAAGAATAACGTATTAAAAAAGTTGAAAAAAAAATTAAAAATTTTAAAAATATGAAAATGAAGACCAATGTCTAGAAATTTTGAAAAATATGAAAATCCAAGTGTAATATCTTGAATTATTGAAAAAAAATGAAAATATTTAAAAAATTGAAAAAGAAAGTTTAATGTGTTGAAAAAATTGAAAATTTTGAAAAATATGAAAAAAAAAATTAAAATTTTTTAAAATAAAGAGGAATGTCTTTAATAATGGTATTAAATTGAAAATAAAATAAAATATTTTAAAAAACAATAGTAATGTCTTAAAAGAGTTGAAAATTAATGAAATTTTAAAAAAATCATTAAAAAGCAAATGAAAGGTCTTGAAAATTTGAAAAAAAAATGAAAATATTAAAATATAAAAAAAGTATATTGAGTGTTTCTTAAATGAAACTCTAAATATTTAGGGTTTCATTTATGAGACTCTAAACTTTAATTATTAAGGATTTCATTAATCAAACTTTAAGCTTCACTTTTAATTAAAATCATAAATATTAAAGGTTTCATAAACATAATCTCAACTATTTAGGATTTCATTAATGAAATGCTAAATATTTAGGGTTTCATTAAAATTCATCTTAAATATTTATATTTTGATTAATGAAATCATGAAATTCTCTCTAAATGTTTAGGGTTTCAAAAATGAAACCATAAATCAACACTTTAAATATTAAAGGTTTCATAATTGAAACCCAAAATTTAACCCTAACTATTTAGGGTTTCTTAATTGAAATCATAAATCGAAACCCTAAATATTTTAAGGTTTTATTAAATAAACACTAAATTTATAAATGAAACCCTAAATATTTAGTATTTCATCAATGAAATTTTTTTTTAAAAAAATATGAAAAAGCAATCGTAATGTATTAAAAAGTATTAAAAATAATAGAAAAAGGAAGTTAAATTTCTAAAGAGATTTAAAAAAAAAATGTAAAATTACGTGTAATGTCTTAAAAATGATCAAAAAAAATTAAAAATTTATTAAAATATAAAAAAGCATCAATAATGTCTTGGAAAAGTTAAAAAAAACAAAAATTAAAAAAAAAAAAAAAGAATAAGCAAGACAACTGCTTAGAAAATTTGAAAAATATTAATTCAATATGAACATCCAAGTGTAATATTAAAAAAATTGAATAAGCAAGATTAATGTCTTGAAAAAGTTGAAAAAATGAAAATTTTGAAAAATATAAAAAAGGAAGTATAATTTCTTGCAAAAGAAAAAGAAAAAAAATGAAAATTTTTAAAGATTTGAAAAATCAAGATGAATGTCTTTGAAAATGAAAAGAAATTGAAAATACATAAAATATATGAAAAAGTAGGATAAGATGTATCGAAAGAGTTGAAAATTAATTAAAATTTTAAAAAATATTACCAAACAAATGAAATGTCTTAAAATTTTGAAAAAATAAATAAAAATATTAAAATATAAAAAAAAAGTTATATTTAACATTTCTTAAATGAAATCCTAGATATTTACGGTTTTAATTAAATATTTTATTTATGAAATTTTAAATATTTAGGGTCTCATTTATAAAACCTTAAATTTTAAACCTTAAGTTTCACCCTGAATTGAAATCATAAATATTAAAGGTTTAATAATGGTAAACAATTATTTAAGGTTTCTAAAATAAAATCATAAATTAAAGCTCTAAATATTTTAATATTTTATTAATTAAACACTAAATTTATAAATGAAACCCTAAATACTTAGGGTTTCATTAATTATATGAAAAGGTAAGGGTAAAAAACTTCAAAGAGAGTGGGTAAAATCTTTAAGAGATTAGGTAAAATCCTTTTAACTTTGAAAAAGAAAACGAAATTTTTTAAATATTAATTCACTTCCCCCCTTCTTGATTTATCTGACTTATTTTAAGAATCCCAAATATTTAGGGTTTCGTAATGAAATTATAAATCTAAACCCTAAATGTTTATGCCTTCATAAATGAAAATCTAATTATTTAATATTTTTAAAATAAAACTCTAATTTGAAACCATAAACATTTCAAGATTAATAAATGAAGTCCTAAATTTTGAAAACATATATATTTAGGATTTCGTAAATAATTTCCTAAATTGATACCTTAAATATTTAGGACTTTATAAATAAATACATAAATCAATTCACCAATATTTATAGTTTAATAAATAAAGTGCTAACTATTTAGGATTTCAAATGAAACACTAAGTATTATCAAAATTTTCAATATTTTTTTTCAAAATTTCTGGATATTTCTTTTATTTTTTTCATATTTGTTTTTTAAACTTTCAAGATTCTACTTTTGGTTTTTCATATTTTTTTAAATTTTTAAGATATTACTATTATTTTTTTCAAATTAAAACTTTCATTTTCTTTTTCAAAATTTCAAGACTTTATTCATGTTTTCTCAAATTTTAAAATTTTTAAAGATATTATTCTTTCTTTATTTCATTTTTTTTTCATATTTTTTAAATGATCACTTTTTCATATTTTCAAGACATTATTCGTGTTTTTTCAAATTTTTAAAGTTGCCATTTTGTTTCACAATTTCAAGATTTTTTTTTCATATTTTAAAAAATTTCAAGTCATTACTCTTCTTTTATTTGTTTTTATAATTTCCATTTTTTCCTATTTTCCAAGACATTACTCTTGTTTTTTTTTTTCAAATTATCAAAGATATTCTTCTTTTTTCAATTTTTTCAAATATTCAATACATTATTCATGTTTTTTCATATTTTTAAAATATTATTCTTGTTTTATCATTTTTTTTAAATTTTAAAAAATCAATTTTTCAAGACATTATTTTTTTTTTCAAATTAACAAAACATTCATCTTATTTTTTCGTTTTTTTTTTTTAAAAGTATTCAAATTTTGAAAATATTCATCATATTTTTTCAATTTTCAAGATATTACTCTTGTTTTATTATATTTTTAAAATTTTCAATTTTCATGGCATCACTCTTCTATTTTCATTTTTTGTTAATTTTTATTTTTTTTCAAATTTTCAAGACATTTTTTTTTCCAAGAATCTCAAGACAACTCTTTTTTTCATATTTTTTTTAATTTTCTTTTTATTCAAAAATTTGAAGACAATGCTCTTGTATTTTTTTCATATTTGTCAATTCTTTTTCAAGTTTTTAGACATTATTCTTGTTTTTCATATTTTTAAAAATTTTGAAAACATTAGTATTTTTTCATATTTTAAAAAAAATTTCAAGACATTTATCTTGTTTTTTCATATTTTTCTGGACCTTTGCCTGCACAAATATCAAGAATGAGAGGAATATGTAAAAACAATGAAAATATCGGGTGTCCTATTTCACTAACTAAAGTCTTGGGGGCAATATTTGCTGGAAACATGTTTGCAATTTAGTTACATGCCTTGATGTTGGGCAGGGTCATGAAGTTCTTTGTGATGTGAACAAGCTTGTCCATAAAAGCAGAAGTAATGTAAAAACTGTCCATGTTGCTATCCAAGTTGTACCTGAAATGCCACCATCATGACAATTAGAGCTCGTGACTATAAAAGTGATACAAGCAAACACTATTTGTCAAGCTATAGTCACCAGTATGTGTGACTCACTGTTAAGTCCAGTGTGCTAAGGTACTCATAATTCATAAGAGCTCATGAGTACAGAGTGAGTTCCAGCATCCTGTGGAGCTTGGAAGAGGGAATCAACCATACCCTTCCCTTTTGTGATGTCTTGTTGGTCATCTGAAATATTGTAGGCAAGACCTTTCCATCTGTCCTTATCTGTCCGTTGCTTCTCATCAATCTCTTTCTTTGCTGCAATAATTTGGAAACTTCTAGAAGAAATCTTGGCGTTAGGGATCCTTGAGGTAATAACCTTCTTCAAGCTGGTGCCAAAGAATGCTGAACTGGGAACTGTAGCTCCAGCTCCAGAGCTCCAGAGCTCTTCAAGCTCAGCTGCAATATTCACAATAGCCACTCTTACACACTGTTCACTGTCCAAAGCTGCTTTTATTTTGATTCAAGTAGGAAATAACACCATTCTTTTCTAATTTGGTAAATATATATATATATATATATATTATTTGACATGTATTGATATGTATATTTCAACATAGTTCTATAACATACACATTAATAATGATTTGAACATCTATATGACAAAATAGACCTAAAACAAAGGACAAGAAAGTGCAAAGAGTAGAAAAAGCATCATACTGGAGCTCCATTGACAGCTCCAACAGTGGAGACTGAGGCAGCCATGGCAGTGTTGTAACACAGAGTGGCAGAGGCAGAGCAAGCAAATACAAAATGTTAAGTCTTTTTGAGGCTGGCAGAAATTACAATATGGGAGGGACTTATAGTAGTGGTTCAATTGAGTGTTCAGAAATTCATATAGCCATACCTCCTCTAGTTATAGTAGTGGCTAGTTACAATTAAGGTAAGCATAACTAATATACGAACCTGATTGACAGTGACAGTATATTCAATAGAAACTCTGATGTCTGACAACTCTTGAAGTGAAGCAAACAATGAAATTTAGACTTCACACCTCAGAATGCATCAAAATTTTACCAATAATCCCGACAAGAACATGAGCCTTCACTGAAATGATGGAATCTGTTATTATCTCTAATGATAATCTCTCTCCCTGTAACATTTGAAACAAGTTTTATAGCCTCATGACAATCACCACATACACGAAGATTTTTAACAACACGAATCACATCTTTAGCACTAGTACTGATCAGTGCAAATGCAATAGCTAACTTCTCACTATGAACGCCAAGGAAGTACTCCTTCTCCTCCTCCTCTACATCAAAGAGCACAAACTCAGTGGTCGGACTATAGCCCACTTCTCTCAAGTCCTTAAATAAACTTTCAAGTTTTTCATATATCTTGTGTGATAAAGGATGGGAAGTGTCGCCTACAAGGAATTCATGAACAACCCCATCAACTTCAACCCAACTACATCCGGGTAATTTTTGCATCCCTTTCTGACTTAAACTTGATCTGATTTTTTCTGCTTCATCCCATTGACGACTTGCTGAATATATATTCGATAAAAGAACATAATGTCCTGAATTCCATGGTTCTAATTCAATGAGCTGCTTCAACACATGTTTAGCCAATTGGGTATCCTTATGTAACCTACATCCTCCCAACAGAGCCCCCCAAACAATGGCATTGGCCTCCATTGGCATACTCCTGATCAAATCCTGTGCTTCAACCAACAAACCTGCACGAGCCAAGAGATCCACCATGCATCCATAATGCTCTATAGTAGGAGTTACAGAAAAAACACTACTCATGCCACTAAAATAACGGTGGCCATCATCAACCAAACCAGCATGAGTACACCCACAAATCAAACCAACAAAAGTATTCCCATCCGGCTGCATTCCAACCTTTCCCATTTGGCCAAACACGCCAAAGGCAGCCCCAACATGTCCACACAAAGCCAGCCCAGAAATAACAGCATTGAAGACCACACAATCCTTCCTCCTCATCCCCTTAAAAACATCCATCGCCTGCGCCACACTTCCACATTTCGCATAAAAGTCAATCAACGCCGTACCCAACACAGGATTAGACAAAAACTCACCCCCATCCATCAAACCCCTAGCCCAATTCCCCAACTCCAACGCCCCAAGCCTCGTGCACGCAGACAAAACTCCCACCATGGCATAACAATCCAGGCTCACATTGTCCCTCCGCATCTCAAAGAACACATCAAGTGCCTCCTTCGGCATCCCATTGGAAGCATACCCCTGAATCAAGGCACTCCAACACACAACATCCCTCTCAACCATCCCATCAAACACCCTCCGTGCCTCCTCCATGCTCCCGCACTTCGCGTACATATCAACCAACGATGTCGCCACAAACACGTTCCTACCCAACCCATTCTCTCTCATATACCCATCAATCCACCGTCCACTAGCTAAGTCCCCCACCCGCGAACAAGCATACAAAATGCGAACCAATGTCAAACTATCCGGCCTCAAACCCATCTCCAGCAACTCTCTAAACAACCCAACAGCCTCCCCAAAGCAGGAGGACTCAATGTAGCCACAAATGATGGCAGTCCAAGACACAACATTCTTCTCAGGAATTTCGTCGAACACCTTGCGTGCATCAGTTAAAGACCCATTTTTGGAGTACAAACCAACAAGGCCAGTCTTAACGAACACGTCACACTCGAACCCGGTTTTGATAACAAGGGAGTGAAGGTTGAGACTGACGTGGAAGAAACGTGGGAGTCTGGTGCAGGCTTTGAGGACGAAAGGGAAGGTGAAGTTGTCGGGGGTGAAGCCGTGTTGGCGCATGGAAGCGTAGAACGAAACGGCGGCGGGGAAGGCGTTGTTGGAGACCATGCCGCGGATGAGGGTGTTGTAGAGGAAGATGTTGGGGTGGAGGGTTTGGGAGAAAACGACGGTGGCGTATTGCGTGGCGGCGAAGTGGAGGGAAGAGCGTAAGAGGAGGTTGATGAGATACGTGTCTTGGTGGAGACCCAGTCGGAGGAGAAGACAGTGGCATTGCTTCACCTGGTGCAAAGACTTCAAGCCCGAAGCGAAACAGTTCTTCAGCTCTGAGGCCATGTTATGTTAGTATTACTTCGTAGTCCTACCATGTTTCTTTTCTACATTTATACGTATTCCTCTCACTTTAAGATTAAAAGAAAACATATAAATGAAAATTTCAGTTCGTGTAAATATAATCTCATTTGATTTTACTCTTTCAAATTCTGTAAGCAACTATTCTAAAAATTGTGTGACATATAGATATAACTAGTATAATAGTAACCCGAAGTACGGACGAGTTTTTTTTTTAACATGGTTATATAATTTAATTTTTTTTAAATAATATATACCTAAAAATATTTTTTGTGGTATTTTTTTTTAAAGTACAATTTTAATTTATAAAAAAAATAATGATTTTTAGAAAAGCGAAACAAATACATTAATCATAATTTTTTTTAAAATTCAAAGTTAAAATATATAAAATATAAGTAAAATAATGTGCTCAAATACTATTTAAAAATATATATTATTTAATTTTTAATAAAATAAAAATATTTATTTAAATATTTTAAAAAAGGTTGTATTAAAACAAAGAGTTTAATGTTCATACATTATTAGTATAAATAATTTTATACTCTATTTATTGATAAATATCTAATTTTAAAATAATAATCTATTCGTAGATAAATATCTAATTTTAAATCAAATTTTATTTAAATTAGATGATAATTTTTATTAAAAATAATATAAAATAAAAATTATAACCCTATACGAAATTCAATTAACAAAAAAATAAATATTATAATTATAAAACAATTACAATAATCCCAAGATAATAACAATTATTATAATTTTAAGATAATTACATTAATCAATTTAAAGTACCTCATTACACTTTTTTTAGTTTTTCTTATTATCAATTATTATTTAAAAATCATAATTTCTTTTTGAATTTTAAGACCTCAAACTAATTTTTTAAACAAAATCTAGATAAAAAAAAATGAAATTAATATCAAATAATTGATTTAAATTTAAATTTAAATCCATTTAGACTTGTTATATTTAATCCTTAAATTTGTTATATTCATAAGATAATTACAATAATAACTTAAAAGTGTTATAAAATAAAAACAACCGGACAAATTTGAAAATCATTTTTTATTTAAATTAGATGATAAATTTTATTGAAAATAATATAAAATAAAAATTATAACCCTAAACAAAATCAAATTAACAAAACAACAAATATTATAATCTTAAAATAATTACAATAATCCTAAGATAATAATAAACATTATAAATTTAAAATAATTACAATAATCAATTTAAACTACCTCATTACACTTTTTAAGTTTTTTTTTATTATCAACTATTATTTAAAAATCATAATTTCTTTTTGAATTTTAAGATCTCAAACTAATATTTAAAAAAAAATCTAGTTAAAGAAAATGAAATTAATACCAAATAATTGATTTAAATTTAAATTGATATTTATTTAAATTTAAATCCATTTAGACTTGTTACATTTAATATTTAAATTTGTTATATTCATAATTTTTAAATTTATTATATTTATAAGATAATTACAATAATAACTTAAAAATATCATAAAATAATAACAACAAGAAAAAGTAATATAAAACAAAAATTATAACCCTAAACGAAATCAAATTAACAAAATAACAAATATTTTAATTTTAACATAATTACATTAATCAATTTAAATTACCTCATTACACTTTTTTCAATTTTTTTTATTATTATCAATTATTATTTTAAAAAAATGAATAGGCATAATTAAGGAATGAAAGAAATAAAAGAATGTAAAAGAAACAAGAAGAGAAAAAAAAAATAGAAGAGAAAAAAGAAAAATATAAAAAAATGCAGAAAAAAGGAGAATAGAAGAAGAAAAAAAAAATACCTGGATGGGATAGAAGGAGAAAACATGAATACATAAACAACAAGAAAATGATGATATTTGAATTTATAACTAACTATATTAGTAGATATAGATAAATAATTTTAATAATAATCTTACTTTGAATACTCAAATTATTTTAAAAATTAAATAGATTAATTTGTTAAAAATATTTTTTTATTTAACATAATTAAATGTAGAATGGATATGAAGCTGTCACGTGGGATCTAGAACCGTAGCAAAACCTTCTTTTAGAATAGATAATAGATATGTGGGGCTTTATTTCCTAGAAGGGTAATTTTTTGGTTCTAAATACCAAAAAGGTTTATTTTAAAACTATTTACAAAGCCTGATTTGTTGGAAAACTATTTATGAATATGAGTTTTTTTTTTTTTTTTATGTGAGAGGCACCAAACCAAGACTCAATTTTCACATATTTGCATGGCTGTCACGTGTCGCAAGTTCAATGTGCCATGTTGCAGTTCCATAGGGGTGGCGCTAAACCACCTAGATCAATCAATTAAAATGCGTTAGCCTAGGGGTAATGTGTGTTCATTCTCTCTTGATGATAAAGGTTCGACTCACATTGGCAACGTTTTAATAAACTGGTTATTTAAATGCACACATGCAATCCCATATGTTGTCATTTTATTGACCCACAAGGATGGTCTAGTGCCATCCCTCTTTGTTTTAATTGATTGCTTTGGGTGGTTTGGCACCGGCGCCTCCCACGTAAAAAACACTCATATCCGTAAATAGTTTTACTACACTATAAATAGTTTTAAAATAAACCCTTTTGGATATTTAGAACCAAAAAATTACCCTTGTAGGAGAAAAAGCTTAATTTTAAATGTTGTTGACTATTAACCGAATTGCTAAAATTGTGGTTGCAATTGTGAGTAAAAAAGAAAACATGTTGAATCAGTGCCTAAAATTGTGGTTGCAATTGTGAGTAGAAAAGAAAACACGATGTTGAATCAGTGCCTAAAATTGAAACAAAACTTAAGTTAAATATAATGATGCTACGTCCAAGTCTATAATTCAAATTGGATTGATTAAATTTTTAGTTAAAGATTTGTTTTCTAGAGTCTAATTATAATAACCTTAATGAAGACCATGCTTGGGAACATGAAGGTCAAAAAGAGCCAAGAAAGTTTGACAAAGTAACCCATAAAAGGAAATGCTGCAATGCTACAGCAACAAAAACAAGCATAGCAGAAATAACAGTTTCTAGTTCTTCCTTAAATGCATGGACTTGTCAATTTCTAGGAATTTAATATCAACACCTCATGAATTGGTGTTACAAACATCTGCATGACCCACAAGGGCGGTCTCGCGCCACCCCTCCTTGCCTGCCAGGTGACGCGTTTTAATTGATTACTTTGGATGGTTTGGCGCCAACCCTAATGAGCTGCCACATGCCACATTCAACTCGCAACACGTGGAAACCATGCAAATATGTGAAAATTAGGTATTGGTTTGGTGTCTTCCATGTAAAAAATATAACCCATATCTATAAATAATTTTACTACAAACCCAAGCTCTATAAATAGTTTTAAGATAAACCCTTATGGGTATTTAGAACCAAAAAATTACCCTTTTAGAAAAAAAGCCTAAATTATGAATGTTGTTGACTATCAACCAAACTATTGAAATTGTGGTTGCAATTGTGAGCAGAAAAGAAAACATGATGTTGAATCAATGTCACACCTTCTTCTCTATTCTAGTTGTTCTTTCCTTTATCTAAAATTGAAACAAAACTTAAGTCAAATATAATGATACTACGTCAAGTCTATAATTCAAATTGGATTGATTAAATTGTTAGTTAAAGCTTCATTTTCTATAGTGTAATTATAATAACCTTAACGAAGACTATGCTTGGGAACATGAAGGTCAAAGGAACGAGTGAAAAAGAGCCAAGAAAGTTGACAAAGTTACCTACAAAAGGAAATGTTGTAGCAACAAAAATAGGCGTAACAAAGATAACAGTTTCAAGTTATTCCCTGAAGCACCACCCATATGGAGCTACCACATGGCACATTCAACTCGTAATGTGATAGCAACGCAAATATGTGAATAATTTTACTACAAACTCAGCTTTGTAAATAATTTTAAGATAAAAAAAACTTGTGTATTTAGAGCAAAAAAATTAGCCTTATAGGAAAAAAAAGCCTATAATGTGGTTAGATACGTGTCAACCATCATTTATAAAAATTAAAAAGAAAAAAAAATATTTTTTTAAAATGCTGAAGCATGTAGACATCATTTCATATGCATTGAAATTAATCAGTGTTCAATTGGAAGCAGCTTACAATTGTTCCATTACTTGGGATAAAAATGAAACCATAATTTTCAGTTTCTTAATTACCCAATTGTTTTTTTTCCTCAATAACTTGAAAAGCTGTGTGACTGATCCAGTGAAAGAAACACGTATTGAACTTTTTATTACAATTGTCAACAATTAAATTAAGTTGTCTTTTATAAAAAAAAAAAAATTAAGTTGTCACTTCTTTCCCTTGAGATTGATCACTGCAAGCTCTTGTTCAACATACTCTCCTGCACACATAGGTGGATATTTGCTCGCAAGTGGCGTTTCTGCAAAATGTCCTAATGGCTTCAGAACTGCATCTGATGCTATGTGTGCAAACAACTACATTCACAGACAAATGTTATCAGTTAATCAATTTCATAAAACTCTTCTTTCCTAGTGCGAAAAATGACCATCTTTTAGTCCTCACTCACCGTTGAAGAGACTCGCCATAAGCTACCATTCTGCTCTTGTGCTAAATTTATTGCTTCAAGTGTCCTCTTTGTGGCAACAACCTCATGCATGCCAGCTATGCAGTCCCCTCCAGTTAACCACTCTATCTGCATTTTAAAACAAGAAGAAAAAACACAGAAGAACGTTCATATAATGTTGAGTCAATCATATTTATCAGAGTGATGTCAAATCATGATATCTTCAAAAGCAATGAATGAAATCAGAGTAATGCTGACAAAACACTGAAATACCAGTTATTTGAGACAACTAACATTGCTAAACAGTTTAAAAAAAAGAAAAAAAGACAAAAGTTAAAAGCTGGTAAGGTCATTTTTCATCAGAAAAGCAGAAAATATTAAAGGACAAAAAATCGGGTACTATATCTTTCAAGCTGCAATATAAAAGTTTGAATTCCTTCTAGTAATTTTGAATTACCTGCTTTCCTGTCTGAATAAGAAGACATCCTATTGGAACCTTCACTTCAACTTTTTGTCCATTTCTTAACCAGATGTTTAAACCAGGAAATCTACTTCTTCCATGAATTGTTAGGAAGTTAAGGTCATAGTGATATCCTGCAAGAATAGTTCCCTCCTGACCATATTTTTGAAGGTCACTCCCTGTTGGCGCTAACAGATGCGGGCCCTAGTACATTGTAAAGAGAGAGAGTACATTATACAATCGCTAGAAGACACAGGTAATTACTTGAACTATGCAAGTAAGAATATGCTTCAGCAGTTCACCTAATAAAATGTATTACCAAATAAATCACATTCTTAAAAAGCCTAAGGTATATAGCTCATTTGGTGGCTATATCATATACAAAAAAGCTTCAACCAGATGCCTCTTTTTCTGTTAAAGTAACAAAAGTGGTAGCCCAGTGCATAAAGCTTCCACCATTGTGGAGTCTAGGGAAGGCTAGCATTTTAGTAAAGTAAAAAAGAAAGACAATGGTACGGTTGAACAAGCTAAGACAATTATACTTTCCTTTGCAAATGGGATTTCTGCAGTAAGCATCCTTCTCCTTTTGAAGGTGTCATAGAAAATGCATGTCTTGCTGGATACAGATATAATTTTAAACAAAGGAAGAAACTATTAAACAACTAACGAAATACATCAAATAAAATTATTGCATCTCTGACAGAAATATTGTCACACAAACTTGTGAACCTTTGTTTCTATATTGAAAATTGGTAATACTTAATAGCAAATGCTTATTATGCACTGTGCAGAAGGAAATGGCTGTCAGTAATATGATCTATGAGACGAAATTGTGAATTGTTTCCCACATTATTTGTGTTAAAATCTATCTTGAAGAGATTATTTGTCATAATATATAAATTCTTTAATCAACTGATTTCCAGGTATACTTTTCTTTTTCCTTCCTTCCTACAAGTAACTAATCACCAGGAAGCAATAGATGTGCTCACCAGCTTCATAAGAGAAGTGAATGCATCCTTTGGAAGACCAAACCCAATAGCTGCCATTTCAGCAACCACCTAAGTAACAAATATGCACATTTAGATCACCACACAATTGAAATAGTATGAGAAGAAAAAAATGACTGACTTCAATCGCTGATGTCATTTTGTATCCCCAGGAATCCATAGTTTCTTTCCATTCAGGGAAACCTTCAGGTATTACTGGCTCGGCATTAAGTTCCTGTACAATTTAGAGATAAACATCAGGATTTAAGAACTAGAACACGTCTGTCTTTTATGGATAAGAAAAGAGAAGCATGAGACCTGAAAATGAGTCTTTGATGGTCGAGGACCAATCCTCCAAAAGTATCGCCATTTGAGGTCAGGTCCAACAGGAGTGTGTGGCTTGGTTTCTTTAGGCATTGCTTTCAGTTTCTCTTGCATTTCTTCATCAACCAAGCTTCTTGGCACTTCTACTCTCTCTGGTGTAACCCCGACCTGTTAAACCCATTTGAGGCACCATTTATTATTAACATGTCTTTAAATCTATCAAAGATAAACAAACCTCAATTACCAGAAACTATTTACAGAGAGTACAAAATAATGAAAAGTCTTCAGAAATGTACCGAATTCCAGGAGGAAAATGAACCAAACTTAACGGAAATTATGCAAATCAAACAATAAGTAAAAGCTTCAAAGTTGTCCAATTACACAAAACGAAAAAAAACCCACTGTTAGTCCCCAAAATCATATATCTTAGTAACTTGAATCTCTAGCTTTAAAAATCTTCCCTTCATTCCCAACTGAGTAAAAAGAGGTTCAATTTGGTTCATTTTAGCAAAAAAATAAAAATAAACAAGACAGTAAAAAAATGAATGAAATAGAGAAGGACTCAAACAAATGATCATTTACAAAATCAAGAACTAAAGTATTGGACACTTGCGATCTTAGTAATAGAATAGGGAGATTGAAAATTTGTTTCCTTAAAACCAAACAAGAGTAATGTAACTAATTCCAATCATTGATTAGGTGATATTCCGACACGTTCATGATTTGTTATCCACAGTTGAGTTTCTAATTAACCATTGACACTTACAATCTCAAAACCAGAACAAAGGGGGATTGGATTTGATTTCTCTAGGGTGAACACGAGTAAAATAAGTAAAATCTCAATCGCTAATTAATAAAAAAAACATCATTCATGTAACGTTCCAACGTATTCATGATTTGTTATGCACGTCCTCCTAACATCAACAATTGATTTTCTGAATTTGAGATAGTTGATAAGAAAAAAATCATCAACCTTTGCTCACATTAAAGGCAATAGGGTTTACCAAAAAAAAAAAAGAGTGGAGAATGGAGTCAACCACACCCCAGAAGGGGAAGAGCGTTGAGGAATGAAAAAAAAAGTAGAAAGAAAGAAACTTTACGAGACCCAATACCTGGTAATGCAAGTGGGGTCTCTCGTGGAGGTGTTTGAAATCGTGGGGTTTAGTGAAGTAGCGCTCCATCATGTCGATGAAGCGATCGTTGTCTAGGACGGTGCAGCGAGGGTCCTTGACGAGGAGCGCGCCGGTTTCCCTGAGAGTGCGGCTGACCTCGGCGCAGAGACGTGGGTCCCACTCACCGGAGAGATAGGGGGAGAGATCTATCACGGGAAGATCCATTATTGAAGTTCAATGGTGATGATGGCGGGAGAGTTGAGTGGAAGAATGGAAATAGTAGCAAAGGTTAGAGTGTATTTATAGTGGATGGAGAGTTTGGGGCCCATTCTTTGCTGGGAGTGGAACGCAATCATGTGCGCGGATTTTATTTTATTTTTTCATCCATCTTTGGGTTTGAATTATTTCCGTCAACAAAAATGTTTGTCAGAAAAACACGAACACACGCGTCTCCATCAACTCACTTGTTAGGGACTAATCCTATTGACATACGTGTTATTGGTCTTAAAAGAATTTTACATAAGATGAAAATAAAATACGCAATTTTTTGTTAAATAAATTATTTTTCATCGATTTATGATCTTACACCATTATATTAATATTTTAATATGTATTTTAACACCTTTGAAATATTAACAAGAAAGTGTAGCAGGTCTAAGTAAAATATATTCATATAGAGCATTGTTTGCCAATAAAAACATAAAGCTTATGTCTCTAGGACTAAAGTAAGAACACCACGTGAGACGGAGGAAAACAAAGTTATATTTATTCAATCAAGATAGTAAAAATGGAATTCTACCTACTTTTTTTACAAGGGATAGATAAAACACTACAAGTGTGAGATGTGGAGAAAACTCCACCTGCTTATAATCATAACAAAAATTATACCTTATTATTTGAAACATAAAGTTATATTTAATCATAAATTATGCATGTTGTTCTGACAAACCTAATATAAGAGTGAGTAGAATATAGTTTTCAAGAAAACATGCATGAAGATCAAGTCTCAAAAGCTAATATATTAGTATCAGATATAAACATTCATGTGATTGAAACATCATAAAACATTGAGGATCATAAAAGAAGATTTATCTTATAAAAGGAACAGAGATCTTTATGGAATGATTAATCTAAATTCAACCCTATGATAAATATTAAGAAAGGTAGTTAAGACATTAATTAGAGTTATCCATACTCATGGTAATCAATTATCAGAATCATGAATAAAGTCCAACATAGTACAATAACTTTTTAATGATTATTTGACAAAATGAGAGTTTGAAATCAAAGTTAAAGTGTTTTTTACATGTATCCATCCTTCGGTTTCAACAAAATAACAAAATATCAAATAGGAAAAAGAGAAAAAGGACTACTAGAACAAGAAATGAAGTGAATGTATTATGTGTAATTTACATTATTCAACTACAAAGGTCACAAAAGCTATTCATCTTTTTCGAGCAATTTGAGGTTGATCACTATGTTTTGTTCAAAGATGCACCTACAATTCCAACTGAAAGAAGGATGATGTCGTGGAAACCACAACAAAGGCAATTGAGAACTATAAAAAAAAAAAAATTGGTATGTGATCATTTTCCTAATCATATGTTAAATAATTTTGTCTAGTTTGAGTCTGCAAAAGTATTTTCACAACAAACTGGTCCATAAAGGTTATATTAGAATTATTTTCATAATTTATATTATATTATTTTATTTAAAATTTAAAATGGTAATTTCATAGTATATAATTTCAAACTGCCAAGACAAATGCTTATTAAATATTAAAACTAAAATTAAATCTACAATGACTATGATTCAATTTTTTTTATTAAATTATATAGACATGTAATTAAATAAATTAATCATTTTTCTTGAATAGTGTACATTAGTTAAAAGGGTCTTATATTAATTAAAGGACAACTAAATTATTATATTTAGAATAAATATCTATTTTAATTATTGAAAGTGTAAAGCGGTGATAATTTGGTTACTAAAAAGATGAAAAAAAAATATTTTTTTTCCTAATCATGTAAAAAATACAAAATATTAGTTCTACCGTCAACTCTTCTCTATTATGTCTAATATTTATACCTACATCTCAAAATAAATTTGTCATTAAAAAAAAGAATATCACATGGATTATTGACTCATATGACTAATTTGTTAATAAAAAATTCTATGAAATATTTTGTCATTTTGATAAGTCTTCATCTTCTTTCTTATCCTTCCTCTTTCTCCCTTTTCTTCTATGTTTGGTCTCTTTCGCTCCACTTATGCTACTATAAAAAACAAACTTGTAGTACTTAACAATGTTGACTCGAATGTGAGAACGTGAGGGGATGGTGACAGCGGTGAAACAAAAAGGAGTGGAGCAAAATAGACCAAATCGAGAAGAGAGGGAAGAAAGAAGAAGGATAAAAAAGAAGATGAAAACTTATTAGAATGACAAAATAGTTCATCAATTTTTTGACTAGCAAATTAATTTTGTGAGTCAGTAGTCCGATGACATTCTTTCCGTATGATAATTTGGTCCACATAGGCACAAATATTGGGCCTTTGGAATAAAGAAAGAAAAGGCTTAAAATAAATATAGAACAAAATGCAGAAGGAGTATACCTACTTCTAGATTAGAAATTAGGCGATTGATACAAAAGGGTTGTTCCAACTATACACAAAGCTAAGTTAGACAAACCAAAGTACAGAATGGGCCTCAAGCCCAAAGTAAAATAAAGGAAATGTATAACAAAATTAAACTAACTATTAAAACGAGCATACTTACACATAAAATAATCTTAACTTATGAGTCTAATGCCCCCGCAAATAGAGGAGTGTAGAGTCTTCACTCTCATTTTGGATAGAAGAATGTGAAACTGTTCTATGTCAAGAGTTTTAGTGAGGAGATGGAAGAGTTTGGCTTGCAACTTCTCAAGAACAATGTGGAATTTATGTCTATATGCTTAGTACTTTCATGAAAAATAGGGTTAGTAGTAATGTGTATAGAAGAATCATTATCACAATAAAGAAGAGCATGAGTAATAATGGAACTTTAATTTTAGAAAGTAAGAAAATTAACCATTGAATTTCACATGTAGTGGAGACTAGAGCCCGATACTTTGTCTTTGATGAAGATCTGGAAACAATGCTATGTTTATTGGATGGCTAAGAAATTGGAGAATCACCAAGGACGTAGCCAATGGTGAACTTACAAGAGTTGACACGTCTAGCCCAATCTAAATTAGAGAAAGTTTTTAATTGAAGGGAAGAATTAGTGGGATAGAAGAGACCATGGGCTGGATGAGCCTTAATGTATACAAGCACTCTAATGGTAGCCTATTGGTGATTAATGGTAGGATGTCTCATAAATTGGCTGAGTTGTTAGACAAAAAAAGTGATATAGGGTCTGGTGTTGGTTAGATATATAAGGCGACAAACAAGTCTCCTATAGGCAAGTAGGTCTTCTAAAAGAGAACTATCATTTTGGTGCAATTTCAGGTTACGAATCATGGGGTTGAGGTAGGTTTAAATGCTAGAAGGCCAACATTAGAAAGGATCCTAATGGCATATTTACATTGGCAAATGTGAATACCTTGAGTAGATCTAGCAATTTCAAAACCCAAAAAGTACTTAAAGATGCCAAGGTCTCTAGTTTTGAATTGGCAATTTAGGGCAATTTTAATAGTGTTAATATGTTGGATGTCATTCCCTGCAATAATCAAATCATTAACATACACTAAAGTGATAAGAATAGATTTTACAAAATATTGAAAAAAATAGAGAATGATAAAAAAAAAAAAAAGGATTGAAAAAGTCCTTGTTTTATAAGAAAGAAGATAATTGAGCAAATAATTGTTTGGATTGTTTTAAATCATAGATAGATTTGTTCAGCTTACATACTTCATTAGGTTGAGAAGCTGTAAGACCAAGAGGTAAGTCCATGTAGATATCTTCATCAAGTTGACCATGCAAAAAAACATTATGCACATCATGTTGATGAAGTATCCAATTTTGTGTGGTAGTTATAACTATAAGAATGCGCATGGTATTAAGTTTGGCAACAAGAGATAATGTAGCAAAAAATTCTACCCTTTCAATTTGGGTAAACTCTTTTGTTACAAGTTAGCCTTATATCTTTTTAAGGACACATCAATTTGCAATTTAACTTTGTAAACCCATTTGCAACCAATAGATTTCTTACCTATAGATGAAGGCATTAATTTTCAGGTATTGTTATCTTTTAGAGCATTTAGTTCATTTTTCATGATAGTAACCTAAACATTAAATTTGACAACTTGTTTGCAGGTAGTAGGTTCCTCAATGGTGGAAATCTAGAGGGTATAGTTTTTATGTGTAAGGGATAAATTGTGGTAGCCCAAATAGGAGGATAAAGGGTAAGGATGGTGGCTAAAGTATGTTTAAAGATAATAGGATTTACAATTTTCCAGTAGAAGTTGCAAATGTAAGGTGGATCAATTTTGACAAGGGTGAATCTTCTAAGTTGTTGTTGGTTTTCAGGTTTAGCAAATTCAATTTTAGTTTATAAGTGGTTTGTCAAGGCTAGTGTTAGTAATGGGAACAATATGGGTATTACTTTTGGTTGAAAAATTGATAAGATTTTTTTCGTATTTTTTGTCTAACGATAAAATGAGTCATGGTTGGAGGGTTTTTATTAATAATTTTAGATTTATTAATAGCAAATATTTGATACAAAATAATTCATTAGAAATTAGAGAAAGAAAAGGCTTCAAAAATAAAATAACAGAGAAAAAAAAATAATATACATTCATCTAGACTAAAAATTAGTCAATTGATACAAAAGGGTTATTCCAACTATATACAAAGCTAAATTGGATAAACTAGAGTACAGATTGTGCCTCAACCCAAAGTAAAATAAAGGAAAGTATAAAAATACTAAACTAACTATTAACAAAAAAAATAATAAGTCTAACTCATTAATCTAATGACAAATGTTAGATATAACAAATGAGATTTAACAAGATTAATATATCTCATTTTTTTTTATCTATCTAGAGACAAAAACATATATATGTTTTTTTTCATGAGGACTAAATTTTCACCGCTTTAGTCTTTAGGACCAAAATGAGTATTTACATTTATATTTATGAACTAAATAATAACCAATATTTTTGTAAAAAAATAATTAAATAAGAAAAATAGATAAATTTTAATAGTCTTGGAATTCGATCTTAGTTTTATTAAATGAGAAAACGTATATTTCTTTCAAAATAGGCCCAGCCCAGGTAAACCTGCTCTTCTCGTCTTCTTCAGCCTCCATTTGTGTCTCTCACTACCAAAACACTAAAACCTCTCACTTTTTTTTTTCATTTTCATTTTCACACTAAAACCCTTTCTTTTATCTATCCAGTGACTAAGGTTCCCTCGATAGCCTCACACCATTATCACTATTATCGATTATTTTTTATATATATATATCCGACACACTCATACTGTTTTATTCATATATATGTAACAGTAGCAGCAGTGAGTGACTCACTGACTCAAATGGCAGCGAAACCAGGCAAGGGCAGGAACAGAAGAAAAACAGCGCGTAATGATCATAACAACAACGTTCCAACGGAGAAGAAGAACAACATTGCAACAAACAATGCTGCAGACATCGAAACAACAAAACAAGGTTGGTGATTCGATTTCTCATTGCATGGATTTCAATCTCCACGTAAATTTTAAACACTAAATTAATATTATTAATGTTGTACGTGCGTGCGTGCAGATGATCATCCTCAAGGCTGTTCCATTGCCTTCATCAGAACGATAACAGGGGAGAAGATTGACATTCAGGTGAGACTGATCGATCAAGAGTAATTTAATTAATGTGTGAGGTTCTGCTTCTTCTGCATGCTTGTTTGGTGAATTTGTTTTGTTTGGTAGTTGAGTGAAGGGGACGCTGTGATGGACGTAAGACAGTTCCTTCTCGAGTCAAAGGAGGCGTGTTTCGTCACGAGCTATGACTTGTCCTTGCACACCAAGGATGGCCGCGTTCATCACCTCGATGATTACACTGTGATTTCGGAGGTTACTGACATTACCGCCGGTGGTTTGTCCTTGGAAATGGTTACAGGTTTAAGGGGGTCCAGCTCTATTAGTTAAGCAGAGTGCGAGTGCGTGAGTGTTGTCAACTAAACTCTCTGGTAATGTTAGGAAACCTTGTTTTTTTTTAACTTCTCAATAAGTACTTATAGGAGAACAAAATTGGAGGATAAAATGAATTAAGTTCTTGAGTGAAGTGAGACAATACTGTTTGTTGGATATTTGAAATGATGTGGGGAATTTGTGTTTGCAGCATTGTATGATGATAGGTCCATAAGGGTTCATGTTCGGCATACTAAAGAGTTGCTTTCCCTTTCTAACCCCAATGTTGCTTCCTTGTCACCTACACTTTCCTTGCAGAATGACAAGGAACAAGATAAAGCTCAGAATTCAGGAGGTGTGGGATAATTCTCTTCCCTCTATTGCAATTTTAACTAGACTTTTTTTTTTTAAATTTCAGGAGGCCTTGTTTTTTAAATTGTGGTCTTGTGGTTGTGATTTCATAGCGTTCCTTGATATCATGGGAAATTGCATCTAAATGCGACCAATGCAGCCACAATTGTGTTGTGACGTAGTCACAGGCCCCAAAAATCCTTACATCAGTTGCAGACTGTGAACCTGTTTGGGTAAGTTTCTCTGGAAGCATTTCTAGAAGGAGAAAGTAAGAAAAAACAATGAAATGAGTTTTTCTATAAATTGAAATTAGCTTTCGCATTTAATTTGTAAAAAATCTCTCATATAATTTTTCTAAAAGATGAGAGCTTGTACAAATTAGCTAATGCAAAAGTTAATTTTAACTTATGAAGAAACCCATTTCAGTTTTCTTCTTACTTTCTCTTCCTAGAAGTGTTTCCGGAAAAACTTACTTAAACAGACCCATATTTTAAAACCTCCAGGAGAAATAAGGATGTGATTGAATCTGTCATACAGGTTGATTGAGCTATGTTAGCATGTTAATCTTTTGTGTGTTGTCTCTGTAATATGTATTTACTAACTAGTCTGTTACTGCATTCTATGAAATATCAGGTACATGGAAAAGTGAGGTTCCAGAGCTTGAAGGACTTGGTTATATGGAGGATATCTCTGGTTTGTTGAGTAATGTGCTACCATCCCCATTGAAGGATGTTAAGTGTGTAGAGAGCATATTGTTTTCTGCCTTCAATCCTCCCCCAAGCTATAGAAGGTTATAACTCGAAAAATGCTCTCTTCAATGGATATCATTTCATATCACTCAGTGTTCTGTTTAAGGAAGTTGATAAGGTTTTTCTGCGCTTTTAAGGCTTGTTGGAGATTTAATTTATTTGGAAGTGACAACTCTGGAGGGTGATGTGTTATGCATAACGGGTAGTACAAGGATGTTTTATGTTAACTCGTGCACCACGGAGACTTTTGATCCAAGGCCAAGCAAAGCTACTCTTGAAGCAACAACTCTTGCTGCTCTCCTGCAAAAGATTAGCCCTAGGTTCAAAAAAGGTAATGAAGAAGTGTATTTATTTATTACTCGTTGATTTTTTAAGACTTAAGTTTGTTAACAATTTGGGCTTTGAGAGCCTAAACTCATCCTTCAATTATATGAGGCTTTCCGTGAAATTTTGGATCAGAAAGCTGCTGCACATTCTTTTGATAAGGAGCAGCCTGTGTTGATGCCTAATTTGTGGCTTGGGTCATACCCAGTTCCTGGTGAGCTTTCCCTGGCAATTTTTTTCATCACTGTTATCTTTTTCAATTCTATACATTTTCTCATTGTTGTATACTGATTTTAAAAATTTGCCCTATTTGAATGTCTGTGTCATATCATATCTATGCTTCCTAGCAGTCCAACTGACCCAGCTTTCATTTTATGCTTTGTTTATGTCTGATGATTGGTGTTATAAATATTTGTTAAATATAAATTTTCACAACACTTTCTGCTGTTAAAATAGAAGTCAATTGTTGAAGCTTTTATGCTAACCTGTTTTTTTTTTTTTGAGTTATTCATTGGTCCTCACACTAAAACTCTTAGTATGGATTTGGAACTTCATTTAGCATTGATGAAAGGTGCTTGTATTCCCCCCCCCCCAATAAACAAGTTGATAAACTTTGGTGGGTTCAAGTCAAGGTAGTAAGATATTGATCAATATTGTAATTGTATCACTTCATTTGACTTGCAAGTCAACTCCTAGTGGCATGAAATTATTCATTTAATATGTTGTTTGAATGATCTATCTTTCATCCTTACCAAGCAAATAGCAGTCTAGCCTCTAGCTGTTAGTAGTAAATGAGTGAATTGTAATTCAGAATGCTGTCCTAATTTGTTTTGTAACCTTGCATCTTTCAATGGCAGATCACAGATGTGATTCAGACAGGGCTGAGAATTCCTTGTCTCTTCTATGTGGTAGTGAGCCACTTGGCATGCCAAGAGAGTGGAATGAGGAGCTGCAAACATGTCGAGAATTACCCTGTACAACTCCATTGGAGAGGTATCTTTTCATTTCTCATTCATAACCTGATGGCTACAAAGGAATGACTGTTCTTTAGTTCTTTTCTGTTGGTGATGACCTGACACATTCATCGTCTCTGCTTCTTGGATGAGTTGTCCTTTACTGCAGGCTTATGCGGGATAGGGATCAGACTTTGTTGATGCAGCAATCAATGGTGTTATTGGTGTGGTTAGTGGCTGTATTCCTCCAATAAACCCAACTGACCAAGAACATTTATACATGTTAGTAGTAGGACCTTCCATTTTAAAGCTTGTGCTATTTGTCCAATATATTATTGACTCATCAGTGTTTTTTAACTGTGTTTTGGTAATAGGTTTCTCCACAACAATATATTTTTTAGTTTTGCTGTTGATACTGACCTTCAGAAGCTGTCAAAGAAATCTACAGATGATAATTCAAAAACATGGAGTACAGGCACCCCGTGTGGTTCATCTGAGAAATCTTCTGACCTCCAGGTTCTGAATGGGGGGAATAATGATGGTTCAAGTTTGGAAGATAGTATCAATGGCATGGAAGCTGTTCAAGATAATCCTCCTGAAGCTGAACAGGCTGAGAGTGATGTGGCCACATATGCTTCGGTAAACAATGATTTGAATGGCACAAAGGCTTACCAGGAAGCTGATGTCCCAGGACTTAACAATCTTGTTGTGGCTATAATTGATTACAAGGGTCACAGAGTGTTAGCTCAGGTGTGCCTTGAAGTTGAAGTTTACCTATTAATAACTTCTTCCTTCCTAAAGAAAATGCTATTGATTATAGGATTCAAGTTATTTTATATTTTTTTTCTCTAAGAACCACATATGGCTGTTTGGTGTTTTATCAAACTTTTAGATATTGATTTGTATGAATTGAGTGATATGTGCTTTTATTTTTGGAACTTTTGTTTTCACTGTTTTGAAATTCAATGATTAGAACTTGTCAAAACAGCCATGAGATATTAAGAAACAGAACTGGAATGGCACCCAGATGTATTGAAATGGCTGTAAAACATACCCAAACATTTGCATTTGTTATTTCTATTTGGTGTTATAAACATGCATTGATGTCTCGATGGTTGCTATTAATAACCCCCATTGATTAAGTAATCTAGATAAATTCTACATCGAATTCTTTCACTTGAGAATTGAGATGCTTGCTGGATTTTATACCATATTCATAATGAAAGTAAGACTAAGATTTACTACATTTTTGTAATTGTAAACCCCATGAATCCCTGTTCACAATTAAATTTGTGCCGTGATTTCAAATTATATATTTTGCTGCAGAGTGTCTTACCAGGCATTCTTCAAGGGGACAGTACCGACACTCTCATTTATGGTTCTGTTGACAACGGAAAGAAAATTATGTGGAATGAAGATTTTCATTCTAAGGTAAAGAAAAAGCTGCTGAACTTTTAGTTTTAGTGGATGGATTAAAATTGAATTTTAAGCCTTTTTTGAAATTGCATCGTGTTGCAGGTGAAACCTTTTTTACATGAGTGAAATTATAAGCAAAAGTTCTTTAAAATCCATTATAGCTATTCTGTAAATTGTAAATAAGCATTCTTTTAAGGTGTTGCTAGTATTTGTATTCTCTATGAGACTATCAGATGGATTTCTTTTGTATCTTTTCTAAGTTGTTCTTATTCAGGCATTGGAGGCTGCAAAGTGGCTTCATCTGAAGGAACACTCAGTCATTGATGGATCCGGAAATGTTTTCAAATTAGCTGTGGCAGTGGATAGCAAGGGAATTGTTGGCAGTGACAAGCGGTAGTTTCATTTTGGGTTGGTTTGTTAATTGTTACTTGTATAGTGTGTCTGCTTAGTTTATGACTTTTTACTCAGGACAAGCAAACAACAAAACTACACTCTGAATAGGATTTGGCTCCTCTAAAGTGAGCAATGGTAAAGTAAATAATTTTAGTTATTGATGAGAAAATCAACTCTTGATATTTCAACACATACATGATTTGTTATGTATGTGCATGTAATATCGGCTGTTGATTTTCTTATCAATGATTGAGATTACTTTACCTTCTAAAGTCAGTAACATAGCTGGATCGTCTAAAAAATCCACCCCCATGTCTAGAACACACATAAAACAAAATAACATAGCTGTGCAACCCAAGAGTAATACAACTAACTGCCAAATAAACCACACAAATAACTGCCACATATCCCATACAAAACAGTTCAACACAGAAATAATGAGAACTGCTGAAAACTATTTTGTTATTTCTCCTAAGTTCTAACATTTACTTTCAAAGGCTTATGGCCTTCCAGCAATCTATTAGGAAACTAGGCATGATTTTCTACTATACTTAATAAATGTTACTCCTTTTTGGATTTTTTTCGCAAGTTGCTTATGGTTGAACTGAAGAGTATCATTGAATGCTGATATTAGGAAGTTCGGCAACAACAGTTATAAGTAACGTAGTTCAGGTTTAGTTCAATACCCTTAAGATATTTTGTATGTTATTTATGGTTGGAAAAGATGATTGTACACTGATACATAAGGAGTTTGTCATCCATTGTTATTAGTTATGATGTTCAAGTGACACTTGAGATTGTGATATGGACTTCACTGATATTTGTTATTCCATTTTGGTTTTCCTTGTGTTATTGAATATAGATATAGATAGGAAGCTTGTCCACCATATGTTGTTAGTTATAACTTGTAACGTTCAATTTTAGTTCAATAAAAACTTGAATTTGTTTTAATTGTATATTGTGCTATGTATTGATGTTCTTATTTGAAATCAAATCAGGTATTATCTTCTGGATTTGTTGAGGGTAACTCCTCGGGATGCAAACTATACTGGACCTGGCTCACAAAATTGTATCTTAAGATCTGAGTTAATTACTGCCTTTTGCCAGGTAATTACAACATTCCAATAGAAATACTATTTGTGGATTTCCTTTGTATATTTAGTTTCACATAGCTCGTCCTATGTGAGAATAGGCCCAAGCAGTAGAGAAATCAAAATCCAAGGAGACTAATGCCGAGGAGGCAGATAACTTGGCCAATGATGCTCAAAATGTTGCTGACACTGACAAGCCAGTAGGCATTGTTGCATGTCATATATTATTATACTTATGTTGTGCTTTTATGCAAATTATTTTCTTCACCCATTCCTGCCTTCAAGGATAATCTGGACTTCACAATTATAAGTTTCTATGTGATGTGTAAAATTTGTTTCTTCAAGGTCTCCATGTGTTATGGCTTGGATTTATCTCACCACTACCTATGTTGTGAAAATAAACTACTCATTTTGTTGTCTTGCTTAATTTCCAAGCATTGGTATAATATTGTGTATATTTATGTATTTCAACTCCAAGTATCATGCCAAATGACTTGTTGGGTTATCAGTTTAGAACTATTATAGAAAGAGTTTAAAGGTAGCGCACTAACAACACACTGATAAACAATCACAATCCTTCATTTATGACAAGTTAGTTGGTTTTTATAAAATTATTTTAAAAATCATATAAATGAAGGATTGTGATTGTCTAACAATGTAAACTAATTTACACTGTAAGTGCATACCTTTAAACTCGTATAGGAATTAAAGATATCTTTTTGTGGAGATTGAAATCCAACATAACACCTATAAACTGTGATTGTGCACTTTGAATACCTTTCTACAGGATTTGATGAACGAAGAGAAGAATGAGGAAGCAAAAGAACTTTTTCCTGCATCAGCAGAAAGCTATGATCATCATGACAAAACAGTTTTTAACCCTAATGTATTCACTGATTTCAAACTAGCTGGAAGCCCAGAGGTTTCTTCTAAATCTTATATTGCTTTTACCTATGCCTAGCAATAGGTCTTTCATCTTTCTCTTCATGTACATGACTGTGTATATCTAATTATATATCTGCTTATATTGTTATGTTTGATCATATTTACCAGGAAATAGCTGCTGATGAAAACAATGTGAGAAAAGTTAGTCTATATCTTACTGATGTTGTAATTCCAAAGTTTATAGAAGATCTATGCACACTTAGAGTTACACCCATGGACGGACAAACATTAACAGAAGCACTCCATGTTCATGGAATTAACGCTCGCTATCTTGGCAAAGTATGCTCTTTATTTTGATCAATACTGCTGTAATAATGAATCCAACTAATCCAATTTTGGTTGTTCGCTTACTTGTTATCTGCTAATTCTGATCAGTCCTTTTTTTCTGTCATTTTGTATAAGGTGGCTGATGGAACTAAAGATCTACCTCATCTGTGGGATCTTTGTATTAATGAGATTATTGTTAGATCGTCCAAGCACATTATCAATGTAAAAAAATCTTTCTCACCTACTTAGCTACTTCAACATTTCACTTACCTCTACTTTTTCTGGTCTCTGATTCAGTTTTCTTGTAATTTTTGCTAGAAGAATCAGTGTAAAGGGTAGTATTCTCCAATATTTCTAGATATTTGTTCATTTGTGTTGTTTGTACATTTGAATGCTTTAGAGTTTTGTAATAAGGATAAACCATTGCTTAAAAATTACTTGTCCAGTTAATCCTATATCACCAATATTATACTACTTCTGATACACTATGATTTGTTTGCCAATGAAACACAATTTTCAGGATGTATTGAGAGACACTGACAACCATGACCTTGCACCAGCAATATCTCATTTGTTTAGCTGCATGTTTGGAAATTGTCAAGCTCCGGATGGAAAAGTAATTGCTAATGGCACACAGTTCAGCACTCCTAAAAAGGTTTGTCTCATATGGTTGGATCATTTTGCGATATCTGCCACTACTTCCAGTTAGCTAATCTGGCCAGTTCTTTCATTCTATGATCCCTTGAATTGATTTGTGAACTTTTTCCTTCTTTTGCATTTCAAACTATATTTCACCTACCATTTTTTTGTTTCCTAGTCAATGTGGAACATGATAACATTCTATAAGCTATATAAAGTTCTAGTTAATTAGTTTGTAATGTAGGGCACTTACATTACAAGGTCCTTTGAATCATTCATCCTTGCCTTTTAATTTACAGGAGCATACGGGGCATCAATCTACTGGAAAACATTCTAGAAGGCAAGCAAGGAAGAAAGGAAGGAAATCCAAACAGTCAACCTTTATATATGAGTCTTAACTCCGAAACTCTTTGGTCTGACATTAAAAAATTTGCAATGATCAAATACAAGGTATCTGTTGTTTCTCAATCTGGTTAAAAATACATGTGAATGCATGTACATTTTTGTCATTTTGACTGTTTTTAATATTGAATGAGATGGGTGGCTATGACAGTAGTCATTATAGAATTTTCTTTGAAGTTATATGCTATTGCAATCAATGCATGGAATCTAAACATGTACTGCAAGATTTTCTATACTTGTCATAAGCTCCTACAAAGGTGAGTGCTCTATCCAAATTACCTGAAAACAACACACGTATACTTCTATTCCCCTGTTACACACATAATAATATGTAACTACTCCTAACTTTATGTCCTAAACTTTCAACATGGTGGTTACTATTTATCATGTTATATCTTATTCTCCTATTTTTTATTAGATAGAAATTAGGAATTTAGTCCTTATTACTCATTATTAGATTGATCATATGTAATTAATAATGATTCTATTTGCTTACTATAAATAAAGACTAAGTGTGGTCATCACAACACATTACACTATTACAGTAAACCCTTTTAACACTATTGAATATATTCTAATAATACATGATTGCTAATAAGTTGTTATTACACATATTTTTGATAAAAATTACTGTCACAACTGCCCCTAACTCTCAATTCCCATCATTCTACCTCTGTGCACATTCTATGTATGTTTACTGATTTCTTTGTCTATAATCGTGTTGCTATATATTTGAATTTCAACTCAACTTGTTGCAGTTCAAATTGTCCGAGGATGATAGGACACGTGTGAAGAAAATTTCTGTTATACGTAATCTCTGTCTGAAGGTATGTATAATTGATCATTTTCTGTTGAACCAATTCATAATTGAAACTTGTTCGTGTTGTAGTTATGTAAATAATTTTTACCAAAATTTACCAAGTCTGAGTTTTCTGATGTTTTTTATTCTTTTTGTTTGATAGCGTGAAAGTTTTGGAAGGATTCTTTTTTTTTTTTTTCCAGCTTTTTGCTCTATATTTAGAGGAGTGCTAACAACACTCTCTGAAACTCTCTAAAGATACTCTCCCTGTGATTTATTGAAATTTATTAAGAATCATCAATTTTGGTAAATTTCATATACCATTTATTGATTCACTTACCTAATTTAACTTATTGTAACAAAAATTGATAATTATCAATAAATTTCAACCAATCACAGAGAAAGTCTTTAAAAGAGAGTGTCGTGAGCACTCTCGTATATTTATGCTTACTCGGCAATCTTTGTTTCATGTAAAAAAAATACAAATTTCTTGTTTTTAAGGTTGGTGTCACCATTGCAGCTTGTAAATATGATCTTAATTCTACAACACCCTTCCAAACATCAGATATCTTGGATCTCCGTCCAATTGTCAAGCATTCAATTCCAGTGAGTGCGGAAGTCAAGGGACTTGTGGAAACAGGAAAGCTACAATTTTCTGAGGTTATTACCATTTTTTTTTTAATATAAAATGAACGATTTAAATATTTTGTATGATTGAGTTATCTTCTTGAGGTTGAAACTAGGTGAATTAGTTATGCTTCTTAACATGGCATTCTCTTGAATGCATTCATCACAGAATGTTTGATGCATGATTTATTGTAATCTGACAAAAATAATTTATTTTGATAATTGTTTTTCTGATGCAGGAAATGCTCAATGAGGCCTACACTTCATTTTCAGAAGCATTCTCAACTCTAGTACAGGCATGAAATTCCCTATTGTTTTATTTCTCTTAGAGGAAGTCCTTGTATTAAAATAATTGTTGTATAATAACTGTAGGTTACTGGTCCAATGCATCGGGAGGTTGCCAATTGCTGCCGGTATGTCATAGTTATTTTTTTAGGTGATAGTTAAATCTGCATAACTTGCTGCTTTAGACTTGGGTAATGGTAGTGAAATAATTCTTATAATGATTCAGTTGCTATACCTAATCTAAATTTGAAGAATTATAGCAGTATAGCCAATACTTGTGTCCTTTGCAATGAAGTCCAGCAAGCATATTTTTCAGGGTAGAGACTAAATTTGATCACTGACAAATTTTGAGGTATCATTCCTTGAAAATGTTAAAATCCTATTTTAGTCCCTAAACAAGTAAACCTCATGAATGAAGGTCATGTAGGTCCTTTTCTAGGACTAATGTGTCCTCATGAAAAAGGACTAATGATTTTATATTATAGTTGTAGGGACTAATGTGAATTTGTTATAATTTCATGGACTAACGTGTCCCATCCTAAATTTATCAAGGACAAAATTAGGTATTTACTCTATTTTTTTTCTTGTGAAATTTCTGCATGTTATATATAAATTTCAATTTAAATTATAAAATTTCAGGTATCTTGCTATGATTTTGTATCATGCTGGAGACATGACTGGGGCTATTGCTGAACAACAAAGGAATTAATTATAAATGAACATTGTCTTGGTCTGGATCATCCCAACACTGCTCACAGGCATTCCCTATTCTGTTGATCTTGGTTTATTTGTGTGATACTGTGTGGTTCTGTTTTCTTCATTCTGATATTCACATATCATAGTGTTTATGACAAATGATAATGGAAAGTCACGATTAAACATATTTGGATAATGAGGAGTGCTAGCAACACACTCTCTAACACACTTCTACTGACACTATTTTTCATTGGTTAAAATTCATTGAAAACTATAAAATTAGAAAAGAGGGAGTCATTAATTAGAATGTGGGATTCACAACATTTTGTGATTTCTAATAAATTTCAACCAATCAGAAAAAGTGCGGAGTATGTTTCTAACATTTCTCTTGGGATAACAATTACAAAAAATCTGGTGCTCATTAACATTGAATGATCTTATTGTTGTTGATGCAGTTATTGCAATATGGCTCTATTCTATCATGGACTCAACCAAACAGAAATTTCCCTTCACTAAATGTCACGTGCTTTGCTCCTATTAAATTTGTCATCAGGCTCTGACCACCCTGATGTTGCATCAACTTTCATCAACGTTGCAATGATATATCAGGATATGGGAAAGTCAAACATAGCTCTCCGTTACCTGCAAGAAGCTTTAAAGAAGAATGAAAGGCTTCTTGGTGAGGAACACATTCAAACTGCTCTAAGTTATCATGCACTTGCTATCGTCTTTGACTATATGGGTGCTTTCAAGCTTTCTTACCAGGTATGTACATGTACAGTTGTAAAAGTTGATTGATTTCTTGTTTTGCACGTTACCCTTTTGGTGTGGCTGTGTCATCCCAGTGTTTGGTTTTGGCAGCATGAGAAGGGAACATTTGATATATTTTCCAAACAACTTGGTGAAGAAGATTCAAAGACACGAGACGCACTAAACTGGATGAATAAATTTAAGATGCGTGAACTACAGGTATCTTCACTTTTTCCCCTTAGTTGATAATTACATAATCCCCAAAGGCATCACTTTTAAGTACTTTTATGGTCTGTTTTGATTTGTTTTTAGACAAAAAAAATCCAAACCAAACTAAAAAATAATGTGGTTTATGTTCGCTCACCTTGTTAGACCAAAACACTTTTTATAATAGTCATGTATTGATTCACATTTCACATCTTATTGTGAACAGAAGAATGCACAGAAGCAAAAGGATCAAGCTCTGAGTGACGCATCTACTCGGAAGGCCATTGACATCTTGAAGGTTATCGTTCCCTATGTTCCTTTGATTGTCTTGCTATTTTTTTCTGACAGAATTAGAAGCTAAATCTGAAATCATACTTCATGCTTGATCACTGGAAGAAGGATTTCAATTGGTTAAATTGAATTATTGGTCAAAGGATACACTCTTGGGTGTGATATCATCTGTTCAGTTGGGCATATATAATTTGTCAATTTAACTCGAGATTCCATGTCGGTGACTATCTCAAAGTTTATACCATCTTAGTATTTTTGCCACCTTATTAAGAAAAAAAGACCAATTAAGCTTTCTATTCTTTGTGAAATCTACATATCTTGTACTTTGTAGTGAAAAATGAAAAATTTATATGATGGCAGGCACGTCCTGAGTTGATACACACATTCCAGGCTGCTGGGGGATCTGAAAGTAGTTCAAGTTCATCTGCAAACAAGTCCCTCAACGCAGCATTAACTGGTAAGAGTCTCCCCAGAGGAAGGGGAATCGATGAAAGGGCGGCACGTGCAGCTGCTGGAGTCAGGAGAAAGGCTGCAGCAAAGGGGCTGCTACGCCCTCACAGTGTTCAAGCTCAAGCTCAAGCTCAAGCAGTGTCTCCCCTTACACAACTTCTCCATTTTATAAATTCAGGAATGACGACTCAAGTTGCTGTGGAAAATGGGCATGAAGATGCTGCTGTGAAAAAGGAAGACAATATTGTTGGCTTCCCTTCAAGTGATGCAGTAGCTGATGTCAAGAATGACCAATCAATGTTTGTGCAAGAGCAAGTAATTCCAGTTGGCTTGGCAAAGGGTTGGCATCAATGGATGCCAATACAAAAATCAAAACTGCGGCTTGAATTTTGATCATCTAATTTGTATAAGATCATGAAATTCTTTTTGAGATGGCTAGATTGACTAGGTACTTTGCTTGACTTTTCAGGAAACAAGTAGGTTTGCAATTGCATATGACCTTAAATAAATGATGAGTGCAAGTGATTGTCATTAGGGTGGAAATAGATCATCAAGGTTTTGTGTAAAGAAGGCTTTTACATAAACAAGTCCAATTGTGTTAAAAAAATTCAAAGACCAAGTCTGTTATCATTGGTTTTTTTTTAGGCATTTTCAAAGTTTGATCCTATCAAAGATTTTAGATGTCCTAAATCGGTTTGGTACACCAAAAATAGTTTGATCCTATTAATGATTTAACTGCCATTTCTGGTCTATAATTGGCAGTTAAATCATTGCCATTGGTTCACCAAAAAAAGAAAGCAACAATAAATGATTCACCGAAAAAGAAAAAAACACCAATTATAAATAATTGATGAATTACTGTACCATTCACTTAAAAATAAAATGAATTAGTGTACCATCTTGCAGTATTTTTAAAGGCGCCACAAAATTTAGTTAGAATATCATAAATAGTTTATATTATTTTAATTAAAATTAAAATTTAACTTCTATAACTTAACGGGTATTAAGATTTTAAGTGTGTTACACATAGTTGAAAAGTCACAAGACTAGTTAATTTTCCAAGTAATAGTGAGTTTTGTTGTTTTCAACAAAGTCTTGTTCATAATTAATGTGATTAACATAATAAATAAAAAGATATTAGCATTAAGTAAATAATATGACTCGGATTTAAATGCCCCAAACTACCCCTGTTTAGCAATTGAAGGTTTCTGGAAAGCACAGCACGAGCATCACGAGTTGGACGATATGTTATTTTTTAATGTTTTATGATATATAGATCGGTCGGATATATAATATAATATAACATCTTCTTCATCATGCATGAAGTACAATATGATTGAGACATTGATTCTCCTCTTACTCTTAGCCCTTGTTCTGGTAACATACAAAATCTTCTTCACTTCAAAGAAGAACAATGATAACCATCCACCAAGCCCACCAAGCATTCCACTACTAGGCCACCTCCACCACCTCACACCATCCCTATACAAGTCCTTCCAATCACTCTCATCAAAATACGGCCACCTCCTCCTCCTCCGCCTCGGCCCCTCCCGCCGCCGCCTCCTCCTCGTCTCCTCCGCCTCCACCGCCTACCACGTCTTCAGGAGCCATGACATCGCCTTCTCGGCGCGCCCGGTCTTCGCCTTCGCCGAGAGACTCCCCTTCGGAACCTCCGGGTTCGTGACTGCGCCCTATGGCCCTTACTGGCGGTTCATGAAGAAGCTGTGCGTCACGGAGCTTCTGAGCGCGCGGCAGCTGGACCGGTCAAAGACCATAAGGAGGGAAGAGATAGAGCGTTCCGTTAGAAGGGTTCTTCACAGTGCTGGTGAGACTGTTGCCGTTGATTTGGGTTCTGAGTTCATGAAATTCACCAACAACGTCACTTGTAGGATGGCCATGAGCACCAGGTATTTACTTTTTTTTAACTTAGTTCAGTGTCGATCTGTCTGAATTTTCTCAAACCCTTTTTGTGACAACAAAGTTGTGCAGAGAAAAGCGAGGATGCAGAGAGGATCAGGAAGCTAGTAAAGGAGTCCTTCGAGCTAGCTGCAAAACTCTGCTTTGGGGATGTGTTGGGTCCTTTCAAGGAGTTGAGTTTCTGGGTCTATGGAAAAAAGGCCATAGCCATGAGCACAGAGTACGATGAGTTGTTGGAGGAGGTGATCAAGGAGCATCAACACAAAAGAAGAATACCATCGCAGAGGGATTTGATGGACATTCTGTTAGATGTTCATCATGATGCTCATGCAGAGTTCAACATCACTATGACTCATATTAAAGCCTTCTTTATGGATCTGTTCATTGCAGGCACACACACCTCAGCAGAAGCAACACAATGGGCAATGGCTGAGCTCCTCAACCACCCTGAAGCATTTCAAAAGTTGAGAAAGGAGATAGAGTCAGTCACTGCCACTGCCACTCATGCTAGGCTAGTTGATGAATCCGACATCCCAAACTTGCCATATCTGCAAGCAGTTGTGAAGGAAACACTTAGACTCCACCCACCAGCACCAATCACAACAAGAGAGTGTCGCCAACACTGCAAAATCAACGGCTTCGACGTGCCGCCCAAGACAGCAGTGGCGATCAATCTGTATGCCATTATGAGGGACCCTGATTCCTGGGACAATCCAAACGAGTTTTGCCCTGAGAGGTTCTTGCAATTAGAACAAGACCATCATGATGAGGATTTTGTTCCATTTGGTGGTGGGAGGAGAGGGTGTCCAGGCACAGCACTGGCGTTCAGCTTCATGCACACTGCAGTTGCTGCTATGGTGCAGTGCTTTGATTGGAAAATTGGTGAAGATGGAAAAGGCGAAAGGGTTGATATGCAATCTGGGTCTGGCTTGTCTTTGAGCATGGTTCATCCACTTGTTTGTGTTCCCGTAGTACATTTTAACCCTTATGATATATAATGAAAGACCCACCAAGGAAAAACTCATGTTATACAACTATTAGTTAGTGTTGTTACTTTTATTCAATCAGTAAAACAAAATGCAATGTAAGCAAATGGTTCGGTTTAAATATTAAGTGTGGGTTTGGATGTGCTCTAGCAAAATTGATTTTGAAATATGTTTAGATGATTTTGGTTACAATTAATTTTGAAGCAAAATTGACTGTAAAATTCAATGAATAAGTTATTATTAGTTATTTTAATTTAGAATCAATTCTAATTTTATAATTAATTTTAAATTATTCTCCAAAGTAAAATTAAAACATGTTAAAAATGACTTAAAATCAGAGAATCAATTCTTTAATACTAAACCAAACATACACTGAGTTAAAAATTTAGCTTTTAAACACAAAACAACCGTCAAATGTCACATTATCACTAAATGTGTTTTGTATCACTAAATGTGTTTCATAGTGTTAACAAATGAGGGTTAATAACAAGATTGTAGCTTTTTTTTTTTTTCACATTTAGAGATTAAATGTGTGTTTGGGTTAATGTTAAGTTGAATTAATACACATTCCAATATATTCAATAAAAAATAAGAATCCAAACCTTGTGATTCAACTGTTGTTTGGAAATCTTTAATTATGAAACCAAACATGCATTAAATTTGAATTTTTCATCTTTTAAAAACCCATATGTTGAGTGTCTCACAATTCTAGTAAAATGAATATTTATTCTAATATATATTACATATATTAAAGTTTGATTATGAAATTTTCTATGAATAAAATAAGGTAAAGGTGCTTTGGCAAGCCAAGGAGTATGATCCATAAGCAACAACTTTGTGACTGAAATGGTAGCTAAGATCAGTACTTCATTAACATTCTATTCCACTACGTAACGCATATCTAGAACAGAAAACAACATTGAAACTAGAACCCCATATTATGGATCATCCATTTGATCATCTACCTCTTCCTAACTAAAAGACTATCCAACACCACACAACAATCAAAGTTATTCTTCATTCAAAAGGCCAAAAACTATGATGTATGCGTGTCTTTGAGTGCTCAAAAGTTAGGTGAACTTGAACATAATTTTGGTCTTAGTTTCAAGCTAAAGGACTTGGTCGCCCTTTTTTTTTTAAGTTAAGAAAAATCCAGACAGTTTAACACCTGGAAAATAAAATATCGGTTATCAGTTGATTCTTTCAATATAAAACTTTACAGTTGTCATAATGTCAAGCAAGCAAACTTTACCTTTTCCCTCATTTTATAAAGATTGTGTTTGTTGAACCTCCTAATTTCCGTAACTTATAAATATCACCTAGCTCATGCAAATCGTAAATTGTGACGAAAATCAAAATACATTATATATGTGTGTGTTTATCTTGGTTCCTCTAGTTTAGATTTTCTGCAGAAATGTCATGTAATGTACTCATGTCAAATATACAATCGTTTATCATGAGAAATATCTTTTTATACCAAATGTCATTCTTTAGCATTTTGTTCATAATGTTAAACAATGACACTTTCTTGTCATGAATAACTAAGAGAATAATGTCCTCTTTGCATTCTAGGGAAGCAGCTTTTAGTACTAATCATGCCAAAGGAGTCACTTCTAGATACATTTTTTTTTATTAATAGGAATCAAACTTAATACCAAGGGGATTTATAACACTTATACACCCGATTCAACCAATTGAGTTACACCCTGATAACTTCTACATACATTTTGAACAAACTATTCAAATTCTTCATATCATTCCAATTTGCAAAAATAGATGGGAAAAAGTCTATAAAATCCGACAGCATGGGGGAGGGAGGAAAATAGTCCTCACCCAAGATTGATCTAGGTGAATACTAAGTTCTAAAGAATACTGCAACAATTGAAACTCTTTTTCTTAGCATTCTGACATTCGGGTTCACGCGATGGGACCTTAATTTTCGTTCCTTCAAGTCCAAGGTTTACTTTATCCCAATTTGATTCATGTCCATCCACAAGGATGTGCTTCCTACAGACTTTTCTATACACTTGAGAGAGGAGGCCAATGAAAGCCGATTCCACATTGCTGGAGTCAAGTGCAGATGTCTCAAGAAAGTAGAGACCCTCGTGCTTAGCAAAGTCTCTGGCTACCTCAATAGGCACTGCTCGAAGTGAACTCAGGTCAGATTTGTTGCCAACAAGCATGACAAGTATGTTTTTATCCGCGTGTATCCGCAGTTCATCCAACCACTTCTCGACATGGTCAAAGGTTTGCTCCTTGGTTATGTCGTATGCTAGTAATGCACCAGTTGCGCCCCTGTAATATGCAGTTGTGATAGCCTGGTACCTGTGATGAACATTCAACACAAACCATTGTCACATGAAAATGAAATAGACATGCATCTAAAGGACACTTTTCCAAGAACTAAATCAATAACATCCATGTCCATATAAACTGATAAAACACAAAAACATTGCAATTGATAGACTAGTTAAAACCGTAGTTACTACTTACTAGGTTTACAGTGCACAATATGAGGTAAGGTAAATTGGGTATGTAATACACATTATTGAGAGAATTTTGTAACTAGAGTTAAAACCAAAGTTTTTAATCACAATTTAGTTGTCATCTGTTTCGAATCAAGTAAATGTAGACAAATAGAACTGATGCAACCACAATTGCAATCACATCTTTTGGTTTAATTACGTTAAAAAACCATGCTGCTTTAAGTTATCTCTATTATTCTCAAAAGATCTTATCGGATCTTCAGATCTTCAAATCTACTTCTCAGATCTTAGTTCTATTCCTAATTTATTTTTTATGAAAGGGAGACTAACAAGTATCTCTTTCGGATTGATCATCTCAACTACATTGCCACCGACAGATCGAAGATCATATACCTTAAACTCACTATGTATTATGGAAGGAAAAAAAAAAAAAAAAACATACAGACAAACAACCAAATACGGGCGGGGGACCAAACCAAAACCTACTATATCATATCATGAAAATCTAAAGTTGGGAAGATCAACTCTATCTCTATGGAACAATCCACTGATACAATTAGGCAAAGCGTTCTCAGGATCAGGAGTTAACAGAAAAATGATAATTATAGCTCAACACAAACAGATTGAGATTGTGGCACCTAAAAGAAAAAGCAATTGATAATTTTGAAGAAAGTGAATGACTAGTAAAAAAAAGTTGGACCTTTCTTGACCAGCAGTGTCCCAAATCTGTGCCTTGACAAGTTTGTGATCCATGACTACGGTCCTAGTGAGAAACTCAACCCCAATTGTGGGTTTCGATTTCATGTGGAATTCTTTTTTCACAAACCGATTCAAAAGCTGAGACTTTCCCACCCCCGAGTCCCCAACCATCACAATCTTGAACATGTAGTCGATGCCCTCATCCACATCACAACCTTGCCACTGAGCCATTTCTTCAACAAACAAACAACCCTTTTGGAAACTCAACTCAACAACGTTTTCTGCATAAAAATGAAGGTTTTTTTTTTGTTCTATGTATACACGCTTTGTTTGTATGCTCCAAGGAAGGTTGTTGTTGTTGTTTTATAGGAAAGAAAAAACAGGGGTGGTTGGTTGGAGAGGCATTTGGGTAAGCAAAAAAGGAATGTATATCAATTAATCAGTTTCAGTTTCATTTAATGTTTGTTTAGTGTTGCCACTGAAAGAAGAAAGAAAGAAAGAAAGGCGTTCTTTTGCTGAAAGCAGAGAAAACGAGTCTAGAGTTTGGAATTTGGACAGCAACAACTTGGGACACACGACAAGAAAGGAAGATTGGGATTTTGACACTTTTATAACTGATGCAAGCAAAATATATTTTAACTCTGACGTGGTGGAATCTAAAATGGGTACAAGTATAATGGTATCGGTTCATGTGAATGTCACAGAAGCTTTTATATTATTAACTAATTAGAAACGAATTTTAAAGTAATTATTAAAAAATAGATAATTTTTTTACTTATATAGCAATCTATGCTAATATGGTGATTGTTCTGCGTAGTAAGCATCAAGCACAGTATGAAAATATTTTTATTTGTAAATTATTAAACTTTTTATTTGATTCAAATGTGTATTTTTTATTTATTACTTAAAATATTAATAACATAAAACAGATATGTTAATCATTTCCATAAATATTAAAAAATAAAGTAAGTATTTGTTTGAAATCATTCGTGCAAATTTTAATTTATTAACAATTAATTAGATTTTTTTCTTACTAGGAAATAAGAATCAATCAACAACTTATTAATTAACTCAAATCATAATTCTTATGTTAAAATCTTAAATTTATAAACAATTAGTTATCATTGAAAACAAATGTAGAAACATATAAATGAATTTGGTAACAAATTCCATAAATATTAAGAAATTTAAAACATAAAGTAAATTATTTTTAGTCAATCGTGTAAATATTCATAAATAATTTATATAAAAGATTTGAGTCAGAAAACTAGAGAAAGTAAGTGTAAAGACATTTTTTTTTCCAATGGCTACCCTGCACGCGTGAGGTCCTCTTCAATTTATATTTCATATTTTTCACTCAACATTTATATTCCAACGTTAATAAAACTTTATATTCCAACATTTACAACTATAATAGGTGTGAGTGAGATGAGATATTGAATGGCAAATTTGCAATCCACCCTTCTTCATCAATATAAGAAATATTTAGGAAGCGATCAAGTTCAGCTCCACTTAAGTGTTTCATCCATTTCACACGTTCGGACTTATTTGCCCCTGGTCCTCTGTTTCCCTCCTCCACAAATGTGATGCCTGATCTGTATTTACACATCAATGTATACTCTTGGGAAGAGAGTTTAATTTAAAAGATAAAGTATAGTTTAAAGTTTTAGACTTTTAGTAGTTCTTGAGATTATAATAAGTATACTTCACGATTTGTTTAAAGATGAAATATGCATTTATCTTAATAAAATAAATAATTATCTATTTTATTTGTCTAATTTAATTCAACTTAAAATAAATAATTTTTAATTTATTTAAAGAAACAAATCTTACTCTTTGTCACCAAAAGACAAAAGAATCCCAAGTCCCAACCAGTAAAAGTAACAACATTTGATAGGAATGAATTGAGGCATAAGCAGTTAAAGATCTTCCTAGTATGGCAGTCCCTTCCTCGCCTGAAATCTCACAATTCTTAAAGACAAATTCACTACTTTCATTTGTTGATTTCCTTTCCTGTGCTGTAAAAGCCCCATTCCTTTGGGGACTATCTTTTCCCATTGAGAAATGTATACAACTTCCCTACATTTTCACAACAAAATTAGTTAATTTGATTTTTAAATTTAAAAAAGTTTTAATTTAATTCTTAAATTATCTAAAATGTGTATACTCAATATTTTTTGTTAGATTTTATCATTTACATCCTCATTTTACTAAGTACATTCTTCTGAAAATATAACAAAATAAGAGGGACACTCAATAAAAAGGTATAAATAATAAAATCAAATAAAAAAAATATCAAAGACTTATTTTAAATAATTCAGGAATCAAAATGAAACTTTTTAAAGCTCAAAGGATAAGTTGGATAATTAATTATGATTTGGGAATAAAATTAGTATTAAGTAAAAAATAAACTATGTCTGATAACACTTAAATATATGGAATTAATTTTATTGTAGGTACCTCAAAGATTGATTGACCATTCCCAAATATGAAATCAATTCCACCTTGAATGTAGCAATTACTGTAATAATGGCGACCATACTGATCATATAAGGTGTCTTGCACCCCTCGAAATCCACAACCAATGAAGGCACATTTATCTCCATAGATCCGAGCTGCTGTGGCTTGTGTCATTGGAGTAGTATCCTCCAACATTATAGGATTGTTTAGTGTATTCTGATAATATAAATTTATACAAAATGTGATAATATAATCAATATCCATCAGGTAGTTTTGGTGCTACCGTCCAGGGCCACAACCAAAAGGAAAAAGGAGCAAAAAAATAATAATTCAAATAGCTATGGTGTAAGGAAAAACAAATATCGATAGATATTATTTTCAATGAAAATGTGTGTCTATATTTTTGGTGAATATATTAAGAGAGTCTAAATGAATTGATTAAATCAATTGTGTAAATATGATTGTAAATCCTCTCAAATTATCTTTTAATTTTTAAAAAAAGAAGAAGAAAAGAATTTTATATATTTTTTCGTTATGAGTTTATAAAATGTCAAAACCAATCCCAAACATAACCATGTGTTACAGATAAATATCTTGAAAGTGATCATACCGTGAATGTTATGGCCGTTGCAATAGTATTGTTTGCTTGTGAATAAAAAGTTGGTATTAGGTGATCATCCCCTTCGATACTTGTGGATTCTCTTCCTGCTCCTTGAAGAAAAATGCATGGTTTGTTCATGGGAATTTGGACTTCTTCTCTGGATTTTGCACCAAGAAACACACATAATGCAGGTTTATCATACCCTTAAATAACAAATGCAAAATAACATGCATGTGGAAAAAAAATGATCCGTATATGCCAAATAACACTCTTACTGATATTATTTTTCGGAGTGTGTGGCTAGCACGCCTCATCAAACAATAATTCATATTAAACTATGAAAATTAATATATATATTACTTGTAAACACCAGAAGAAATTTGAATATGAATCCATTGAGAGTTTTCTGCAGGAACAGAATCGATGGCACTTTGAATAGTTTTGAAATTTGCTTGGCTTGATTGGCTAATAGTGATGGTTTTGAATGGACTACTACAGTTTTGAGATTCACAAACATTGGAACCAATTACTAACAACGTGAAAATGAACGAAAACAGTCGTGAAAACTTCATTTTCTTGTTCCTATTCAACATGCCTTTAGTTTTACAAAGAAGAATTGATATTATAGATTGTATTTATAAGAAAAAATATAAATTACTCATAAGTAAAAATCATAAAACAATGTTATATAATCAATGCTCATCACTTCATATCTTTATTTTTATTTTTTTAGGGAACTTCATATCTTTATCTTTGTATTAATAAAAGTAAAAAAAAAAAAAAAAAAAAAGGTATTTTTGTATTAATAGAAATAAAAAAAAAAATTCTAGGCGAGAAACTCACAAAATTGAGCACAATGTTTTTAGTAATTTTCTTCTATTAAATTTATTTCTTCTATTTCCGTTCAAAATAAGAATAATTTTATAATATGTTATATATATCTTCTATGTATTTTAATTTGTCACGTAATATGTTATATATATCTTTTCATTTATTCTTTTCATTATTGTGTTTTTTAATATTTAATGTTAAAAATCAGCAAAAAAGAAGAAGAAAAGAATTTGAATATTTGGACTAACTTATTAATCAGTCATATAATATGTTATATCTTTCTATCTATTGTGTATTTGAATTTGAAATTTAACCTATTATTCTCATTTCAAATTATTCTTTACTAAAAAAAACTATATTACTATAATTTATTTTTTTATATCACTATAATTTGCTAATATATATAATTTTGTTTTTTTTTCATTTATTATTTTGCATTAAATCGTAAGTATGCACTAATGATATTTTCTATCCATAATGGAAGACTAATTCATTTTGAAGCAAAGATATCAATGAAGTATGTTTTTTATTACCCAACAATTTTTTATATCAATAATATCATTTTATAGTGCTGCTGGAGGTAAGGAACACTCAACTCAAGCGTCTCCCCCAATGTCGAAAAATAGAGGTCCAATCAGGATCTGCCTTCCTCTCCCACAACTAGAATCTATGACGCGTCAAATATTAATAATGAATTTTGATAAAAAAAAAAATAAAAAAAATCTTCTAATATTAATAGTTATTAATACACTTCCCAGATGGATGTGGGAAAAACAAGTATTCAGAGGTTAATTATTTGTTTGCTACAAATCATTGATAGAAAACATATCCCCAATTTGAAATCTCTTGTGCATCTTAGATTTATCATTTAACAACTTAACTGGCATGGTTCCCTCATGTTTGGGAAGTTCTAGCCAATCTCTATAGACCAAGTGTTCTGAGAGTTTATTGATGTCAGCCCTAGCCAAAACTAATAATTCATGTCCCTTTTGGTTGGGAACACTTCCTAAGTTGAAACTAAGTCGTTGCACTGGTATTTTCTTCCATATAGAACTCAATCTTTAGCTTGTAACAGTTTCTCAGGACTCAAATTTATTTTGTAATGCCATCAAACCCCCTATAAGTAAAATGAACAGTTACAATTTTAATTTGATACATAATGAACAGTTACAATTGACTCTTTCTAAACTTGCTCGTACATTATGATCCCTAAATCAAGCAAAGGAAAGAAAGAAAAAACAAATGAGGGAAAATGGAAAAGAAAACTGAAGAGATTCACACTGGACCTAAATTCTTAGATACTAGCAAATATTAGCACTACTCTACATAATCACACTGACGCAAAATTTTTGTACACCAAAGGATAAATACATAAAAAGAAAAAAAATAAAAACAATCCTCCTTCTTTTTGTTATCTACAAGACTAATTAAAGGGATATAAATCAGTGCTTATGATTGCTTTTACAAGTGCACTTTGCCCTAGTATCTTTAAGCATCTGCAAAATGTGCAAAATTATTTGGTTAGAGAATACAGACAATAGTGGAGGCTAATGTGTTTTTTTCTTTTTTCTTTTTCAGGATTTATGTCTTTACTACCTTAACTTGTTTCTGCAAGTCTTTAATGTACTCAACTGCCACATCCAACATATCTGCTGTGCTTGTTTGCTGCCAAGAGGAAATTGCATCTAGTCATCAAAATGAATATGAAGAAACTTAACTCTACAATGTGATTTGCTAATGAGAGAGTTAGATTACCTTGTCTGATTTTGGGAAAAGGTCTTGCAATTTCTTGATTCTTGTGCTAATTCTTGTTCTTCTTTCCTGAAATATGCATGTCAAGATTACATAAGAAGCAGCTCACAAGTAGGTACTTCTTTAAATTACAATGCAATCATATGGTCAAGATTTGTCACGATTATTGATAATGCGGGAAATTGTACACAAATGCGGTCACAATTGCGGTCACCAAGATCCCAAAAACCTTGACGTTGTGACTAAAATTGTGGTCGCAAACCATCTTTTAAAACCTTGCATATGATTTGTAATCTATAGCAACAGTAGAATCAAAATGAAACTATTACCCTCTCTGCAATGCTTCTCGGGTGAGTGGCAAAACCTCTCTTGGCACGAATTTTACATGGAACAGATCCTTGAATTTGATAAAACTTGTCCATTGTAGCCATCCTACTAGAAGAGGCAGGTAGACTCAAATGGTGGGTCAAACCAACTTTTTGATATCCAAAATCTGCATCCTGGTAACAGAAATTTTCACTGATCAGCAACATAGAATCAAAAGGCCAACAACAACAAAAGCTTCATCTATCTAAAGATATAAGATTGGGTTTAGTGGGTGAAGGGAGAAAAGAATGAGGAACAGGTAGTAGGTTCAACTTTTTTCACTAACAATACGATGAGATAGGCTAGGTGAGATCAGCTAACAAAAAAACTAACAATACCAACATTTGTCAATGACAAGAAAAAAAAAGCCTCATCTCACTAGGTGAGATCGGCTACGTGGATCAGACGATGTCATTCAATTATTCTATACCTGAATATCCATAGCATTTGAAGTGGAGAATGAGATTTCGCCATTGTTGCCAGCTGTCCTGGTGGCACTGAATGCAGAACCATCCCAGAAGTCGTTACTGGTGAAACTAGGCATGTAACATTTAGTGTTGACATTGTCATTTCTCATCAGGTTTCTACTTTCAACACAATTTTCTTCCACACCTTCATTTCCATTTTCAGCAATCTGTGGCATCCTGGAGGAGCAAGAGGATGGCCTAGATGAGAAGTTCATAGTACCACCATGCAACCCACTTGAGGATGTAATAGCTTGTCCATTTGAGCCATCACAGCCCCTAAAACTTGCTGCAAGATTTACAATGAATACAAAATGTTTAGATTCTTTACGACACTCAAAGGGATTTCTTGCTTTTTTGTGGGGGGTCCTAAAAGTCTTGATATATGTTTGTTTTTTTCCTCAAAAAACTCATCATTTCTGTATTGATAATGTCCTGAATACAATGAGGAGCGTAATAAAAAACATGAGAGTAAGCATAAAATTTTGCGACGCTTGAGCGAAAAAATTAGTTTTCCTCCTAGAAAAACTTTGTAAGTTTCTAGGAGGAAAACTAATTTATGTTAGGAGACACAAAAATCCCTTAAATGAATTTTAGTACTTTTAAGGATTAGTAATTTAGTACTAAAACTTATTGTTATGAGAAATTGCTACCCAAAAGAGAAAAAAAAAAAACATATAATTGAAGGATTCCCTTGTGTCCCAATTTTTTAGTAATTTTACAGCTAACTCATGTGCCTTCTTTTTTCAGATTCTTTTCTGATAACCCCTGGTCCTCCCCTTATTTTGTCCCAAATGTACAGTATAATTAGTTTTCTTTTATTCGATGGGATTTAATTTCTTTATAAGAATAAGAATAGTTAAAATAAAAGTCAACTCTCTATGCAGGAAATGAATATTCGATTTTATATTCTGTACAAGTACCCCCCAATTGCTTTACTATATTTAGCAATACTTCAGGAAAAGAGGGATCTTACTTGACTTGACTTGAAGCTAATTTATTAACTAGCAAACTTCATAATATTAATTTAAATTTTCCACGAATCTTTGATCGGTTATGATCCACTAACCTCTTCTATTCGCATAACCAAACTAAATTTTATGGAAAATTTTTGAATTTAAGCCAAATGAGAGAACACATTAACATCCATAGGAAGAAGAAATTTTACACTATGAAATTAATTTAACTATATAGGTTGTGATTTATTATGGTTAGATTATTAACTTTTGTAATAACTATTTTAGGTGATTCTTGGGTGTATGAAATGAAAATTAAACTCAAATGAAATTCCATGACAGTTACCCAGTAAGATAAAAAAAAAAAAAAAAAAGGCATACCATTATCAACTGAGTAATTGTTGAAAAAACCAGCAGGGGAACTCTTTTGCCTAATGAGATTGGAGCAATTGGCGGAAGCACCCATTTTAGGTTGTGTGGAGTTCTGTGAAGCAATGGAATTATTCACTGCACTGAATGAGCCATCAAAAGCATTCCCTGAAGCCAAGCCTTGAATTTGTTGAGGTTGGTACATTATCTGAGGTGAAGACCCATAAGAGTAACCATTGTGTTGTTGTGGTGGCTGTGAAACAGAGTCCCCTGCTTCTTCCTTCACTTGCAAAGTGTCAGAGTTGTTGGAAGAAAGCAACTTGGCCAACATGGTCTCCATTTCAGAACTTGTGGAGGGTGGATAGTGTTGCTGATGATGATTATGATTATTTCTGAAAGCTTCACCATTGACACAACCAATGTTGTTGTTGTTGTTGTTGTTTGTCACAAGGCTATTGAGCAATGAGGTTGGAGCAGAACGGTATCTCATTAGTCCAGAATTTTGTTGGTGACAATGTTGACCAATGTTTGAATCCATTTCTGGGTTCATCCTTGTCTCACCTTGAGAATACTTCACAGCATGACTATACACAATACTCATCTTATCTTCACAATTACCTGAAAATAACCACAAAAAATTCTCATTGTATATTTATTCTCAAAATCACCAATTACATCAGTTGTGATTTGTTTGTTGTAATAGTTAGCTTTCTTAGTTAGTGATCTTCATTAGAAAATTAAAAACACCCCCAAAGCAAAAGAAGATGTTATCTTTATGTTTCCTTCATTGAAAATTTGTACATGGTTGTGCAATTACCTTGTTCACGGTGATGGCCTAAGAAAATTTGAGACCAAAATTCCAAAGGGAAATGCAAATTCTGTCCTCAACAAAGCTTAAAGAAGCAAACAAAGCCTGACAAAAGGGTCAGAAAAAAAGTGTCATTTTAACAGAATGAGAAAAATTATTTTCTGTTACAATCTTTCTTGAATTCTGTTCCTGCCATAACAGGAGGAGCAGCTTTTGGGACCATAAATCTTTAAGAAAAAAAATTAGCAAATTGAAACACAATAAAAAAAAAAGCATACATGAAATTAAATATTTTTGGCACGTTCGAGTTCAATAAGGCTCAGAGATTCTTCTTCAGCTTCAAGAGTTTTGTATCAGAACTGAAAATCCAGACACAGAATTAAAGAGGAAAAGAGAAGAGTTGTGGGAATGAAAGCTAAGCTTGTTGCCTTGCCTTTGGGGTATATTTATGTACTTGGTTCCTCAGTGATTACCCTTATATTTCTCCATTATAACAATAATACCATGATGATGAAAACATAAAGTGGTCCATGTAATGCAACCTTTATTTTTTATTTTATTTTTTGTCTTTTTGTCTTATTTATTTTTTCTTCATAATCTTCCCTTTTACGAAACACACACACATTACCCCGTGAAATGGCCATACCTAAAGAATGTGTGTTTTGGCATCTAACTTTGTTTATGCATAATACTTGCTTAATAGAGAAAGTGCATTACATTACACCATTTTTTTAAAGTCATGCTATAAACAAATAAGCTTTGGAAGCTCTTCTATAATTTTTTTCATGGAACTTTGGAAGTAATATATATAATAGAAAGAAGTATAATAATAACTAGAAAATGGGCAAGTGTTACTTTGTTTAAGGATCAACGAATTAAGGAACATAATGTATATTTGGCGTTCTTTGGTTGCAGCAAGGGGCAACCACCTTTACCCTTATTAGGTTCTTCCATTATCTCTTTTTTTTTTTTTTTTGGTTATATCCATTATCTCTTAAATTAAATGGTTCTATTGTTTAGTATATAATGACCATCCTTTTGTAAAAATAAAATGATTAATGGGTTACCAAGGAAAGGCACCTTTTAGTGAGGTTTGTAGTGGTTGGATGCAAAAGCATGATTGAACGGATTTAAGGAAATCTTCCTTTAGTTTATAAATTTAAGGAAACTCAAAAAGGGTAGATTCTTAGAATATATATATATATATATATATATATATTACAACATTTTTTTTATAATCATTTTTCGTTCTGATTTTTTGTTTTTAGTTTTTAAATATATTTGTGATTTCTTATCTTTATTGTTATTTATCATTTTTAATATAACTTTTTACTATTAATTTCTAGTGGTCTTGATTTCTTATTTTTATTGTTATTTAAAATTTAAAATAGTATATATATATATATATATATATATATATATATATATATATTTGTCTTAAACTTTATCTATATAAAAATCTGTGAATGAAATAAGCTAGCAATTACTAGTGGTCAAGCCATTAGTAACAACAACTAGAATTTTCTATATTATTATCAGCCACTAAATTGTCAGTAAAATATCTTTCAAAGTTTATACACAATTATGTTGATGATCTAACTCTAACCATTGATAATTACCAATAATCTCTCATCATCGGTAAAAGTTAGGCTATGAGATATTTGTTTCTTATTTCTTATACTATTCAACTTTGTACGAAGGTGAACGAAGAAAACAAGACCTATTCATTCATTCAATCATCGCATGCACTTAATTAACATAGAAAAGATAAGATCGATGGCTACATTAGTCTTAGAAATGTGCTTCAAACAGAAGCTTCTTTTTTCTTTCCATATATCGAAAAAATAGAAACTTCGTTTTCTTTGGGATCGACTGTTAAAATAATTTGTTTTCACACAGTTTAAATAAGGGTGGCTATCATTTAATAATTATTTGCATAAAGATATTTGGCAATTAAAATAAAGCAAGTCCATGATGTGTATTCAAAATCAGTTTCGTGAGTCATTTTCTGAATGGGGGGGTTCAATGGAAAAAGCATAAGAAAACAAATAACCGAGTCTCGGTCAAGACTCAAGTAGTAGTTACTTCTTCAGCACATTGTTTTTGGCCCAAGAGAAACTATGGAAACCGGAGCAATTTTTTACGTTTAATTAGTAAATATTTTCTTATTTAAGTATTTTTAAGTTAAGATCAACAAAATATAATTTATAAGATTCTCCTTATCCCTTTCATTTATTTGTTTTTATATGAAAACTTTTACAAATAAAAAAATTAACTATCCTTCAGGGGTGGCTCAAGCCTAAAGACTGGATAGGTTCTTACTATAGGCCTCCCAAAAGAAAAATGTTTATTAATTATTGGTATTTTTTTGTTATTTTCTTTCTCTTGAAATTTAATTAGTTATTAATTTTAGTTAAATAAACTGTATCTTAAAATATCATTTTTCATCACATTTAAAATTAATTAATCATTAAATTTAATCAAATACATTATCCTTTAATATATAATTTTTCACTTAATTTAAAATTAATTAGTCACTAATTTTAATTGAATAAATTGTCACTTAATATGTCAATTTTCACCAAATTTAACTCATTGTAAAATTTATTATATAAGTTGTTGTGTAAATATATCACTATTCAAGAGAAAATGATTTTATGGTAGGACTGTAAATAATGTTATGAGCCTCAAATTATTTAATATAGTGTATATATATTCACTCAAGTTTACACTAAAATATAAAGTAGTTTCTTTTCACTCGTGTGAATATGCTAGCTGCAACCTTCTTTTTTTTAATTAAATAAAAGTATTCAAATGAAAAGTCAAGGGATGAGTAATTATTCTAAAGCCTTCAGCTGCCCTTGATGAATCTACAACCACAAAATATGACTGGCCACCGCTTTACCCCTTTAATCTTCTCATGAAAAGAGAGAAGTCCACAATTCCACAGCTACTTAGTATGAACACGGATCAACTAATTAATTAATTAGTGTTAATTAGTAATTTAAATAGTGGTCATACCTTGACTGACCCCAATTTAATGTTTTGTGTTAGTACACATAATATTATACTATTATTTTTGTTAGTACACATATGATCCTCGTGCTGTCAAACATTTGATATAGTTTGGGCAAATTCAATGTCAAACCCCACATTGTTTGATAATAAGACAAATAACTTGGTTGAATCGGTAAGGCATGGACTATACTTTCCTTTGTTGTTGTAATAATTATAGGTGGAAAAAGTTAATTAATTAACTCCAACAACTTCATTGCTATCGCCGCAAGCAATGTATGTGTATTTTCCATGGATTAGAACAGAGTTCAAGGAGAGGAAAATGGGTTCTCATTTCTCAAAAAACACAGGATTGGTCAACATGTACAACAAAAATGGATTTGGACGAGAATATGTCATAACTACTTACTACTTAGTACTCCATCTCAGTTTAAACTAGCAAGATACTTGTGAATACGCATGGTTAATTAATAAATAAAATTAAAATTAAAAGATAAAAGATATTTTAATCATATTTAAATGTGTAATTATTTTTTTTTAAAAAAAAAAATAAATATATATATATATATATATATATATATATTATATGATAATAATAATAGTGAATATGCATTACAACAGAGTAAGATATGAACATATATGTTATTTTTATCTTTACTTAATAAAATTAAAATTAAAAATTACTTTTTTTTTATTAAAATATATTTTAATCTTATGAAAATATATAATTTTTTTTTATTAAGTAGACATGATAATCGAATAAGATAAGAATGAGTATGTTATTCCGTGTCAAATCGTCCCCATCTCAGTCTTCATTAATTATTTTCACTCTCATATTTTTTTGTCTGTGATTTTCATCGTGAGTAAAATTTTATATTGACCTAATGCTCATTTGGGTAAATTCACTCCATCCAGGCCTAACCTTATTTACTAAAAATTGTTAATTATTATTTCAAAAAAATATATATGTAGATTTTTTTTTTCTAATTTTAAATTTAAAACTATTTTTAGATGACATTAACTTAAACCATAAAAATGAAATTATTTAAATATATATATATATATATATATATATAATATTAAATAAAATATAATATAAAAAATAAAGTAAAATGAAAGAAAAAAGAAAATAATTTAAAAGAAATTTTTTAGTTTAACATAAAGAAAATTTCTATGTGAAGTAGATATATAATAAAAAAAAGGAAATTAGAGTTTTTGACAAAAAAAATATAAAATAAATAAAATTTTACACAAATAATACATCTTCTTGGTATTAACCATGGGTGTCCCCCAACCCACTGGGTCGAAGACTAATCCCATTTGTGGTAAATAGATCGCTCCCACCCCTGTGAACACAATGAGGCCTTATACCACTGCGCCAACCTTTTGGGTTTATTTTTTTTTTTATGACTTTAATAAAGACGTATAATAAATCAAAGTACTTTTTAATTTAAAAAACAAAATTAAAATAACAAATAACAATTAAAAAACAAAAGATATTTTAATCATATCTAATATATGTAATTATGTTTAACGAATATATATATATATAATAATGATGGTGAATATGCATGACAACAAAGCAAGACGTAAATATATATGTTATTTTTTTTCTCGTTTCCATCTTCACTCAATAAAATTAAAACAAAAAATAAAATAATTAAAAATTACTTTTTTTTTGGAAAGATTAAAATATATTTTAATCTCATCAAAATATGTAATTTTTTTTTATTGAGTAGATATGATAACCAAGTAAGGTAAGAATGAGTATATTGTTCCCATGTCCAGTCATTCTCATTCCAGTTCTTGTCATTATTTTCACTTTTATCTCTTTTTGTCTGTGATTTTCATTGTAAATAAAATTTTATATTTACCTAGTGCTCATTTAGAGTTGGGTAAATTCACTTCGTCCTCGGCCCATCCTTATTTACAAGGTTTCAGAACAAAAATCATAAATCTTGATTGTGAGAAATCAAGGTTGTGATCAATTTCTCAATTGAATAGTAATTTGTATCATTTAAAAAATAAAACAAAAATGTAAAAGAAAGATAAAAAGGAATACAAATATTTTGTAGAAAAAAGAAAAATGAGAGGGAGAGTGAAAACAAAAAAACAAAGGGATGGTAATACAAGAAAAAGAAATAATACAGGAAGATAAATATGACAAAAAAAAACATTTTGATCTTTTTTTAAAGTTTTGTTTGAATTGAGAGGGAGAAGATAATAATGAAAAAAAAATCTCATGAGAGGATGACATTTGTATTGTGTACATCCTTTTCCTGATTATAATAGATAGATTACTAATATAGTAATAGATATAGATTGTGCTAAGAAAAAATGTAAAAGTAATAATTATGAATAAGTATAGTAACAAAACACAACAAACATATATGTCATTCGTTTTTGTCCATGGTCCCGTCCTCAACCTAAAACAGTAATATAATAATAACATAATATACAAAGTGTAAAGTTGTAAAAAAATTATAAAAGAAAAAAAAATTATAAGAAAATGAAAAAAAAGTAGTAACAAAAAAGAAGACAGAAGTAAATGTAAAGAGGAAAGAGGAAAGATTTAAAAAAAAAAAACTGGAAAAAGAAGAGAAAAATATTAAATAAAAAAACATTAAATGATTTAAGAAAAAATTACTAATGATAATTAAATAAAAAATATCTAAAAAAATAGACATAATTTTAAAATAATAAAAAAATATGTAATCATTTAAAAATTTGTATCACTTATTTAACATAAATAATAATATAAAAAACATAAAACAGTAATATAATAATAAAATAAAATATAAAAAGTAAAAAGTTGTAAAAAAATTATAAAATTACACATACTAATCTATCCTTATTTATTAAAAATTATTAATTATTATTTTAAAAAGGAATACAAACATTTTGTAGAAAAAAGAAAAACAGAGAGGGAGAGGGAAAATAAATAAATAATAAAAAAAATGAAAGGATGACACTTGTCCTAATGTCCATCCTTTTAATAATAATAATAATAATAATAGATAGAGTGTGTTAAAAAAATGTAAAAATAATAATTATTAAATAAGTATGATAATGAAACACGACAAATATATATATCATTCTCCGTCCTTTTTTACCTCAACATAAAACAGTAATATAATAATAATATAAATATATAAAAAGTGTAAAGTTGTAAAAAAAATTATAAAAGAATTTTTTTTTATAAGAAAATGAAAAAAAGTAGTAATAAAAAAGAAGAAAGAAGTAAACGTAAAGAAGAAAGATTTTAAAAAACTGGAAAAAGAAGAGAAAAATATTAAATAAAAAACATTAAATGATCTAAGAAAAAAAATTAAAAGGATAAAAATGATAATTAAATAAAAAATCTTAAAAATAGACATAATTTTAAAATAATAAAAAATAATGAGAAAATGTGTAATCATTTAAAAATTTATATCACTTATTTAATATAAACAATATTATACAAAAAATAAAACAGTAATATAATAATAAAATAAAATATATAAAGTAGAAATTTGTAAAAAAAATTATAAAAGAAAATAGAAAAAAGTTATAAGAAAATGGAAAAATAGAAATAAAAAAAAGTAGTAAGAAAAAGATTAAAAAACAAAAAAAAAAAAGAAAAAAAGTTATAAGAAAATGAAAAAATAGAAAGAAAAAAAAAGTAGTAAGAAAAAGATTAAAAAACAAAAATAAAATAGAAAAAAAAAATTTATAAGAAAATGAAAAAATAGAAAGAAAAAAAAAGTAGTAAGAAAAAAAAAGAAAATAGAAAAAAAAGAGTTATAAGAAAATGAAAAAACAGAAAAAAAAAAAAAGTAGTACGAAAAAGAAGAAAAATATTAAAAAAAACAAAAAAAATTAAGAAATGAATAAAAAAAGCAATATAGAAAATTGACCAAATTATCCTTAAAATTGATTAGGTGTCAAAATATTAAAGAAGGGTTAGTTTGGTAATTTTCCATGTACATCCTTTTATATATATATAGTTATAGAAGATATAATAAGAACCAAAAAAAACTGTTTCGTGCTAATAAAAAAACTTGGTTAATATAATAATATTTAATTATACGAATTTTAATTAAAAAAACAAGTTATTTTCTTAAACGCTCATTCATTTTTTAAAAATTAATATTAGAAAAATAAATATTAGAATTAAAATCCTTATTAAATGAAGAATATTTTAGAAATAAACTTGTTTTAAATGAAGCAAAATTAGTTGAAATTTGTTTATATTTAACTTTAAGATCAAAATATATATATTATTTTTTTCTTATATATATTTAAATATGGATGGAGTATTTCTTTAAGTATTAGTATTTGTTCATAATTGAAATATGAAGCATTAATTTCCAAGAATGAATGCCACCAAATTCTTCTTAGATGTAGTATGGCTTCAGTACTCGTGTGAATAAAATAAGTTACATGCAATTTTAGATAGAAAAAAATGCAAGTTTATTGGTTATAAATCAAAGGATTTTCTTGAAATAAATAAAAATAAGACGTGATTTTCTAAAACACCTATTTAGTGAATACATCATTCAAATATGATATTAGAGCTTGGTTGAGGGAATAGGGAAATCGTGCTTCACCGGAGACAATTTGTCTTCGATGGACATCTCCGGTGGATCTTCTTTTGCTTCCCGCAATCCTCACTTTCTCCCATGACAAGGATCCTTTCTTCCTCCTTAGATTAATTTTTTTTCTACAATTTTTTTTTCAAAGCGTCGTAAATAGTGTGTAAACAATACCGCACTTCTACGAAACTGTTGTTCACCATTGTTGACCAATCTTTTTCTTCAATTTTTTTTTCAAAGCGTTGTGAATAATGCGTGAACAACATCGTACCTCTGTGAAGCTGCTGTTTATCATTGCCGACCAATCTTTTTCCTCAATTTTTTTTTCTTCAAAGCATCATGAATAGTGCATACCTCTGCGAAACTGTTGTTCACAATTATCGACCAATCTTTTTCCCAACGCAATTACACTAGATCAAGTACCGAAGCTGAATAGTACCGCACATCTACAAAGCTACTGTTCACTACCGCTGACCAATCCTTTTCCTAGCGCGATCACATCAAATTAAGTGTCGAAACTGAATATCAATTAGTACATGAACAGTACCGCTCATATGACATATATGTTTCAGCCTGAGAGGGGTGTTATTATCTTTATATTATTTTGTTAATTATTATTTATCTTGATCTTTATATAATGTAATCAATTACCGAAGGTTTTCTCAATATAAATAGAGATAAGGTGTGATTTTCTAAAACACACATTCAGTAAATACATCATTTTAATGAAATAAAACATTTTTTTTCCTTCGGCCTTATATTTTATACCATTAAATGTGATTTTGTTGAAATTACTCATGTTGTCCCTAAAACATTTTATACAAAATTATTTATATCTTAAATTGTTTGCATAATGATACTTCGTTATTCATACCCTAAAAACAGGGTTATTAAATTTTTTATAAGTGTGTGAAGAAATCATCCTTGAAAATTTGGTCAAAATTGACCTTAGCCCTTCTTGCATTTTTAAAACTATGATTTTGTCCTAAGAATTTAGTCAAATTTGGTTTTAGTCTTTTTTTTTTTTTTTTTAAATCGTGATTTTGGTCACGGATACTCGTGGCACACATATCACACTTGGCAATTGTTAGCCACGTCAACAAAAATATTAATAGAGTTAGGATAAGGAGGCCATTTTACCTAATTTTAATTAAAAAAATTTGAGACTAAAACCCATAAAAATAAAATACAAGGATTAAAATAAAATTCAATCAATTCTTTGAAAATCAAAAACATACTTAATCTTATTTGGGGCTTTTAATTTTATTATGTATTAAGTTCAGTTTCTAAATTGTAATTATAAAAAGAAATTAAAAATACTGAAGAGTCTTCCGTCACTTTTGAACTTGTAACGATTAGGTTTGAGTTCTCTCTTCACTCTTCTAGTTTTTCTTTTCTCTTTTTATTTTCATGGTTCCCATGAACAACTAAACATATTTTCTAATCTAAGGTTAATCATCCTTCAAAAACAAAATCCAAGGTTAATCAAAGCTTAGGGCTCGTTTGGGTTTGGAGTGATTGTCCATTTTTAATTTTTTAAAAATAAAAAAATTTAATTAATTTTAAGTTTTACTTTTAGGTTTTAAAAACTTTTTACTAATGGAAGATAGATAAAAACGAGTCAATTGTTATGTCTTATATGGCTTTAGTGTGAAATAATGCAAACAATTGACACATAAAAATAACTAAACCTTCTAAAAATAGTAAAAGGTTTGAAAATTAAAATTAAAATTTCACAACAAAAATAGATATATTAAAAAAATAACACAATCCACAACAATAATAATATATAATAATGTTAATGATGGTGACAACAATAATAATAATGATAATAACGATAGAATGCTGATGACAATAGCAGTAGTAAAACAACAACAATGATAATAATAATAACAACAATAATAAAATTAGTGGTAGTAATAATGTATGTTTTAAAATTAAAATCAAATACACAAATTCGTTTTTTTATTATTTTGAAAATTAATACAAAATATTTTGAAATTGAGTTAAAATATATTTTAGCTCCAATTTTGTCATACACATTTTGTTTTTAAATTATATTTAAAAATCAAAAACTAAAAACTTGCTACCATCCAAACATTCCCTTAGCTTTCAAAATGGTTGAGGTCTAATTGCCCTTTGTCTCTCTTCTATTTAATGGACATTTGTATTTCTACTATTTTGACTATCAAAGAGGATTTTATGGGTTGTGCAAAAGTGCTTTTTGCCCATTTTATTAAATTTTATAAAAAAAAAAAATTAGGATTTTAGGTACGTAATTGCCTATCAATACTAATAAATAGCTGGGGGTAAACAATAACTTTCTTGCGTAGAAATAGAACCTAAGTTAAATAAATTGAGCTTGTGCATTTAATCACCACTTTAATGGCTAGAAACAAGAGTTTCTACTTTCTAGAATCTAATGTTATTGATAGATTAAATTCCTTAGAACTTTTTTAGGCTTGATTATATCAACAAGGAATATATAGTCAACAGTCTTATCTTGATTATTATAAAATGAAGGGGAGATTGATTATTAAAACTTATTAATAACGATAACTATTTTGTCTAAAAAAATGTATTATAAAACCAATAATCACCATAACGTATTTTAATTATTGAATTTTGTTCTGGTACAGAAATTTCAACACTGTTTAGTTTTTCTCGTCATTTAAATTCTTATTTGTTTTACACTCAATTCCTAGTCAGGTCTTCCTCTTTGATTTTATTTTATTTTATTTATTATTATTGTATGTTCTAATTTCTCTCTCTCTCTCTCTCTCTATATATATATATATATAAAAAAGTAAATTTTACCGATTCTTGTGTATCGACTTTACCATCCATTTTATTCTAAAGCTGAAAAAGAAAACGATCACTTTTTTTAGTTTGGCACCGTCACTCTGTGTATTATGAGACTTCAAATATTTTTGTTTCACATTAAACTATGTCTCGTTTACCCTCATAATGTCCTCTCCCAAATTGTGGGGAATACTCATTCAGTACTGCAACAGTGTATTTTTGAAAATTATTGACTGACTTGGCTTTCGTCCAATATTTTTTTAGTCAAAGACAATTGTTTATAGTTTACATGTAACCGACATGGATACTAAATTCTCCGAAAGATTTTTATTTCTAATAACTTCAAACACTGAAGTCTTATATTTTTTGTTTTACCCAAGCTAGGTACTAGTATATCTTACAAAAAGTCATTGATGATCTTAATTTCAATATTAAACTATGGTTATTTAAACCATAGTTTCCCTTGATATTGATAGAAGAAGAAAACCCATTAGTCTAACCTTGAAATTTTGAGATTGGATTGATTTGATTTCAAAGTCATTGCCCGTTCACACGCTACAGTATTAGCTGTGGGAGTTGACATTGAAACTTTATATAAAAGTCAATTATTTTGTGATTATCTCATAGCAATTTAAACGTTCCTGTGCAAAGACCGAAACCCTTGATGTACACACACATAAAAGAAATAATGTGGTGTACGGACAGTTGACTTGCTTTTTAAGTCTTAACCACCTTAAATTTGTCGACGTGTGAAATCTCCCACCAAATTTTGAAGATTGATTTATGTCGATTTGAAATTAAAGTCTTTTTTTTTTTAGATTTTTCACACACCGAAGGCTCGTGTTTGAGTGTGTATTTGGTAGAGTCTTTTTCATAAGCTTGCATTTAGTAGAGTGAAATGAAATATATAGAATGAAAATGAAATAAGATTAAAGTTTTGAATTAAAAATTGAAATAGAATGTAAATTATGAATCTCATTTTATTTTATTGTTTATTTCATTTATTTTTAACTATGTTTCACGTCAATTGAATAGAGAGCGTGAATCACATATAGTTGTTATAAAAGGGGCAAATAACAAAAAAATAGAAGTGACATTTGAAACTGATTGATATAGCTTCTTAAAGCAAAGCTATTAAGAAAGTACTTTTCAACTACAATTTAGATAGGTTTTAGGGGGATTTTGTCTGTGTTATGTTACGAGTCAACTCTTCACATCTTGTCTGCCTACTTAATGTAAATTGTGGAAGTATATAGAAATTATTTTGAACACACGTTCCTTTCTCTCTTTCGTGTTGTATCTAAACTAATTTAACTATTGACTCAAAAGATAATTATACCAAGAACTTTATATGATGAATTTAATGGTGATAAACTAAAATAATTTTATAAATCATAACTTATCATTTATATTTATATAATTTATTGTAAATGAAAGGTTGTTATTAACTTGACATTATAAAATATCGATACATCGCTGTAAAGCTAATTCTTAAATAGTATATTTCTTATGGAACTATGATGGTAACAAGAGCCTTGATTTTGATGGGTTCAACTTCAATTTCATGAAGAAATGTTAGAGTGTGCTAAAAAATGAGTTATGCACCTTTATTTGCAATTTTCATGCAAATGGCAACTTGCCTAAGTTTGTTATTTTGTCATTTATTACCCTTATTTCAAAGAATGAATATTCGCAGTCTTTAGCAAAATATAGATCTATCTCATTGATTGGATGTTTGCACAAGGAATTTGGTATTCTGATCTCTTCCTCTCAAACAGATTTTCTTCCCAGTAGGCATATCCTTGATGGCATCGTCGTAGCCAACTAGGTGGTGGATTATGCAGTTAAGCAACATAAGAGTTGTTTTTTGTTTAAGATTAATTGATTTTGTTAAAGCTATGATTCTCTGAGTTGGTCCTTTTTAGATGACATGATGATGTGTCTCGGGTTTTATGAGGTGTTGCGGGGCTGGATTAGTGCACTTGTTTGCTCAAGCAATATGTCAATTTTGGTGAATGCTATCCTTATGGAGGATTTCAGGCAAAAAAAGGCCTTAAACAGGTGACCTTTTGGCTCATTTCCTCTTTCTTATTGTGGCAGAGGGTTTGACAGGTATGCTAAATAAGATAGTGGAGGTTGGGAGGTATAAAGAGTTTCAAAGTGGGTTCATAGGCATGCATCTCAAGGTTACAATACGTTGATGATTCCTTGTTAATTGATGACGCTACTTGGGATAATTTGTGGGCTATCAAGGCTATTCTGAGAGGATTTAAGCTGGCTTTTGGGCTTTGGGTAAATTTATCTAAGAGTATGCTTTATGGTATTAATGTTCGTGATGGCTTCTTGGGAGTTGCAACTTCTTTCTAACACTGTGTGGTTTCTTCATTGTGGTTCAAATTTTTGGGGCTGCTGGTTGGGGCCAATCACAAGCGCATCTCCACATAGGATCCGGTTGTTTCATTATTCAGGAATAAGTTAGCAAGCTGGAATGGGAAGAACTTATCTATGGACGATAGGATTACCTTAATTTAGTCGGTTCTTACTAGTTTGCTTTTGTATTATTTCTCCTTGTTTAGGGCTTCGAAGAAGGTCATTGTTGATTTGTCCAAAATTCAACGAAGATTTCTTTGGAACGATTGTTTGGAGGCGAACAAGATTAGATGGATCAGTTGTGAAATTGTTTGCTTGCCTAGGATGGAAGGTGATTTGGGGGTGAAGAATTTGGATTTTTTTAATCTATCTTTTTTGGCTAAATGGATGTTGTGGTTGATGAACGATGATTCGACTATTTGGGTCGATCTCTTACGTTCCCATTACGGTTCTTTTTACTCTAGTAGTTATGCTTGTTCTTCGCCTAGTAGGGTATCTGCTTGGTGGCGTGATTTGTGGCAGTTGGAGGATGGGGGGAAATGGTTCATTGACAATGCTAGTAAGGTGGTTGGGTAAAAGGATACTACTAGGTTTTGCCTTGATAAGTGGGTTGGCTTGGTATGCCTTAAGATCATTTTCCATGCTCATTTATGTTTGAGGTGGATAAGGAGGTGACAGTGTCATATATGCACGCCAAATTGGGGTAAGGGGTGGAGATGAGAGTTGTTTAGTTTGGAGGAAAAGCTAAAGGCAAAGTTCCAAGAAGTTGTGTCTTCTGCTACATTAGTGAAGGGCTCTCCTAATGTGTGGAAGTGGTTTGCGTCAAATTCCTTCTCTATCACTGAAGTTTATAAGCTTTTGTGTGGTGGGATTGTTAGGAACTCTCAGGAGAAGGTGTTTGATGCTATGTGGAGGATTGTGTGTTGGTTGAAAGTTCGTGCATTTTCTTGGCATCTTTTTCATAGGAGACTTCCCATGAGAGTGACTTTGGTTTGACAGGGGTGGTAGTTGAGGCTTCGTGTGTGTTCTATTAAAGGTTGATAAAGGATAAGGGCCACTTATTTCTAGGCTGTAGTTTTGCCTCAACGGTGTGGATTGTGATGCATTGTGGTTAGGGCTACCGATGGTGGGGCACAATTAGATTAAGTGTCATTTTGTTTAGCACGGTGAGGTGCTTGTTAGTAAGAGGTTGAGGTGTGTTTGCCTTATCATTTGGATGATCGTTTGCTGGGGTATCTTGACTATAGGTGTCGGATACAGATGCACTGATGGAAATGATCAAGCATTCTTCATGATCTTGGATTTATTATAAGATTCCCTTAGTTGATTGTTTTCCTTTTTTTGTTTGATTTATTTGTCATTTGGTTTTGCTTACTCCCACTTTGACGAGTTAACTTCTTTTTTTTCTTGTGATTGTGATTTTTCCGTTGCCTAAAGGCATACTTCATGTCCTTTTTCATTTATAATATTTGCATTTGTCTTTATAAAAAACAAAGTATATTTCTTATTTATTTATTTATTAAAGACCTTTATATATATATATACCATAGCAACTAGTTTAATAATGTTCAGTCCGAACTAATAGACAACTTAACTGAAGTAAGTGCAGGGTTTGAAGAAAGTAATGTTGGGTTTCGATTATTCATAACTTCTCGAAATTGGACAATAAGAGCAATGGTGGGAATAGCTACAAAGGCATTTTGACATTTAAGTTAGTAAAAATCCCACACAAAAGTTAAGTGATAAATGCTACTTTGAAGATATATATAAATGTCAAATTTGAGCTTAAATATGTGACACAGCCCGAAGCCCCATTATGAGACTAGTTATTATATGCTACTTCAATGTATATTTTTATGACTTTTTTTTTGTATTAACCATGGGTGTCCCCCAACACGATGAGAATCGAACACGGAACCTCCCCCCTGTGAACACAGGGAGGCCTTACACCACTGTGCCAACCTTTTGGGTTTATATTTTTTTTTTAATGACTTTAATTATTAATTAGTATCAAAAGTTGACATTAATCAACTTTTATAGGTGTGTTTCAGCTTAACAAAGATGCATGGCAAATTGAGCTTAACCCCAATCTATAAGATATTAAAATAATAGATTGAATACATTCTAAACTCAACTCGAAAACATGTGGACTAACCAAAGATGTATATGTTCTTGCTAGGTAGTGAACAACGGGATTAAGCTTGTCTACGAACAAATTTTGTATGACAGTTTCTTAATTTTATTAAAATCAATTCTATACAACTGTAACACAAATAAGTGTTGTAAAAGAAAACAAACACAAATAAGGCTGTGTATAAATATAGGTTTTCATAACGGATTTAAAGAACACACTTATAGCTAAATTTTGGATGTTAAATAGATAAATTGATATGAAACTAATTCTAAACACTCAGAACAAGGTAGAAATTAAACACACTGTTTTTTTATTTGTTATATTAATATTAGTATTAATTTTCACAAAACAATAAAAGAAAAGAATAATTTACCAGTGATTAAACAATACAACTTTCACAAGAAATGCGTGCGCAGACTCCTTTTTGCTCATTTATTTAAAATTATTTTGGCAGGAAAACCTTTCTAAAACAAAAATATATGAAAAGAGATCCTCTAACTAATAGCATGGTTTCACTTTATTTTTATTTTCTATCTTTCTTCAATGTTTTTGTCCAGGGCTGATAACAACCTTTAATTTTGATAACCAACATATTTAAAATAAAATAAAAATGTCCAAGTATTGGCACCTGATGAACCTACGTGTAAGGTACAAAATCATGAATTGAGATACACCAAAAAGAATAAACTTTGCTTTATTGTTTCTTCCCTTATTCCCCAAAAGAAAAGAAAACACCCCCACTAAGCATTTTGCATCTACCACTATGCATATTTTAGCTATCACTTTTCATTTTTCACTATAGTATTCTTTAATAAAATTAAGATATTAAAGATAAGATTAGGTTTACAAATGTAAAGTAGCATTTTTGTTGATTGGGTAATTGGAACCTATATATACCTCTCTTTCACAATCATATTACAGAATCAGATAACTCCACTTTTGTGAAATTCGATTGGTAGTATGCGAATAAGCCACCCTATGAGATCAAAGAATAGTACCATTACTGATATGAAATTAATAACCATTCCTCAATCTATAGTATGAGATCGGATAGCTAAACGGCATATATAAATAATCACTTTGCCATCCACTTCGATCTTTATTTTTTTCCTATAATTAATAATTAATTTGTTGTTATCCTTAACAAGAGACATGCGCTAATCCTTTTCATCTGTCTGACTCGTGCGCATGAGGTGTCCTCCTCCCTGTGGAAAAGAATACTAATTAAAATGAAAAAAGGTTGAAATGTTAGGTAGCAAGTATGCAATTGTAGAGACAAATACATTAACAAACGAAGTAAGGAACTGTAATCTTAATTAATATCTGAAGGTTTATATAATTACCGTAAAAAAATAATAAATGCCTAGCTATAAAAAGAAAATGTCAGTACATTTACTTTGAAATTAAAAAAATAAGCTCATTTTACATATGTCCTAGCACAATGAGTATTAAGTTTACAATATGTAATTTTTCATATTATTGTAATTTTTAAATATATTTTTCAATTGTTTTTAAATTTAATATAGTACATGTTAGTAGAAATAAACTATAATGTATGAAAAAGTAATCTAATAAGTGTTTCTTATTTTTTGATCAATGGGAACGTAATTAGTGTTTAGGATTTAAAATGAATTTATAATTTTATTGGTTTAAGGTTTAAGGTCATGATTCATTATTTTAGAGTTTAATGATTTATAGTTCATTGTTTTAGGATTTTTTTTAAGTACATTGTTTTAGGGTTTAGGATCCATGTTTTTAGGCATACGTAATTTATGATTTAGGATTTTAGGGTCCAATGTTCATGATTCAAGATTTTACGATTTATGGTTTCACAATTTAAAACTTAGTGTTTATGATTTTAAGATTCTAGATTTCATGGTTATGGTTTCATGCTCTAAGGTTTAATGGTTCAATGTCTATAGTTTACTGTTTCATGATTTTATGATTTAGGGTTCAATGTATTTGATTTAGGGTTGAAGGTTTAAAGTTCAAGGTTTGGGGTCCATGATTTTTTATTTTATGCGATATAAGGCTTAGATTTTATGGTTCATGGTTTAAAGTTTTACAATTTATAGTTTCATTGTTTATGGTTAAAGGTTTATATATTATGGTTTTAGATTTATAGTTCATGTTTTATGGTTCATGGTCAAGTGTTTATGATTTAATGGTTAGGTTTTAGGTTTACAAGGTTTAGGGTTAAGACTGCCCTCTTATTTTTCATATTTGTTCACATTTCATTTTTTAAAAACAGACATTCCTCTTATTTTTTATATTTAAAAAAATGTTATTTTAATTTTAAATTTTTAAGACATTAAATTTTTTTTATATTTTTAAACTTTCACTTTTTTAAAAAAATTTCAAGACATTAATCTTTGTGTTTTTTTTTTCACATTTCTATTTTTTTTTTCAAATTTTCAAGATGCTACTCTTTTTTCATATTTTTAAAAATTTTCCTTTTTTAAAAGTTTTCAAGACTATATTCTTATTTTTACATATATTTAAATTTTCATTTTTTTTTCAAACTTTTCAAAACGTTCTTCTTATTTTTTTCATATTTAAAATTTTTTCATTTTTTCTTAATTTTTTCAAGTCATTAAACTTGTTTGTTCATATTTTATTTTATTTTCATTTTTTCAAGACATTCCTCTCATTTTTTTATATCCTTAAAATTTTTATTTTTTTTTAAATTTTAAATACATTATTCATATTTTTTCATATTTTTAAGATATTATTCTATTTTATCATATTTTAAAAAAATTTCATTTTTTTCAATTCTTCAAGACATACTAACACTTGTTTTTTCATCTTTTTCATTATAGTTCCAAATATCAAGACATTCCTACTATATTCTCATATTTTTTATAATTTTTATTTTCTTCCAAATTTTTAAGATATTATTTTTGTTTTTTAATATTTTTCAAATTTTCAAGGCATTCCCATTGTTTTTTCTTATTTTAAAAATTTTTCAATTTTTTTGGGTTTAAGACATTCCTCTTTTTTCAATCCTGTTTTTTCATATTTTTCAAATTTTTAGTCGTTACTCCTTTTCATATTTTAAAATTTTCAAAACTATACTCTTGTTATTTCATATTTTAAATTATTCGTGTTTTTCAAGATATTTCACGTGTATTTTCATATTTTACTTTTTCAATACAATACACCTGTTTTTTCATAATTTAAAACTTTTTTTTTTGAAAATTTCAAGACATTACACTAGTTTTTTCATATTGTTAAATTTTTTAGTTTTTTTTATTGTATTTTTCAACATAATACTCTCGTTTTTTCATCTTTTTCAAATTTTTAAGATATCATTCTTGTTTTATCGTATTTTTTAAAATTTTCATTATTTTCATTTTTCAAGACATAATAACTCTTATTTTTTCATATTTTTAAATGATTATTTTCTCTCAACTTTTCACAACATTATTCTTATTTTTTCATATTTTTCAAATTTTCAAGAAATTAATTTTGTTTTATCATATTTAAAAAAAAAATTCAAGACATGATAACTCTTGGTTTTTTCAAATTTTTTATTATTTTCGAAAATATCAAGATATTCCTCAAATTTTTTCATATTAAAAATTTTCAAGAAAATATTCTTGTTTTCTTTATTTTTTAAAAAATTTTAAGATATTATATTACTCTTGTTTTTTCATATATTTTAAAAATTTTAATTAGAGTTATGGTTTGATGGTTTAAGATTTAGGATTTAAGGTTTTATGATTTATGATTTAGGGTTTCATGGTTTAGGATTTAAAGTTTCATTTCATAGTTTATGATTTAGGGTTTCATGGTTTTGGATTGAAGATTCCATTTCATGGTTTAAGGTTTAAGGTTTTATGATTTAGGATTTAGGATTTTTGGTTTTATTTCATGCTATATGAGCTAGGGTTTCATAGTTTATGATTTAAGTTTTCTTTTAATGGTTTTTGGATTTAATATTTCAATAATAAAACCCTATAATGAAACCATAAATATTTAAGGTTTTATTTGTGAAATTCTAAATTTCAATCCTAAATATTAAGGGCTTCATAAACACAACCTTCAGAATTTAGTGTTTCATAAATAGAATATTAAATACTTAGGGTTTCATAAATGGAAAATTAAATCGAAGCCCTAAATATTTAGGGTTTCATTAATGAAGCTTTAATTATTTAGGGTTTCATTGATGAAACCTAAATTTCAACCTTAAATAAATATCATTTCATATATAAAAGCCAAAATAATTAGGGTTTCATAAATAAAAACCTAAATCAAAACCATAAATTTCATCCTAAATTCAACCCTACAAATTAAGGGTTTCATAAACACAACTCTAAGAATTTAGGATTCCATAAATAGAACATTAAATTGAGACCCTAGATATTTAGGGTTTCATGAATGAAAATATAAATCAAAACACTAAATATTTAAGGTTTCATATATAAACCCTTAAATATTAAAGGTTTTGAAAATTGAAACCATATATGTTTAAAGTTACATAAATGAATAGTCAATTATTAATGATTTCATTAATAAAACCTAAATTTATAGTTTCAGAAACCAATCTACAAATCAAAACCCTAAATAAGTAAGGTTACATAAGTGAAACCCTAACTTTTACCATAAATATATAATGTTTCACCAATGAAAACTAAAATTTAAATCCTAAATATTTAGGATTTCATAAAATAATAATTAAATCAAAACCTTAAATAATTAGGGATTCATATATAAAAACAAGAGTGAAGTTTTGAAAAAATGAAAAAAAAAATTAAATTTGAAAAACTCAAGAGGAATGTCTTGAAAATTTGAAAAAATTGAAAACTTTTAAAAATGATGAAAGTCTTTTAAAAATATGAAAAATCAAGAAGAAGGTCTTGAAAATTTGAAAAAAATGAAAACTTTCAAAAATATGAAAAATAAAGAGAAATGTCTTGAAATGTTGAAAAAATGAGTATTTTTAAAATATGAAAAAACTAAAGAAATGTCTTGAATTTTTTTTTTAAATATGATAAAACAAGAGTAATTTATTGAAAATATTGAAAAATATCATAAATTTTATAAAATGAAAAAATGAGAGTAATGTGTTGAGAATTTGGTGACAATGAAAATTTTAACAAATATGAAAAAACAAGAGTTATGTCATAAATGGAACATTAAATTGAATCCCTAAATAATTAGGGTTTCATAAATGAAAAATTAAATTGAAACCCTAAATATTTAGGGTTTTATTAATGAAGTTTTAATTATTTAGGATTTCATTTATGAAACCATATATTTAAACTTTAATTGAAACCTTGAATAATTATGGTTTCATAAATAAAAACCTATATTAAAACCATAAATATTTAGGATTTTATTTATGAAACCCTAAATTTCAATCATAAATTTAAATCCTACACATTAAGGGTTTCATAAATCCAACCCTAAGAATTTAGGGTTTCATACATGGAACATTAAATCAAAACCCTAAATAGTTAAGGTTTTATAAATGGAAAATTAAATCGAAACCCAAAATATTAAGGATTTCATTAATGAAGCTCTAATTATAAAAGGTTTCATTGATGAAACCCTAAATTTAAACCTTAATTGAAACCTTGAATAATTAGGGTTTTATAAATAAAAGCCTAAATAATTAGTTTTTCATAAATAAAAACCTATATTAAAACCATAAATATTTAGGGTTTGATTTATGAAACCCTACATTTCAATCCTAAACATTAAGGGTTTTGAAATACACAAGAATACACTAGAAGGGAGGGCTGAATAATGGGTTAGTAAATTTTTTTGCAATAGATATATGAAGGTTTTAAAACAAACTAATATATCATTTCAAGACAATACTTTTTAAAACCTTTTCAAGATGCACAAAGTACAAGATTAATAAATGTAAGCACAAGATAAATAAGTAGAATGCTTGTTTTTATATTGGTTCACTTAACCTGAGCTATGTCCAGTTCTCCTTTAACAATTGTTAAAGGGTTCCACTATAATCAACTGATTACAAACAAGTATTCTACACTACCACTTCTGGCTACAAGTATTCTCTATGTCACTACTGGCTATAAGTATTCTAAATCACTACTAGTTACAAGTATAAATCTCTCCCTGAGATTATACCATCCAAGTATTCTTTGATCACTAAGCTACTCCTGGCTTTCTATTCAAATATCAATAAGATTCAAGTAACTTTCAAAGAATCGATATCAATAAGTGTATGAATCTCTATGAGCTTTGTAGAAGATGGAGTTTCTTTTCTCTTGGCTCTCTTTTCTCATTAGGGTTTCAAGCATTCTTTGCTTTTCAACTTGTGTTCACTTGCTCGTTTTCTTTAGATAATTTCGTTGTTTCGTTAGTCTTCTCTTTGTATGGAATCATCTATTTATAGCAGAGCTTTATGGATTTGAACTTTGGAGAAAGTTTGATTTGTTGTTTCACAGTTGAATGTTGAAGTTGCTTTAGCTTGAGCTTAATCATATAGAAGCAGGTTCCTGTCTTGTCACAACTCTACTGTAGTTATAGATGTGCTTCTTGAAGTTCATTAGCCTTTTTAATTGTACCTACTAGACTTTACATTTCACAAGACATGCAAACAGACATACGAGGTATATTTGAAAAGTGTTTAATAAAGATCTACCTCTGTTTCTGTTTTTAAACAATGCGTACAAAAAGTCAAGTTATTGTAATTAAACACGTTGTATGAAAAGCATTAATTACCCATGGTTTAGTCTAACTAAGGCATAGTTTGGTCTGACTGTGCATGGTCTGGTCTGACTATAGCATAGTCTGGTCTAACTGTGCATGGTTTGGTCCAATTATAGCATAATCTGGTCTAAGACTTTTGCATGGTCTGGTCTAGCACTATTACACGGTCTAGTTCATGAATTGTACAGTTTGGTTCGAGACTTGCATAGTTTGTTCAGAGACTTCTGCATGGTCTGGTCCGAGACTTCACTTAGTCTTTCCAGAGACCATTTCATGGTTTGTTTTAACATAACGTTGTCTGATTAAATATGTAAGGTTTTATAAATTAAACATTAAATCGAAATCTTAAATAATTAGGGATTCATATATAAAAATAAGAGTAATATTTGGAAATATTGAAAAAAAAATTATTTTTTTTAAAGTCTTAAAAATTTTAAAAAAATTAAAACTTTTAAAAATGTGAAAAATCAACAGGAAAATCTAAATGAGTTTTTTTTAAAATATGAAAAAACAAGAGAAAATTCATGAAAATCTAAAAAAAATAAAAATATGAATAAAAAAAAGTAATGACTTGAAAACTTTGAAAATAAAAAAAAAATTTAGTGTTTCATAATAGAAAACCTAATTATGTAGAGTTTCATATATAAAATCCTAAATTGAAACGTGGAATATTTAAGGTTCCCTAAAAATCCAAAGTGAAACCGTATGTATTTATGGCTGTATAAATAAAACCTTAATTTGAAATCCTAAATATTTAGGATTTCATAAATGAAAACCTAACTATTTAGCATTTCAAAAATGAAACACTACATTACATCCATTAATATTTAGGGTTTCATAAAGGAAACCATAAATCAAAACCCTAAATATTTTGGATTTCAAAAATGAAACTAAATTAAAACATCAAATATTTAGGGTTTCATAAATAAAACTCAAAATTGAAACCCTAAGGGTTTCATAAATGTAAACCTCATTATTTAACAATTAAAAAATGAAACCCTACATTGAAACTCTTAATATTTAGGTATTCATAAATGAAATCATAAATTGAAACCCTAAATATTTAAGGTTTTATAAATAAAACCCTAATATAAAACTCTACATATTTAGAGTTTAATAAATGAAAGAATAAACATTTTAGGATTAATAAATGAAATTCTAAATTGAAATCCTAAATAATTAGGGTTCCATATATAAAATCATAAATCAAAACCCTGAATATTTAAAGTTTCATATATGAAACCTTAAATCGAAATCCTAAATATTTATGATTTTATAAATAAAACCCTAATTATTTATTGTTTCATAAATAAAATCTTAAATTTCACCTTAAAAATTTAAGGTTTCATAAAAAAAAAATAGTAAAATGAAACTTTAAATATTTATGGTTTCATTAATGAAAGCATAAATTAGAACCTAATATTTTTAGGATTTCATTTATTAAACCATAAATTAAAACCTTAATATTTCACATTTCAAAAATGAAATCTAAATTAAATATCTAAATATTTAGGATTTTATACATAAAACCATAAATTAAAACCCCAAGTATTTAAGATTTCATAAATGAAACCATAAATCAAAATCCTAATTGATAACCTGAACATTTAGGATTTTATAAATAAAACCTTAAATATTTAATGGAACCCCAAATTTGACCCTAAATATTTAATGTTTAAAAATAAAACTCTAAATATTTTGAATTTCGTAAATCAACCCTTCAATTAAAATTCTAAATATTTAGGGTTTTATAAATAAAAGCATAATCAAAACTCTATATAAGAAATCCTAATTGTTTAGATCTTCATTGATGAAACCTTAAATTTCATCCAAAATATTTAGGGTTTCATTTTTTTCAAATTTTCAAAACTTTCTTATATTTTTTAATTTTCAAGAAATCACTCTTTTTTTTCAAATTTTTTCCAAATTTTTTTTAAATTTCAAAAAATTTCTTTTGTTTTTCATATTTATTAAAATTGTGGTTTTTTTTTTCAAATTTTCAAAACATTATTCTTGTTTTTCATTATTTTCAAGACAACTTTATTTTTTCATTATTTTAAAAAAAAATCTTTTTTTTCATATTTTTAAGACATTCCTCCTGTTTTTTTTTTCTTTTTTTTTTTAATATTTCATGTTTTTTTCAAAATTTTCAAAACATTTCTCTTGTTTTTTCATATTTTTAAATTTTTTTTCAAATTTTTCAAGATATTATTCTTTATTTTCACATTTAAAAAAAAATTCAAGACATTCCTCTTGTTTTACAAGATTTTTAAAGATTTTATTTTATTTTTTTCAAAATTTTCAAGACATTTCTTTTATTTTTTCGTATTTATCAATTTTTTTATTTTTTTTAAATTTTTAATATATTATTATTGTTTTTTTATATTTTTCAATTTCTCAAGTCATTACCCTTATTTTATAATATTTTTCAAAATTTTTAATTTTTCAAGATATTTATTGTTTTTGAATAATTTTTAATTGCTTTTTTTAAATTATCAACACATCTGCTGGTTTATTTTCGCATTTTTGAAAAAAATTTCAATACATTATTGTTGTTGTTTCTTACTTTACAAATTTTCAAGATATTATCTTTATTTTTATTGGTTTTTCAAATTTTTAAGTCATTAATCTTGTTTTTTTATATTCTTAAAAATTTATTTTATTTTTAACAAAACATTATTCTTGTTTTTTATATTTTTAAAATTTTTGAGACATTACACTTCTTTTTATCATAGTTTTTAAATTTTTATTTTTTTCATTTTTCAAGACATATCACTTGTTTTTCATATTTTTTAAAAATCTTCAATTCTTTCAAATTCCTTTGGTTTATTTATATTTTTTAAATTAAATTTTTTTTAATTCTCAATATAGTTTTGTTGTCATATTTTTAAAACTTTCAAGAGTTTACTTTTCTTTGATCATATTATTTTAAAATTTTCTTCTTTTTTTTTTGTCAATTTTTAAACACATTACTCTTATTTTTTCTTATTTTCTTAAAATTTTTATTTTTTCCAAATTATCAAGTTATTCCTCTTATTTTTTCATATTTTTAAAATTCACTTTTTTTTCAAATTTTCAATACACTAGTTTTTTAATATATTTTAAATTTTCAAGACATTATTTTTTTTTTCAAAAAATCATGTTTAAAATTTTTTTAAAAAGTCATTTCTTTTATTTTTTAATATTCTTAAAATTTCATTTATTTCAAAATTTCAAGAAATTATTCTTGGTTTTTCCTATTTTTAAAATTTTCAAAACATTTCACTTTTTTTTATTAATGGATAAATAATAAAGGAGGTAAAATTTGTCAAATTTTAAAAAGTTGGGATAAAATGTATCTAATTAATTTGTTAGGGGTAAAAGTCGCTCAAAATTAATAAGATGAGGGTAAAAAATACAATTTATCCTTTTTTTATTTTCACTTTTCAAGACATTATTCTTGTTTTTTTTTTTTCCAAATTATCAAGAAACTACTCTTGTTTTATCTTTTTTTTTAAATTAATTTTTTTCATTTTTCAATATATTACTCTTGTTTTTTCATATTTTAAAAAAAATTATTTTTTTCAAATTTTCAAGACATTAGTCTTGTTTTTTCAATTTTATATTTTTATAAGATTTCAAAACATTCCTCTTGATTTTTCATATTTTATAAATTTTTAAGACATTCCTCTTTTTTCATATTTTAAAAATTTTTCATTTTTTAAAAACTTTTGAAAACATTATTCTTGTTTTTTTCTTTTTTTTAAAAAAAATATCACGAAATTACTCTTTTTTTATCATATTTTTAAAAAAATAAATTTTTTTTAAGACATTCCTCTTCATTTTTCCAAATTTTCATTTTTAAAAAAAATTTCAAGACATTTCCTTTGTTTTTCATATTTATTAAAATTGTCATTTTTTATTCAAATTTTCAAAATATTTTTCTTGTTTGTTTTATTATTTTCAAGACAACTCTCTTTTTTCATTTTTTTTTTTAAATTTTCAAATTTTCAAGACATTTCTCTTGTTTTTCATATTTTTAAAATTTTATTTTTTTTCAAAATTTTTAAGACATTATCCTTGTTTTTTCATATTTAAAAGAAAATCAAATTTTCAAGACATTTCTCTTTTTTACAAGATTTAAAAAAAAAATTAAAATTTTCAAGACATTTCTCTTGTTTTTTCGTATTTGTCAAATTTTCATTTTTTTTAATACATTATTATTGTTTTTTCATATTTTTAAAATTTTAAGACATTATTTTTGTTTTATCATATTTTTAATTTTTCTTTTTTTATCAAATTTTTTAAATTTTCTTTTTTTTTTTCAAATTAGCACATTAACTTAATTTGTATCACTTACACTAAGCTAAATCCTTAAAGAAGTAGATAATAGTATATAATAATATTCTTAATTATAAGAAAAATAATTATGGTGCAAAGGGTTGATCATATGATACCAAAGCTTTATTATATAGTGATTTTATTCAATCTGTTTTTTTGTTTTCTAATCTTATTGATGCATAACTGTCTTCCAATACTGAAACTGAAAGCAACAACGCTCGAAAAGTTTGGAGCTTTTCTGTCATGACCTCTGATTAATGATAGTTTTCAGCTACTTGCACAAATAGTACTAAGCTTTTCTCTCTTTCTATATTCGTTTGTGCTTTGCCTCAACTACCTGCGGATTTTTATATCAGGATACGCTTTTTTATTATGAAATAATCATTAGTTTTATTTTGTCTGTTACCCAACAAGCTTTTTTGGTGGGAGGACACGACTTGTTACATCCTAGTATACCGCATCAGAGAGCATAGTGCTATATATTGCATTAATCAATCAGCCACATGATTTCCCTCCCTCAAAGTATGTTCTAGTTTAAGTGTCCATAACATCTTCAACAATAAAACAATGGCAAAATATGTTTTCCCTGTATTTTTTTTTTTTGTTTGATTTTCATCTTTTGTTAGCGTATGTTGGCATTTTGAAAATGTTATTTTTATTTTAATTTTTTTTTTTATAAAACTAATTTATTTAATTAAAATAAACACATCATAAAAATGACATGTGACATAACTTGAGAAATCATTAAAGTAAATACATTATTATTAACAGATCTCACTAACAAAGGGATAAAAGACAAAATAAAAAAATACATTAAAAATAAAGACTAATTAAATTAAATTTTAATAAATATATACCAAACAATTCACATCACTAAAAAAAAAATATTGTAACCATAAAACATTTCCACATTAGCTAGTAACTGGACCAAAGTTTTTTCATATGAGCCCAGCCCAATATTCCCATATAGGCTTAGACCCAAAGTAAATAAGTCAATAGGTTCTACAAAGCATTTCCCATTGATAGTATTCTGTTTTTGCCTTTGGGCTTTGTGGGCGGCTGCTATAAATTAGGGGTGTAACTTCCTGCACCTCTAACAAGGGCTATAGCAACAACTTAAATGTTAGACAAGCAAACTAACTTCAAAGATGAAAAAATAAAGTTAAATTTCAAGTTACACTTAATTTGTTCCAAACATAAAAGATTTATACTAGCTAGTAGTTGTTTACTGATCTGAGTGCAAAAAAAAAAGTGGGCATGTCATATAATTTATTTATGAATCTTAATAAGGGAGTGTAGGGGTGGAAAAACGGTTGTGATTCATAGGTCAGCCCGTCAACCCACCAAAAAATGACAGGACAAGAGAGTATTCCTCACCTGTTCAACCCACTTAATCCTTAGAATTATTTTTTAATATATTATGTTTATAATTATTTAATTAAGAGTGTCAATTGATAATAAATAAATTATTACATAGGGATCAAAGTGATACATGAATGATGAACTAAATAATAATATGATAAAAAAATCGTCTAAAAAAATAAATATATTATTAATTTTTATTGTAAAAAGAAAAAAATAATTAATTAAAATGAAGTGAAATTTGAAAAACCACATAATCCTTCCACAAATAAATTACTCTGTATTTATTATTTAACTTTTTTTTGTTATAATAATTTAGAATTTAATAATTGAAAATAAAAAATATATAGATATAAGTATTTTTTTTTAAAAAAAAAATTTGAAGTTGGACTGTCAATCCACCTGATAATGAGGCGGGTTGGCCTTTCTAACCTGTGCCAATCATAAGCAAGTCGGCCTATCCGGTCGCATTTTAAACAGATTGACCCATTTTGTCATCCCTAAAACATTGACATTTATATAAATACTATCTATTATTCTTTTTCTTTTCCCTCATTTTCCTTATTTTCCTCTCCCAGTTAAGTTGAACTTTTGTGAGCTATGACTATGAGAAACAAAACACCTGCAATTGTAAATATCCATCGACTTATAATTAGTTGCCTAAACAAAAATATAAGGCCATGTATATCAGCCAACTTAAGTTCCAGCGAGATAAAGAACATATAAATAAAAATGAAATGGAAAAAGAATGACGTCAGGATCAAAATCTATTATAGAGAATGACGTCCTGATTTTGGTTGGCATAGACTGTTCCTGTAACATTACTCTTACACAGTCTTTGTGAAAAAGATGAGAACAAGGCAATAACTCTCTCAGCTCATCGTTATTTTCATACTTTGCCAAGCAGATGCAGCAAACCTACATACAGAGAAAGTACACAAACTCATTCAACATGAAAAGAATCAATCAAATTCATCACGAAATGCTATATATATATATATATATATATATATATATTTATACACTTACTGCATCTTCTCCTGAGATCATATGCTCCTTTTGAGTTCCTGCAGCAAAACTCCACCTTCACCAGCAGCAGCTGCTGAGTTGTTAATTTTCATATTCCTTTTGAACTTATAAGTCGGCAGAGCATTAATCAATTCAGTGGTTGCACCTTGGATTTGTGTCTTTACCAGAACTCTAAACCCATTAGCATAACGGATCAACGTAAAAGGCAAGAATACTTTAAATAACCTGTCAAGCAAAAAGGAAGCAGATAGATAGATAGATAGAATCACAGGATGGAGATGAAGAATGAAAATAGGTGTTGAGAGAATGTATATATACCCGTGCAAGCTAGGTGCTTCTGATGATTTTCCTTCAACAATAGCTAGAATAATTATTCCAGCAACAAGCCACAAGAAAAAAAAGTTATGTAAGTACTCCTGAAGCTCCAATCTGAACCTCGAGGGAGAGTTATGATAATTTCAACTCTGATATTTTCACTCACCCTCATCGACTGTTCCTGTTAAATTATTCTTCTTACCAACCTCACTCTTGCAAAGGGGGCATCTAGCATTGTCATACAGTCTTTGTGAAAAAGATGAGAGCAAGGCAATAATTCTTTCAGCTACAAATATCAAATTTATTTGAAATCAAGTTAGGTGATATTTTAAAGTGATTATAAAAAATTCATCATAAAATCAAACACCCATCATTTTTCGTGAATGTCAACTTTTTTTTTTACCATTCAATTCGTCATAGATTCAAAATATAAAAAAAAAAAAAATTGAGATTAACAAAATGTGATACAATTTTTCAAAATTGTGTTTCTTATAAATAATTTTAAAAAATATATATATTATTACAAAGAATGATTATTTTATTACAAAATGTAGTTTTCTTCTCTATTAAATTTCATGTATTTAGATTTTTTTTTTCATGTGAAATAATTACACTTCATAAAATAACTTTTTCTAGGAGACACGTTGTAATATAACTATTAAAATTTTATTCACTACTTTAATTACATACTAACTATATCAAAATTGCAATAATACGTATTATATTTTCAATCAATCACAATAAAGACTTTTAATCATAAAGTTAATAAATTTTTCATGATATGTTATCATGGAATAAGAGTGTAAAATATTTATACACTATCACGATATTACTTAATTTTTTTAAAATATTAAAAATAAATACTTATATGACGCTGTTCTGTAAGTTATTTCAATTAGTTTATTATTTTTTAATAGCTTTTCAGCTAGTTTGATGGTTGATTAAGTGAGTTTTTTTTTTTTAATAACTTCTAGCGTATTTTGGAATATTAGTTTGAGTAACATTTTTTTTTAAAACGCTAGTTTTTAACTTTTTATATTTATTATATTTTTATCCTTAAAATATTTATTAACTTTTATAGTTACCATTTTTTAAATAAATAAAATATGATTGTATTATTTATATGTTTTTGTTTTCACTATTTTTGCTACAAATTTTTATTTTACATTATTTATTTTTAAAATTGAAATATTTATAATATTTAATTTATTATTTTTTAATTATAATTCATGAAATTAAAAATGATAATAGTAAGATTTTTTTAATTTTGAATAATTATACATATTAGACAATTTATTTTAATTATTATGTTAATTAATTAACATAATAAAAGTATAATGTTTATTTAAATGTTTTTTACTTTATTTAAAATTTGATTTAAAATAATTTAAATTATAGTATAAGAATAATAATAAAATATATGATATAAAAAATGTAATATATAAAACTAAAAAAGTAATAAAAATAATTTATTTGTAAATAAAAAATTATAAAAGTTTAAAATTTATTAAAAATTATAATTATAATACTTCAAAATATACTTTTATTCATAAAATAAAACTAAAATTAATACAAAAATATTATATAAGTATATTCATTTTTATTATTTGATATTTTAGTTTAGTTTACTGAACACTTAATTTAAAAAGTCAACTTTTAAGCTTAAAATAATAATTACTCCTGATATTATATGAATGAAAAAAGAGACTTTAATTTATGAAAATAAGATATTTACAGGGATGACAAAATATATTACGATTTGCGGGTTGATTGGTCAACTCATCAAAATATGGCGGGACGTGGGAGTGTTCCTCACTCGCCAACCTGTCTACTCGTGCGAGCCAATCCGTTGGGTTGGCGGGTTGGTCCGCCAATCTATCTAACCCATAAAATTATTTTTTTAATATATTATATTTATAATTATTTAATTAAGAGTGTCAATTGATAATAAATAAATCATTATATAGGGATTGAAATGATATATGAATGATGAAATAAATAATAATATGATAAAAAATCGTTTAAAGAAATAAATATATTATTAATATTTAATATAAAAAGAAAAAAAGTAATTAATTAAAATGAATATTTAATATAAAAAGAAAAAAAGTAATTAATTAAAATGAAGTGTTGAAAAGCGACGTAGTCCTTCCATAAATAAATTATTTTGTATTTAATATTTAATCTTACTTGTTATTATAATAATTTGGAATTGAATAATTGAGAATAAAAATTATGTAGATATAAGTTTTTTTTTTGTTTACAAAAAATTAAATTAAAAAAAAAATTTGAAGTTAACGGATCAATCCACCAGCCCATCTGATGACAAGGTGAGTTGACCTTTCTGACTCATGTCGACCATAAGTGAATTGGCCCACCCCATTTCATTTTTTATGAGTCTAACCCGTCCTATTTTATTTTAGATAAATTTGTCTGTTTTCCATCTCAAGAAGTGTTACGTAGCATAGCTAATTCTAATAATGATGAAAAATCTTGCAAAATTATTTTGTTCATCATAGTTTTGGGAGGGGTGAAGAGATCTTTTGTCAATTTTATAACCCGAAATCACTGACTACGAGGAAATTAGCCGAATGCAAAGCACTTTAATCATAAAATCTTGGACATCAAATGTGATCATCATTGAGATATACTGAAGTTCAACAAACAAATTATGAAAAATTGGACAGTACATACATATAATTTACTAAAAAGAGAGGTGAAAAGTTACCATGTCTTCAAATCAATAAAGACAAAATTGGAAAAGTAAAATCATCCACCTCTTAACTTTTGAGCCATGTACCACACCCTACTAAGAAGCAAAAAAAAATATACCATACCCTACTTCCATTAGCTTATCAAATTAAAAATTTTAAGCTAGTCATTTGTTTATTATTATTATTTCCTATCCTTACATTACATTACAGCTATAGCAAATTTATTTTTACTCAAATAAGCTAGATATCCTGTCTCTTCTCGTTTTTAACGTTCTTACCTTTTGATCGTTAATTGATAATCAATACCAGTAGTTTTTAGAAGCGAGAATTGAACTCGTCTAAAATTGTTTCTAGTAATATAAACAGCTATGTTCGTACGAAAAAACCATTAGACATTAATTAAGATCAAATACCTGAAAATCAATAGTAACCAGCTCATGCATTATTTATTGGTATCATTATTGAAGGTCTTGACTTAATTAACCCCAGCATGTGCAGGTGGCATGTGCAATCCACTCACTAAATAATGAGTATCACAAATTATTATTATTAATTATTAATGACTATGATCGGTGCTATCTAGATTTGATTTAGTTATTTACCAAACACGTATCGTATAAATAAAACCCAACTCCATGCAAATGTAAGTTGAAACTACTCACTCTTTCATTGCATTCAACGCAACACAAGCACATGGCTTCCTCGTTCTTATTCCTAACATTGCTTCTCCTCTCCGTTATATCCGCCGTCACTCCCTGCCCGGCGTCAGAAAGGGCAGCACTCTTGGCCTTCAAAGCTGCCCTGACCGAGCCCTACTTGGGCATCTTCAACACATGGTCGGGCACTGACTGTTGCCGGAGTTGGTACGGCGTCGCCTGCGACCCCACCACCTTCCACGTCACCGACATCAACCTCCGTGGCGAGTCCCAAGACCCAATGTTCAAGAAGCTTGGTCGCTCCGGCTACATGAACGGAACAATCTCGCCGGAGATTTGCAACCTCAGCAACCTCACCACCCTCGTCATCGCCGACTGGAAGGCCGTTTCCGGCGAGATCCCCGCCTGCGTCGCCTCGCTCTATTCTCTCCACATCCTGGACCTCTCCGGAAACCGCATTACCGGCAAGATTCCGATCGACGTCGGAAACCTCCAAAGTCTCACCCTGTTGGGCCTCTCCGACAACGAGATCTCCGGAGAGATCCCAACGTCGATTGTGAACCTCGCCAAGCTCAAGCATCTCGACCTCAGCAACAACCAACTCGATGGCGAGATACCCTATGATTTCGGAAAACTCGCCATGCTGAGTCGGGCGTTGCTGAGCGGGAACCAACTAACTGGTTCGATACCTAAGTCCGTGTCAAGAATGAAACGGCTCGCCGACTTGGATGTGTCGTTGAACCGGTTAACCGGTTCGATCCCGGTTGAGTTGGGAAAGATGAGGGTTCTCTCTACTTTGAAATTGGATGGTAACTCCATGACGGGTCAAGTACCCTCCACTTTATTGAGCAACACGGGTATGGGTATTTTGAACCTTAGCCGAAACGGGTTTTTGGGTACCATACCCGATGTTTTCCGGAAGAGTTCTTATTTTATGGTTCTTGATTTGTCGTACAATAACTTTACGGGTCGGATACCCAGTTCGTTATCCGCAACCAAGTTTATGGGGCATTTGGATCTGAGCTACAACCATTTATGTGGAACCATCCCAATCGGGTCTCCGTTTGAACACCTTGATGCGGCTTCGTTTAGTAACAATGACTGTTTGTGTGGAAACCCGTTGAAGACTTGTTGATGGGTGACCCGTTACCCGAATAAGTATTGGGTTGTTGGTGAATATTCCAAGATATAATGATTTGGTTATATATAGTAAAGGAGCCCTTAAGTGTGATTTTAATTTGATGTGATAGTTTTTGTCATGTGAATTGTAATCATGTAATGTAATATGGACAAAAGTTATGAGGGTGCTCCTGGTAAGGTTGCATGTGCATACAAAGGGAGCATAGGTCAAGAAAGTTTCAATATGCTTGTGTGTTGCATGTGGGTTTCAGATGAGTTGCATGTGAGTTTAAGAGCTGGATAACGTGAAAGATTTGGATCATGATTTGTCTTTTGATTCTACAACCAAAGTCCACCATGCATATTTTGGAATAAAGCGATCATCCCAATGCTAGCTACTAGATTTTTATTTCCAAACGATTTAATTTTACCAAGTTGACATTATATATGTATTTCAAAAGTTCAGATTTATAATTTAGGGGTACGTAGTTCGTGTTTTGATATTTTAACCAAGTTATTTTTATGTAATGTGTCTAGTTTTCTTATGACAGCATCCTAACATTAATCAGAATGTGATAATTACAAATTGCTCTTGTCTGATTATGAATCAGACTTGTCTCTCGGGATAATATAAATTGTTCATTATTTGTAGGGATCAATGTAAGTCACCAATGATCTAGGGATTAAATTAGTACTCTTCATTTTATTAGATGTAAAATAAAAGCAACTCGCATTTTTGTAATCTAGACGGTGATTTTGTTTCATTTTCTAAAATTAATTAATTGGATTAAATAAAAAACAAAAAACTACTGAATTGAATGATTACTCAATAAAATAAAATAATACAGCGGCCACTACTCCACTTTAGGGGCACATGCTAATGTCCTTCATCCCTTCCCTACACCATCCAAATACGCATAAAAGTAAAAGCTAAAAAATGGTGATGCTTCAAAATTCAATCACAATTTACAAATGTAAGTCTGTTAAAACTGTAATAATAGTATAACATAATTAAACCAGTGTAAATACATCATCATTAGACTAAAAGTAAAAAATTAATAGCTGACAAAAAGGGCTGCTCCACCTACCACAGGCAAAAATGTGCGTTCGGCCCACCACCTCTTCTCTGTGGTTCTCACTCTAACGTTTTACTACTTACTTTCACTTTTTATCATTGCAACAGTGTCTCTCCCTTATAAGCATCATATTCCTTTCTCTAATTAAGGTTGGTGAATGATTTCGGCGCTATATTTTAATGTTATCATGATATGGTGTAAAAGGGTGAACAGGGCCATAAACAAGGCTTTTTCTCTGAACTGATAGTTTTTAACATGGGGGAAGAAATAAAGGCGTATCTGATACTACAACAAAATGCGAATCATGTCATGTGAAAGTTAGTTGAAACACTACAAACTCCAAAGAAGAAAAGCCACCGCAATTTGTGTTCCATGCATTAAGTTTTATCCCTTCTCGGGCATTGTAATTATGGAATCTTTTATGTCCTAACTGTGACTGAACGCCAATTCAATTACTATTTCCTTTTCTGGTTAGTCAAAGTTATATTTTTCCAACCCAACCCTCCCCTCCAACACCACAAAAAAAAAAAATTCACTGAGAAAATGATGCATACAATATACACAGATGATGAAGGGAAAGACAAATTACTAGCGCCTCTAACATGGTGATCAAAACCGGTTCGATCAAATTGGATTAGGCTGATATCCAGTCCAAAATAAACCATAGAATTACCCCATGAAAGAATCAGTAAAAACGGGGGTTTTCAACCAAACCAAACTAGTTTTGTAGATGTTACTATTGCTAAAAGATATTATTGAGTTGTTAAGACTTTGTGTAGTTTTGAATGTCATGTGTTGTGAGTTTTAGCATTTTAAATTATGTGTAATTTTTTTTTCATCTTTTTTAATGTTATAAAATTATGAAATATTATGTTGAATTTTCGTTTAACATACCTTGATACATTTCAAAAATTTTAAAACGATATGATATAATAATGACCCATTCATCTACAATTAGACCATTAAATTCAAAACATTAACCTTTTAATTTAAGGATGTCAATGACTCAATGCAAAGCTCAAGCTTGAAGTTCAGTTGATGATAAGCATAGTAGGATACTGTTTAGAAGAGTATAATACAATGGACAAACTTTTAATAATAATAATAAATGGGAACAAAAAGTTTATTTGCTTGTTGACATAAGGTATCTACAGCTATGAACTAGTCCTAACCGGGTTTTGTTGCCTACTGCATGAACTAGCTAGGAATTTTTTTGCTTGGCATTATGAGATGATCAATGTATCAAGTTAATAGTATACCTAATGGCCAAGGTTCCTAAAAGCCCTTTTTCTAGATCTACCAAAAAACTAAAAGTTGGACAAATTTATAAATCAAATAGTAATCTGTCTAAAATATATTCTTACATTTCAGATTCAAACCCAATATTCCAAAATCCTTCAGGAGTCATGGGCGGAACGTACCTATATCGGTGCCTAGAAACACCATCAAGGTGTTCACAGCGGAAGTTCTGCTTACTACTGTCACCATCCTTGCCATCAGCATTAGGAAGAACAGCATCATAGAACTTCCTGCATTGTTTGCATTCAACTCCTTTTAAATTTTCACGCTCAGCTTTCTTCCTAACTGGTTCAACGTACTTGAAACTTCTTGTGTTGGCCACTGTAATAGAAGATTGCTTTTGCTTCTTCCGAGGGCTGCTTTTGGCATTCATATCCTGTGTTTCGTCATCTGAGCTGTCCAGACTAATGCCTTTCTGAATCAGGCATGGTTGGTCTTCTTCCTTATTCAAAGACTTATTTAAATTTTCTCTGATATTCTCAAGAGGAGTATCTAGAAAATCATCATGGGGATCAGGACCTGCTTGACTTTGATGGGACCGGGTTTGCCTCCAGGAAGATGCAGGGCGTTTTGTACTAGATACGGAGGCTAATTTTGTACTGGGTGGACATTTTGGGACATCACGAAAACCAGAAGACGGAGAACTCAAATTGCCTCCTCTGTCAATCTCAGATGCCTTCTCCTTGACTCCATTTATGTCACACACAGCAACAAACAGATCTGGAGTTTTCTTTTCAAGGCCTGAAATAATTGGAAATAGATGATAGGTTATCAAATATATGTTGTATAACTCAACATAGCATTTAGCCAAAAAAAAGTTTATATGCAATTTGATACAGATAAATCACAATGAACACAAAAGACAGTTGAGTGAACATTAAGACGGTGTGCATAGCAAGAGAATTCAATTTACCTCCAAAATCTTCTTCTGGGATTTCATTCCTCACTTCCTCTGTATCACTATCACTAGCAATAACATCAATAGTAATATTTGGGTTCTTAGATGCAAGACCTGCAATAACATGCAATAGACAATTGGTGAACAAGGAAAAAAGGATACAGCCTTAGCCAATTCCTACACAAAGACAGCTTCATGCTAGAATCAAATCACTTATCTCCTTTATCAGCCTCTTTGCATACCCCTCCCCCCATAAGAAAAATAATAACACCTTAAAAAAAGGACAAAACAATGAAACATAGATGCAATTCTTTATGTGATTTTGGTGTTGTTCTCCAATCAGAACTGGAATCTAACTTTGGGAACCTACATTGACATTGCATGTAAACATTTAATATGAGGATTATTGAGATGAAACTCTGATTTTAATTGGAGAACATCAATAGAAACACCTAAGAAACTGCATCTAAGTTTTGTCTAAAAAAATATCTCTTTTGCAACACTTTTGCTCTAAACTGTTTTGCTGATTGAATTTACAAAAAGAGATGGAATAGAATGAAAAGAAAAACATGATGGAAGGGAAATGTAACCTAAAAAAATGCATTACATTCTACTATATCCAATACTCTTTTTTTTTTTTATTCTCCTCCAATTTTGGGTATCATGCATGGGACAAAACTAATCCTTTCGTTTTTCATCCCATCACAAAAATATCTAAACAATGCAATAGTAACTTTACTTTATTCCATTCCATTATATCTCATCCTACTTCATTCCACTCACCACTAAATATTCAAACACAGCCTTGATTTTCTTTTTCATTTTTTTCACTGAAATCACACTTTTCATTATCTTAAGCATTTCCATCTCCAGTGGGGAACTAAGATTTGATTTGGATTCTTAACTCGTTTATAATGGATCCTTTTAAAAACTAACAATTTTCCACTTCAATAGTGCAACCCTATCTAAGAACTCAAAATAGGTTCTTAAATTTAGGAACCTCATAAGAACTTGCCTTGAAGAAGCTCATAGTGCTCTTTATGATGATGCATGTTTCAATTATTCGCAAAATAAAAAAACAGACCCACAAATAACCGAAAAACATCTGACAAACCACACAATTATAAGTTTATAAGACAAATTTGCAGAATACCAGGTTCTACGATTGGACTCTGACGCGTGCTAAATTCAGTTCCACTCTCCAATTTGTTTTGCTGAGCCACATTCTCCTCACCGAGACCAACCTTTCTTCGAAGGTAAACGTGCTGAGACTTAAGCCTCTTATACGCTTCAGTCACGCGATTCCTCTTCGCTTTCTCGTCCCGCAATTCACACGTCAGCGACTCCACGCGCTCGAGTAGCTTTCTTTCCTCCTCCTCATCAATTTCTCGCGTCTTCGTTTTCAATTTATCGTCCAACTCGTCGATTCTCGCCAGCAGCGTCGCCTTCTCGGCGTTTCGCTTCTCTTCGGCGTCGCGTAGCAGCTTCGTGTTCTCGTCGGCCTCTCGTTCGAGCTGTTCGATGCGACGGAGTTTTGACAAGGCGTCGGATTGGAAATGAGGGTAGACCTGGGAGCAGAAGACGTACTCGATCTGCGCAATGCGGTCTTTGGCGTCCTGAATGGATGCGACGAGGATGGTGCTGAGGCCTGTGAGGTGGTTTGCGTCACCGGCGGCGGAGAGTGGAAACCCTAGTTTCTGCGGGGACACTGTCTCTGCTGCGGTTACTGCTGCCTCCGGTTCTTTGGCCATTGAAGAGGATCGGTGATGAAATGGAATGGGAAATCAAATGCGAGTGAAATGAAATGAAATGCAAATTGGAATTAACGAAAGGTTGGGTTCGGAATTGGGATGAAGAAGGTGTTTGATTTGATTGGTTTCACTCTCGCGCGGGATTCTGATCTTGTTTAGAAATGCCCGGGAGGACTGAGGAGAACGCTTTTATATTGAGTCCGATGCGGGCTTTTATATATATAACATATAAATATAAAAATAACTTTAAAAAAATATAATATAGATAGATAGATAGAATAATTCTAAATTTATAACGATATTTTTTTTCTCATACTTCTCTTTGAATGATAATTTTTGCATAATAAATATCGAATATGATTTATATTTGAAAGACATTAAAAATATCAGAAATACTTATAAAATTAAGTTTTATTATTAGCAAGTGGACAAACCTATGTTGACACTATATATATATATATATATCACTTAAACTAAAATAATAATAATGATACTAAAAAGACATAATTTGTTAACCAAAAGGGGTCAGCATTGTAAATAATTTGTTAACCAAAACTGGGGAGTAATATCATTCAATTCAAAAGCATTTTTAATTTTTCTTGCCTATGGTTGGTTTACTATTTCACCATAGGTTAGTGGGGGTAGGCCTAGATTATTGGACATTCCATTATTCAAACCAAATTAAAATTAAAAATAAAATGTTGACGTGCAAAGTACATGAAAGGGGCTAAATGAGAAAAATGGATGAAAACACAAAATTTTTATCTATATGGGTAAGTATGGAAAATATTTATCAAAATGAATAATTTTAAAATAGGTATCATTAGACCATTAAACACATCAATGTATTGTCATTTGAATAAGATATTAAAAGACTCTTTTTAGTCAATACTTGTCTAATACTAGTCAAAAGTAGATATCACTAAATTTATAAAGATCTTCTTGGTGTCGTTAGATTCATTGGAATCTTTCTAATGTCGTTAGATGAAATGAAACTAATATCTATGTATCTAAAATAGTTTTAGTGACAACAATGATTATGTTATTTTCGTTAGAAAAAGGGTAGGATTTGGGGTTTGGTTTAAACGAAAAAGACTAAAGAAAGAATTTTGCAAAGATTAAAAAGTTTTCAAATATTAAAAAATATTTTACATATAGCACATAAAAGCATGATAATCCTAAGACTAAAACATTTAATACCAAGTCAAACATTTATACATGTTTTGACTTAAAAGGATAAAGACTAACAAAGAATAAAAAAATATAAAAAATTAGGAAATCTTTAATCTTAAAAATAATTGGTCGAATTAGTTAGTAACATTAAATTTGTCAATAGTTTATACCAATTTCCTGCCTACGAATGCACTAAGAAGGTATAGGCACATGACTCAATTGGATAGCTGCATATTGTGTGGTCATGCAGATGAATCGGCCATTCATGTATTAAAGGAGTGTAAATGGGCTTTGGAATTCATTTCAAATTAGAAACCAGTCCATCTTCTTCCAATCAGAATCGATGAGTTGATTAGAGCTGAATCTACAAAACTTAAAACTGGTTCATGGAACTGTTTAGAGTACTATCTTGGGTGTGATTCTGGATCGCTTGTAGTGGAAGAGGTATGAATTCACGTTCAGGCAAAAGTGGATTACAAATGAAAGCCTCATTACTAACATCAACTCGCTAGTTCAGGATATTGGCAATTGCAAGGCAAATCAATTCTGCCTTAATCCACAGCTGTCATCTAACCTACAAAATGACATATCAAACAAAACAAATGAGTGTGTGCAGCTCAACTGTGATGGTCTCGTGTTTGCTACAACAGTTGTTGCCTCGTGTGGAGCTATTATGAGAGAGCCAAATGGGAGTTTTATCAAAGGATTCTCCAGGAGATTGGGGCACTGTGCTATACTGGAAGTAGAGTTATGGGGCATCCTCTTTGGTTTGCAAATGACAGTTGATGCTGGAGTCGTGACAGTGCAGGTGAAATCTGATAATCTTGAAGCTGTAAAGTTAATTGATGACTACATGTACACTGATGGCCAATTCCATGATCTGGTTTTGGAGATTTGGAGGCTTAAGGAGGGTTTTGGAAGCTGCAATTTTGTTCACATTAGTAGAGATACTAGTTGTTTAGCTGATAGTTTTGTTAAGTTTGGTTTATCCTTGAACAATATTGTATTTTCTTTCAATCTATTCCCCTCTTTGCTATACCTCATGTAATAGAGGAGACCTTTGGAAGTGGATTTCTTTTGAGTAATGATTAATCAAATCTTGGGTTTCGGACGCTTTGCCTAGCTCATTAAAAAAAATAAAATTATACCAACTTTCTAAAATTATCCTTAATAATTTTAAAATTAATCATCTCTCTCTTTCTACTTAATTGTATCTTATGATTCTTATCTAACTAATACTCATTTTTTTTCTGATTCTAATGAGAGAATCAATTTATTTCATTAATTTCCACAATTATTTTTATTTTTTTTGCTAAAAAAATGGTTAATTGAATAAAGATACTTTTTAGAAAAAAGAATGCAAGAGGAGATTAGAAATATAAAGGGATCTTATAAAATAGGAGAAGCAATTTTCTAAAAAGAGTCTTATGTAGAATGGGGGAGGGAGTAAGTTTTAAGCTAATGTTTACTTTGAGGACATGATTATAAGAATGGGACTTGATGATATACATGGGAACAAATACAAAGACATCAATCAAGCTTAAGAAGCATCAATAGTTCAATACGAATTATGCAAATCTCCAAAAACAAAGTTTGTTCATTTGAAGCAACTTTATTAAAAGAAAAATTTATCAAAAGCATACCAAAATGCTCATTTGAACATTTCTTTAGAGTATCAAAATGCAACAAGATTAAAAGATGTGCATACCCAGAATCATGATAATAATAAATGGATTTGGTCAAAGATAAATGGATCATAAGCTACATATGATCAGAAAGTCCATCAAAATATGCAATATGATTAAGGAATAAGATAAAGGTATCTGCATTATTTAGAAGCTACAAAATATCAAAAGCAACATGATCAAAAGTGTACAAATATGTGTTTCCGAGGCAGGGACCTATCTAGACCTACCATCAAGTATTGATACAACACAAAGTAACTAGAAGATAGGAAGATTCATGTCCAAGCAATGTAGTATTCAGAACAAATTATTAGAAACATTCTACATAAAAATAACTTTTATTTAAAATATAGTGAAAAATTGAAAAAAAAAAATGAAAAACAATACAATGTCTTGAAAATTAAAATAATAATAATAATAATAATAATAATTAAAAAGAAAACAAGAATAATATCTTAAAAAATGAAAAAAAAATGAAAATTTTTAAAGATGAAAAAACAAGGAGCATGTTTTGAAAATTTGAAATAAAATAATTTTTTAAAAATATATAAAAAAAAGAATAAGAATAATCTCTTGAATATTTGAAAAAAAATGAAAATTATAAAAATATATATAAAAAAAAAAGAATAATACCTTAATTTTTTTTTATAAAATATGTTTTTTTTTAAAAATAAAACAAGAGTAATGTTTGAATTGTTTATAAGAAAAAAAAAACAAGAATAATAAATTTAACAATTTATCACTAAATGTTAATGTAGAATCTGTACATATATTTTATTTAAAAAATACATACATCATCATCACGCATGGTTTACGTACAAGTCATGGCATGGCTTTCTAAATTGAAAAAAAAAAAACACGAAGAAAATTCATGCGCACCAGCTCTAGACTTTTTTTTTTCCCGTAACACGCACACTTTCGTATTAACGATATATTGTAATACTTTGATGCAGACATTTTTTTTTTTAATTTTCTTTTTATAAATACCTTACCCCATTCGGTCCCCTATTAGTTATTTTATTTGAAATTCTTAAATCATACCCTTTTAATATTTCAATTAAAGTATCAACTATTTACACCTTCATATTAAATATTCATTAATGAATAAAATTTAAGGTTTTTCAAATAGAATAATAACAACAAGAAATATAACACTTTATCAAACAATTTTACTTGAATAAATTTTTCTCTTTTTCTTAATAAATGTTTTATTACAAAAATAATCATTGTTCTAAGAAATAAAATAACTAACAGTACATTAAAAAGTGATAATATCGATCATTTTATAATAATTATAAAGGATTAAAACTGTACTTAAAATTAAAGAATTTAAAGTAAATCTTAATTATTTTTATAACTTCTTTGGGTAAAGTAATAAATGTGTTTTAACTGTCAATATTTTACTTATTATTAACAGAATAATTTTGTAAATATTTTTTATTCACATTTTAGTGAATTTAGTAGTTTTTACTGTTACATAAATTACTAGTAGAAGTTTTTTTTTTTTTTTTTTTTTCTAATCCGTAAGTATAAATAGAAACTAGAAAACAAATTTTTAGCCAAAGGATGCTCAAAATGGCATCCACCACGAAATCCTAGGCGTTCGATCATGACAATTCCCTCGAGATTCCTCTAGATATAATAAAAAAAAAAGAAGCAAACACAATTATCAACGAGACGCGAGTCCAATTATCATCTTCCACGTGGCACAACCCCATTGGCCAACATAGCGCCAAAAAGTTAAGAGTCACTATCACTCACGAACAATAGTAGAAACTGCAATCGCGAGATCTCGCTGCGGCTACATCACGACACGATCTCACCCACTCACCAATATATCGCGATAATAGTAGTAATATGTTAAAAAATCGTCACATGTCAAATCAAGTGGGTCCACCCAACTTTCCATCATCATCACTATTCTCGAAAATTCCAAATTCAAAGTACAGTGCAATTTGACAACTATACCCTCACACCCCATTCTGATTTACCTCACCATCCCTGAATGTGAATCCTATGCTCTGCTCTCTCCTTAAAAAATACTTATTTTAATCCTTCAATTCAATTTTAAAAAATAATGTCTCTGTAGCAAGTTGTAAAAGATGTCAATTTGGCAACATGAGCAACAAATTGCAAAAAGATGTCAAATTATGTATGCATTTTCCGACGTCAACAAAAACTAATAATTTTCGTAGAAAAACCTAATAATTTGAACCACTTTAATTTAATAAAAAACAATAAGAAAAAAAAACATAAAATTAAAAAAAATGGAGAAATTAGGCAACGAAAACCCATTCATTCAACTGATTCACATAATAATCACAATAATTTATAAATTTCCAACCCAAATTAAAAAAAAAACCATTAAAATTTAGAAATTATACATTAATAAAAAAAGAAAAAAAGGATCACCGAGAAGTTCGTTCATCTTTCCGGTTACAATTCCGGCCACGCGCCGAGTCGCGTCTCAGAGAAAAGACGCGACGCTAGCAATTAATTAACCACCTAATAACCGCGATCGTGTGGAAACGACGTCGTTTCGTGGTTTTCCCCAAATTTTTAGTTTGTTCTCAGCGATCGTTGTTGGATCTCTTGGAGATTTGTTGTCCGATATAGCGTTTTTCAGACTTTGACGATCTTCGCGGCCTTCACGACGGGGTTTTCTCTGGCGATGGCTTCTCTACCCGCGGTCTTGTAGTCGTAGGAGCAGTCGTGGCGGTCGGAGTAGCGGTGCTCGGAGCAGAAGAGGTCGCCGCAGCGGCAGCGGAATCCCGTGAGTCCCACGCGCCGCCGGCATCCGGAGCAGCGGTTCACCGCGCGCTTTGGCTCCGACGACGCCGTTTGGTCCTTGTGAGATTCGTCGTCGAGAGGGAGGGATCGCTTCGGGGAGCGCGATGACGTGGCGGGTGTGGTCGGGTCGAAGAATCTAGAAGGTTCGGAAATCGAGGGCGCGGTGGCGGTGGTGGTGCAGGGGGTGATGGGTTCGGGGACCTTGAACTCGGTGTCGTTTTTCTCGGCTTTTTGAGCCATTTGGTTTGTTTTGCGTGGAAGATAAGAGAGAGAGAGAGAGTTGTGAAATGAGAATAGAGAGCAGAGATGATTTGTAAATGTAAGAATAAGAAGAGAGAAAGAGAAAGGTTTATGTTATGTTGTGTTGTGAGGTTGGTAATGAATGGAAATGGAATATGGACCTGGTAGAGACGCGTATCGGAACCTTTTTCTTTCATACCATCTCCTTCCTGCAATTACCAACTTGTCCACTTTTCTTTCTTGTCCCACACCACACCACTTCTCTCTTTTCATTATTATTAAAAACTTAAACATGTCTAAATAAATAACAAGGATTCATGAAAAATCATCCCTTAAATATACAAGCTGTTCAAAAAAGTTGTGTAATTGATCAACTACAAAATCCATAATAATGATCATTACACAAACTTTACATTACATTATAAGATATATAAGATTGTTCCAATAGTTAAAAATGAGGTCAAGAAAAATGAAAAATGAAAAATGAAAAATAATAAAGTTATGAATTTGAATTTTATAATGACATTTTTATTTTAAATTAATAAATTAACTTTTATAGAAAAATATTTATGATGAAACATTATCAATATAAATTAATTTATATTATTGTTCAATTATAATTCATCATTTATATGATTTTTAAAATAATTTTATAAAAGATATGATATTCTAAAACTACACCTTTAAACTAAAATAAATATTCACTCCATTATAAATTATGATGAAGGAGTAATTTTGAAAAATGTTTTTCTTAGCGTGATAACGAAGAGTTTTTTTTTCTTAACTCAATACTATAAGAGAAAGGAAAAAGATGCATAATATGTTTGGCCTAACGAAGTAACACATTTATTTGGAATATAGGGATTAATCCAAACATGTTCGCCCGAACTTAACGATTTGAACGATGAAACTAAGGAGGAAAGATATCTAGCAAACTTTACATCAAAGTGATCTTGTTAGGGGCTGGTTGGCAATGCCAATCATGCACTAAAAGTTAAATATTTATTTGTTTGCGGCTCCAACAAAGCACAATGCTTTTTTTTATATATATACTCTCCATTATGCTAAATCCAGACTTATTTTTTCTGATCCACTTAATCAACATTTATTTTAATTAAGTATATCTTCTTCTTTTATTAACAGAGTTAAATATTAATTCTTTTATATTTTTTTAACCATGTATTGGTATAAAAAAAATCCGTCTCAAACTAATATTAATGATTGTCAGATAACAAGTCAAAACACCTGTATTAACAATTGTTTGATAAAACAGTGACATTTATTTGTGTGATTAAACTTCTTTCAACACATGTTTCTCAACCATTATAATTACAAGGTTATTTTTATTTATTTATAATAATAAAATAAGTTTTTATATATACAATTTATAGTGCATGTGCCATCTACTCTAAATTTATAATTTATATTTCTTACTTTAACTAATTGATACGATTTGAGGAAAGTATTGATGTATTTGAATGAAGAAGGGAAAAGTGAGATCGATCTACTTGGCTTGTTGCATTTGCCAGTGTCTGTGAATGGGTGAAAGTGGCTGAACCTTATATTTATTTATTTGTTGGTAACCTGTCAATGGAAGGGTAGAATGGGAAAATGAAAGGGTAAAAAATGGTGAGCCGTGACCCGTGACAACAAGGAAGAAGCTGGCCGCCCAATATGACCCTCGTTTTCTAAGAGGTCATATTCGTCCCCCATCCATCGTCACTGGCACGTGTGCTTCACACGCTCGTTGCCTACACTCAACTTACTCGCACGTGTGCTTTGCCCATTCCGATGAAAGGGACGGGAGCGTGGCCGCGTCTTTCTCATTCCGTCTAACTGTAAAACTTGGGTCCTACTGCTACCTACCTATTCAAAGACGACAAGTTAAAAATTAATTATTAAATAATATTATTAAGTGCAGTGAAATTTATGTAAATTATATTAAATGGTTTGAGTTTTTATTTTATTTAATAAAATTCATGTATAGGTTATTTAGTAATTTAAATGTATAAAATAACAAAAATATTATAAAGAGAGGGGTTGATAAAACTTTTGGTGTAAATTTATCCTCAATGATTATTGTCAGGGAATAAATATACAGTGGATTTTGCAGTTTTTCCCCATCATCTAGTATTGCAAGTTGAAGTTACAAATTACAAACTGTACATGTAAAAATTAACAATTAACATCGAAATAAGTAGTATAAATTACTACTCGTTACTTTTTTTTTTTTATCAATAAAGGTAATATATAATATATATTACAGCACCAGGGATGCAAGATAGAGTTATGCAGACAGCAAATATAATGCAAAGGAGAAAGTCAGTGCATAATTACAAAATATAATCCCCTGCTAGACCAATTTCTCTAACAGTTTGTATTGACAAAACTCACAGCTCAACTAAATCTTGTTGTATACCACTTATACAAAAAGATACAAAAGCATAGAAAGTAAACTAGCTAATTAAAACCAACTCCAGCAGCACCAAAACAAACTCTAGGATTGGAGTGCCATTGAACTGCAGAAATGTTAAATCCCGCAGCAAAGTTCTTCTACCAATCCCAAGTTGAAGCCAAAATCCTATGTATCATTTTGTCCTGGTCAAAAACACCATTTTTGAATATACATTCGTTCCTCAAATTCCACAAATTATAGGCCACGGCACACCATAAAGCCCGCCAAAGAGAAAGCAGTGAAGGTTCAGTGCAGGCAAAAGTATGCTGACAGAAGTGGTTCTGTGGGTCTTGATATAGCACACCTAAATTCAACCTCCATGTGTAACAAACATCCCAGATAACCTTTGATTTACAACAGCTAAAAAGCATGAGCTACAGATTCAGGCCAAATACCATAGAAGGGGCAGTTTAGTTCTTCACCAGAAATAATATTCCTCACCTCAAGATTGTCCTTTGTAGGAAGTTTATTAAGAAAAAGCCTCCACACAAAAAATTTAACCTTTGGAGGCACCAGTAGTTTCCATATCCCAGTTAAGGAATTAGTTGTTTCTTCCACCCAATTATGTTCAGCCAAAGTAAAGTAAAATGATTTGACAGAGAACATTCCCGAGCTCTCCCCCCCTCCACCACCACCAGTCAGCCAAATTACTTATCAAATTTGAAGTATTTATTCTCTGTTGGAACTCACTTACCATCCCTAGTCATGAATCATATATAGATCTTGAAACAATAAATTATACATCCTAAACCATGAATCAATAGATACCAAAAGCTTAAAGTTTACTGCATAAACCATGAAATCATAATGCATCAATCATCAAAACCATAAATCTCAAATACTAAAACCATGGCCAAATAACTAAAAAACAAATATTTTTCATGGTCTAATTCCCTTAATAAAGCAACAATTATTTTAATAAAACAACAAAATTCTTAATTTTATTTTCATTTAAAATATTTCCAAAGTTAAATTAAGAATTTTTTCACATATATTTATGATAAGTTAATTATATTTTATAAAATTATTTTAAAATCCATATAAATAAAAAGTCGTGATTGTCTAAAATTTTACACGTTGGAGTACATATATCACTTCCAAACTCAATATTCAAAATAAAAAGTATAAGTTGTATATATAAATTTTGGCTGATTAATTGCTTGTTAATTATTTTGGCAGATGCAGCAAACCTATATACAGAGAAAAGTACACAAACTCATTCAACATGAAAAGAATCAAATTCAAATTCATCACAAAATGCTATTTATGTGTATATATATACTTACTGCATCTTCTCCTGAGATGATACTCTCCTTTTGAGTTCCTGCAGCAACAACTCCACCTTCACCACAACAGCTGCTGAGTTGTTGTTAATTATCTTGATTTTGAACTTATAAGTGGGCAGAGTATTAATCGATTCAGGGGTTGCACCTCGGATTTGTGTCATTGGCAGATAATCTCTAACCCCAATAACACAACGGATAAACATAAAAGCAAGAAACACTTCAAATGACCTGCCAAGCAAAAAGGAAGCAGATAAATAGATACAATCAAAGGAGGCTCACAAGATTTTGAATTGAATGTAAGAGATGTTGAGAGGATATACATACATACATACATATATATACCTGTACAAGCTAAGTGCTTCATCAGAAGATTAAAATGCTCCACCAATCCATAAAAAGATTCCAGCAACAAACCAGATAAAAAGAAAGTACCCTACAGTACTTTTGTAGAATTCCACAAGTGGCTCCAATCTGCTTATTAAACAAGTAGTAAAGTATACCATTTCTTAATCAAATTAAAACAAAACAGCAATTCAATAGCATACCTGAGAGAGTTGTTATTACGATAATAATGGCAATAGAAGAGGGAGGGTAGCAACACAGCCGAATGCATACACAGCAATCCACACAAAGAACGGCCGTCCACGTGGCGGATGCTCATGCTCATACTTTGATGACAAAGACAGAACAACAACAACAGAGGCAACAATCACACTCAGTGTGAACACTAGCTCAACACATATCCATAACCTCCAATTCAACAACCTACATGTATTATTATTATGATTATTATTGATCCTAGAATTCAAAGCATCTACATCATTGGCATTGGCACGAGAACTCCCAGTGATGTCAATGACAATATTGTTAGTAGGAGTAGGGTGAGCCATCAACAAGAGTTCAAAAGCATTACAAGTGTTTCTCAACTCTTCAACCACCAAACGAAACACACGCAATATTTCCAAATTAGCAGCAATCTTACAAGTAGAAGGAATAAGAGAGAGAGGCAATACCTGAACCTGATGAGGCTGCACTGAGGGGGTTAGTTAATTACCGAAAGAAATAATCAAAGATTAATATATGGAAGGTATTCACGTGTGCATTCATTGACACTCAAAAACAAACTAATTACTCGTGTGTGTCATCTCCAATCGATCTTCGTTTCAGAATGACATTTAACCTATTTAAAACTCTCATATTTTATTGTGATCATTAACTAGAATTATTGGTGATAATTATTATACTTAAGATATATTTATTATTTTGTAATATTACTTTGGGCATGCATTGCACAAGTCAATTTTACTATCTAAATTTTATAATTATAAATACTCATCATAAAAAATGTACAAATAAAATAAAATCATTCACATCATATAATTAAAATGAATACATAAATTGTAAGAACATATATCTATATCATAAAAAAAAATTCTACATTTTTTTTTTGTGAAAGGAAGGGCATATACTAAATACACAAGATATTCAGATTCATAAATACGGTTTCTATCATTTTTCCACTTTCTCTTCATTTTTCTCTCCCATCAAAGTCCAACTGAAACTTTGTGAGCTATGAGAAGCAAAACCTCTGCAAGTATAATTTCCATTCACTTATAATTCAGCTGCATAAACAGCAGGGTACACTTATGATACATGGCTATGGCCATAGCCATGTATCAGCCAACTTAAGTTCCAGCAAGATAAAGAAATCATATGAACAAAAATGAAATGGAATAATTGACCTCAGGATCAGACATCCATCCAATGAAGAGTTGGCAGCATAGGAAAAGCTTTACAAGACTACGAAGTGTGTATATGATGACTCTGTATATAAACTACATTACGTTGAGGTGTTGTTGGTGAGGCCATTCTCAACCCTGCTTTCACCCTGATGTTGGTTGGCATCTTCCCAAGAGACTGGTCCTCTTACGTTCTCACGAACCTCGCTCTTGCAAAGGGGGCACGATGCATTTATCTTCAACCACATTTTCATTCTTTGCCAGGCAGATGCAACAAACCTACAGACAATCACAGAAAGTACAGTACCGCAGTCAAGGCCAGTTAGACAAACTCATTCAACATGAAAACAATCAAAGTCCTGGTACAAGAAGGCATGTAAAAACAGGATCTGCAAGAGACTGATTGACAAAAACTTGAAAATTAAGAGTGTAACTCAACAAACAACAAGGGTAACAAGCAATCAGGGATTCTGAATTTCCAATAAGCATATGCACTATTGCATGGAAAGAAGACTAGCAGACAATATCTAACGACTGCTTCCAGAATGATAGATAAGATAGGCAAAACTAATCCAAGACAAAACTTGAGAGACTGATCAGGTAGGAAAATAAATGAGCCTCCCTATTTAGTTTCAATTTACATCATGACATTGCATAGTTACCGCTTACCGGTAACCCACAAAACTGGCTCTCAAATTCATAATATATCAATTATTACAGACACTAAGCAGGCAATTATAGATTTTTTGTCCAGCAATTACCAAAAGTTGCTGACAATAGCAGCAACACCAGGGTTGAGCTTGAGCACATATGAAGAAAAATGTATATGGGCAGGAAAAAAACTTCAAGAGACAGCAGTAACACAGTAACTTGAAGAAACAAAGTACAAAGAATTTGAACAGGCTTACAAGGTATACCCTATAAGCCTGCTAAGATTGTTCCCTCCGCAGACAAATCTAAAGAGTCCAGTTTTATGAGATACATAATTTTTCATAAGAAGGTTTTTCTTACCCAAGTGGACATGGTGTAGCTAGACAGTAGACAAACAATGAAAGAATGCCAGGATGTTATAAAGTTTTTCTTAAGCATCCAGAATAAATAAAGATCAGGTTGTACTTACTGCATCTTCTCCAGAGATCACACGTTCCTTTTCAGTTCCTGCAGCCACAACTCCACCTTCACCAACAGCTGAGTTGATTTCCCCTTTGCTTTTATTTTTCTTCATTTTGAACTTATAAGTTGGCAGAGCATCAATCGATTTAGAGGATGCACCTCGGGTTTGTGCCATATCCTCTCTAACCCCAAGGATGGAAATTATACAAGGCAGGCAGCAACAAATTGTTGCACATAGAATGAAGGGCATAGCATAACCGATACAGCTAAAAGTAAGAAATACTACACATAATCTGCCAAGCAAAAGGAAGCAGATATAATCTGGAAGCTCTAAAAGATCAGAAGATTATGTGTATTTGGTTCAGCTTAATTTGGAGAAATAATTGCTAGTTTTTGCTAGCTTCATGAGAGAACTTTTTAAAAATAATGATTATTTCTCTTGAAAAAAGTTTAACCAAACACATGCTAAATGTAAGAGCTGTTGAGAGGCTATACCTGTACAAGTTAGGTGCTTGATCAGCAGATGAATGTCCTCCAAAATCCATACATTTCCAACAACAAACCATATAGCAAAAAAGCAATCTACAGCGATTTTGAAGTATTCCACAAGTACCTTCAATCTGTTAAACAAGTGCAAGCAAGCTTAGCAACTTCATAAGTTAATTCCAAATTGAGTCATAGGAATTGATAATTGAACACTAAATTTTCAAAACTGAATCTCTCAAACAACAAAAATAAGAAACATCCTTAAGCTAAATTGTTACAGATAGGTTTCCAATTCTTTAGGCTGTAATAAAATCACATGTTCCCAATAATACTCTCTCCATACAACCCCCAAAAGAAAATGCAACTTCTAATTTTCCAAATGCAAAAGAAAACATTGATGCAAGGCAAATCAGCACCAAGAAGACCATATTCTTATGAAATGTGATCAGCACGAGGAATGCTGATTGTACATTAATATAGCATTTATCATTCAAACTAAAAGTCGAAAACAGAGACTATACTTAATGATTACAGTATTCCATCACTATCAGAGTTTAAATAGTTTGGAATTGAAGCAACCCAAAAGGGATACATGGATTCATGGCAAGAACACTCTGTAACATTTGTACATATTTGATCATATGGAACAATGAAAGAAGGAAATAGTATCCAAATCAAAACCCTTACAAGCTAAAACTAGCAGACTAGAATTCTCAAATTCTAAGCAAATCCTGTGCTCTCAAACCCATCTCCCACAATACTATGGAGAATCAAACAAACATTAAGCTTTATAGTTCATTCACCACCACTAGAGCTTTCATCCCTTTCAGCATTAGTTGGATCCAAAGGCTCCTGATTCAAATCAAGCTCCATTATACATACACCTTGAGTTCTTTTTTCAAATTTATGCCATCAACAACAATTCATATGTATCAACACCCTAATACAATTTTTTGAAAAATAAATAAAATTAAATTCAGATGCTCATGGATTCAAATAAAGTAATAAACACACACAGTTACTCACCAACATGAAAAACTCAGTTCATGCCTTGCTCAAACCAGAGGAACATCTTATTCTCATATATCCAACAATTCATTTTGCACTAAGCCTTAAACATATACATGTACTAAGTTCTTGTTTCATGTTTATGCAATCAACCACATTTCTCCTACTCCTTGAGATCTTTTGTTCAAGTTTATGCCATCAACCACATACTACATGTACCAAGAGCCTAATACAAATTTTGAAAAATAAAAAGAAATCAAATTCAGATGCTCATGGATTCAAATAAACACATACAGTTATTCACCAACATCAAGTAGTCAGTTCCTGCCTTGCTCACACTAGAAAAACATCTTATTCTCAATTTCTTATATATATACCCAACAATTTATATTGCACTAATTCTAAAAAAAAAGTGTGACTTTGAACGAAACCCAAAAAAATTGTGACCCCAAACCATGATAACAACGATAAACCCAGCTGAATCGGAAGAGAAAAACTCTAATTGAATAGAATTTGTGATTGAAAACACAGAAAAGTGTAAAGGGATGACGAATTACCATTGAGATGAGGATGGTGTTTCGTTGAATTTGGGTGAATCGATGATGAAACGCGTTGCGGTTTATTTGTATGATTCCAAAGCACCATTCACAGCACAGAATAAACATGGGAAGAAGACATACCTAATCCCTAGGTTCTCTGAAGTTTGGATTTTGCAAAAAAACATTTAATATTAAATTTATTTTTAAAAAAAATATTGCTTTATTTTTTCACATTTTAAAATTTTAATTGTTTATTAATTATTTCTATTAATCATTTATTAATTATACACAATATTAGTTTATTATAAATTATTTCACTAAAAAATAATCTATGTTAAAATCAGTTAAAAAAATTTACATTTTTTATTCTACCGTATAAACCCTTCACGTCATATCACCTTTTTTTCATAGTTTCTTTTCCCCTCCATTTCTGCATTTCGTCTCCCCTCCATTTCGCATTTCTGCAAAAGCTTTCGTCTTTACGGACAGAGACCATGCAGGTAGAAGGGAGAGATACGACCAAGGAAAAGGAAAAGTCTCTGACTTTGAACCCAAATGATGATGATTATGGTATCGACCACGGTAATACACTATTACTACATCTTTTATGGGCAGTGAGTTTGAAGATTCATTGACATGAACTTTAACATTTTTGAATGTAGAAGGGAGAGTGACGAGACAGCTCGAACCCGAACACGAAAAAATGGAACTTGAAGACCGTACCCCAAACCAAACGATGATTCTACTCATTCCACTGACCAACGGTAATACACTAATACTACATCCTTTTTGGGTAGTGGGTTTGATTAAGATTCACTGACATGAACAGTAACATTTTTGCATGTAGTAGAAGGGAGAGCAACGAGAAATGAAATGTCCGATGATTATGGTATCGCCTCTACTCGGTAATACACTAATACCACTGTTAGATAATATTTAATTTAATATTAGTTAGGGGTAATTAACATGGTATCAAGAACAGATTCTATGTTTTCTTTGTTTTGGGGCTCTTGCAATCTTAAGTCTATTTACATTCGTTTTCATTTTGAGACTTTCGCAATCTAAGCTCTGTACGTTTTTATTTTTGCAATTGCTGATTTGTTAACTGTTGGATTGGGTTGATTTTTGGAGACACAGTTTGGAAGACATAGTTATACCGTTAGATCATCCAGAAGAAGTCTGTAGAGGAAGAAGAAGAGTTTGCTATTAATCGTCCTTCATTTTGAGGCTTTTACAATTCCTGATTTGTTAACTGTTGGATTGAGCTGATTTTTGGAGAAAAATTTAGGAAGACATAGTTATAAATTTTGTACGGTTAGATCACCTAGAAGAAGTCCGTGGAGGAAGAAGAAGCATTCGCAATTGACAGTCATTCGTTTTGGGGTTTTTGCAATCTCAGCTTTATACGTTTTTATTTTTGCAATTCTTGATTCGTTAACCATTAGATCGGTCTGATTTTTGGAGACAAGGTTCGGAAGACATATTTCTAAATTCTGTACGATTAGATCATCTAGAAAAAGTCTATGGAGGAAGAAGAAGCATTCACAATTGATAGTTTTCTTGTTTGTTCTTTGTTTTGGAGTTTTTGCAAACTCAATCATTTTTGGGGCTTTCGCAATCTCAGCCCTATTTGATAATCTGCTACTGTTTCACTACATTTTGATTGTGCTCTATTTGTTTGGTGACTATCCTTTGTGTTGTGTTATTCCTTTATATCCATTAAGTATGGCTAGTTCAAGAAATGATTCTCTTCAATCAATTAGCGTACAATTGAATGGGCAAAATTATCCTTATTAGAGTTATGTTATGAAAAATTTTCTTAAAGGCAAACGAATATGGGATTATGTTGATGGAAGTTTATTTCAGCCCCAAGAGTTGGACACATAGGAAGTAAACAACTCAAAAATCATTACTTGGATTAATAACTCTGTTTCTCAATCAATAGAGATGCAACTTACAAAATATGATTTCACTAAAGGGGTTTGGGATCACTCGAAGAAGTTGTACGTATAGAATAATTTTGCAAAATAGTATCAATTGGAAATTGATATTAGGGCACTTAAACAAAACAGTATGAGCATCCAAGAATTCTTTTATGCTATGTCTAATTTATGGGACCAACCTACTCTCAGTGAACCTGTAGATTTGCAAGCACTCCAATTATATACTGACTTTTGAGAACAACAACGTTTGGTTCAGTTTTTTATGGCCCTTCGGGATGATTTTGAGGGACTTCGTGGGATGATATTACATCGTGACCCTCTTCCAAGTGTTGATGCTGTTGTCAATGAGATATTGGCAAAAGAAATACGACTTAAGTCCAATTCTGATGTTGAAAAATGAATTATCTCTGCCCTTCCATCCGTGTTTACTGCTCCCATTAACAAAAGTAAGTCTCAAGGGAAGGTTGGTTATGAGGAATGTAGTTATTGCAAGGAGAAGGATCATTAGAAATTACAATGTCCAAAATTACTGAAGTCACAGCAGCAGTCTCAATGGTGTCCTCTCTTTAATCAGTCATCTAAACGACATTTTAAAGCCCCTTCTTCTCATGTTGTGGTCCCTGATGAGGATGTGTCTCAAGTACCCCAAGTAGCTGATCTTGTAGAACAGTTCTAAAAAATTTTGAATTCTCAATCTCAGTCTCAGTCTCATGCCATGTCTGTCTCCTCCTTTACAGGTTTGCCTTCTTTGAATGCATCAAGTATATCTTCTCCCCCATGGATCCTTGATTTTGGAGCGTCTCATCATATGTCATTTGATCCTATGTCTTTTGTGTCTTTAAAATCTGTCTCCTCTATATCTGTCATGACTATTGATGGCACCCCAATGCCATTAGCAAACACTGGATCTGTCTCCACCTCTATTTGTCTCTTTCAAATGTTTACTATATTCCAAATCTTACTTTAAATCTTGTGTCTGTTGGTCAATTATGTGATTTAGGTTACTCAGTTTTCTTCTCTCTTACTCATTATTTTGTGCAGGATTCTCAATTCGAGAGGATGATTGGGACAGGCCATAAACAAGAAGGTTATACATGTTGGATGAGCTAAAGATTTCAAATGTTGCTTTCACTATTAACTTGTCATCTTTTCATTTGCAGTCTTCCTCATCTAGTTTCTATTTATGGCATTCTCGCCTTGGACATGTTTCTTCCTCTAGATTAAAATACTTGGCTTCTATTGGAACTTTAGGAAATTTGCAAACCAATGATATTTCTGATTGTTGTGGTTGCAAACTTGCTAAATTTACTGTTTTGCCTTTTAGTAGAAGTATGTCAACTTCTAATGTACCTTTTGACTTGGTTCATTCTGATGTATGGAGTTCATTACCAATTCTTACCAAAGGTGGATCTCAGTATTACGTTTCATTTATTGATGATCATACTCGTTTTTGTTAGGTTTACCTTATGAAACATCATTCTAAATTTTTTTACATTTATTGTATGTTTCGCGCTTTGGTTAAAACTCAATATAATTCTGTTATTAAATGTTTTCGATGTGATTTGGGTAGTAAGTACACTTCTAATAAATTCTCTGAATTGCTTGCTTCTCATGGTACTCTTTATCAAACCTCTTATACAAATATTCTTCAACAAAATGGTGTTGCTGAAAGAAAACATCGTCATATTGTTGAAACTGCTCATTCCCTCTTGTTGTCTGCCTCTGTTCCTAGTGAATTTTTGGACGGAGTTGTTCTTATTATTGTTCATGCTATTAATAGAATCACATCCTCTGTTACCTTAGGTTTGTCTCCTTTCCTTTCTAAAAATTGTATGGTTATGTTCCTGATTATTCTTCTTTGAGGGTTTTTAGCTCCACTTGTTTTGTTCTTCGTCCTCACGTAGAACGTAGTAAATTGTGTTCTCATTCCTCTATCTGTGTTTTTCTTGGGTATGAGGCTGGTCAAAAAGGTTATCGCTGCTATAATTCTACAACCTATAAACTATATGTTTCCCGTCATGTTGTTTTTCTTGAACATATACCTTTTTATTCTCTCTCTTCTAAGCCTCACACCTATAAAATGTCTGATCTTCCTCTTCTTGATCCATTTCCCATGGATGGTGGTGACTCCTATGAATTTGATGATAATTGCAGGGTTGACACTACTCCTTCTGCAAATCCACATGTCCCTAAGGTTACCCAAGAACCTCCTGTGGTTGTTAATCCTCATTCTCCTCGTTATTCTACTCGCAACTGTAAGTCCACTCAACTACCTGGCTTTGTTTATTCCACATATTCTCCTTTTTTTCTTCTTTTCTAACCTTTATTCATAGCTTGTTTGAGCCTTCGTCGTATAAAGAGGTTATTCTTGATCCCCTTTGACAACATGCTATGTCAAAGGAACTTTCTGCTCTACACAAAACAACTACTTGGGACTTAGTACCTCTTTCACCAGGGAAACATGCTATTGGGTCTAGGTGGGTTTACAAAATCAAAACGAAGTCTGATGGATCAGTTGAGCGTTACAAAGCTTGTCTAGTTGCTAAAGGTTTCTCGTAGAAATATGATATGAACTATGAAGAAACTTTTGTTCTAGTTGCCAAGATGACTACCATTCTTACCCTCATTGCAGTAACCTCCATTCGCCAGTGGCATATTTTTCAAATAGATGTTAAAAATGCGTTCTTAAACGGTGATCTCCAAAAGGAGGTCTACATGGTGCCACCACCAGGAGTTTCTCATAATTAAGGGGAGGTATGTAAGTTAAAGAAGACTCTCTATGGTCTCAAACAAACTCCACGGGCTTGGTTTGAAAAGTTCTCCACTGTGCTTACATCTCTTGGCTTTCACTCTAGTGACTATGATTCTGCATTGTTTGTGAAAACCTCCTCTCATGGTCGTATTGTACTTTCATTATACGTTGATGACATGATTATTACAATGGATGATGTTGGTTACATAGCAACTCAAACGATACTCTTTTATGTAACAAATTAGTGTTAAGATACAACAGATGAAACTTGATGACATAACTCTAATTTTACATGTGCAAAGAGGTTAATTATTTCTAGATTCAAATCCATGACCAACGGGTTACTAAGGCATAACTTTACCTTTGTGCCAAGGTTTGACCTCTCCATAAACAATTTTAAGTATTTAACTCTAAAATCAATTTTCATTTTCATCCAACATCAAACTTATTTGGTTGTATTTTACGTGAGTTAGTAATCTAAGTGATATTTTTTTATGTGACAAATAGTGTCAAGATGCAACATAGATGTAGACATTAGACGTAATAGATGAAACTTGATGGCATGACTAATGTCTCACTTTTTACACATTTAAGTATTAAATTTTAATTTATCATCTTTCATTTATTTAGTACATTAGGCTTTCAAATTTGACCATTTACCCAAAAATTAATTGTGATAACAAATTAATGGGCTACAAACACATACCACTAATTTAATTAATTAAGCATAAGGGAGTTATTAGGCAGTTAGGTGGTGGTTGAAAAAGTGAAAAGAGAAGTAAGAAGATAGGTTGCGAGTTTGAATTTCTCCCACTAACATTTCTAAGGCTTCGAAGTGGTTGTCAGTTTTCGGTTTATGATTTTCAAATGCAATTTCAAAACAAAAGATAAAAAATGGAACTGAGTTGATTTTTAAGTTAATATCGAAATAATTTAACATTATTTTCAAAATAATAAAAAAAAAAGGTTTTGTAAATTTGGTTTTTAATTTTAAAAACTACATTTTCATTATCATTATCACTCTCGCCACTGTTGTCGCTACCACACCATTGTCACCACCACCATCATATCACCAGTACCATCATTATTATTTTTACAACCACCATTCAACCATTATTATCATCACAATCATCATTCCATCACCATCGTCACTACAACTACCACACCATCGTTGCCACAAACACTATCACCACTACATCGTTGTCGCCATCATCACCACCATTATTGCTCTCACCACTTTACCATTGTCACTACTACCACACCGTCATCACTAACATTATACCACCACCGTCACCATCACACTACTGTTATCATTGTGATTGTTTTCATTACCACCATTCATTAATTTTAGTAGGTTTACTTTTATTTTAAAATTATTTTTATATGTCAATATATTTTTAACATTATATGATTCCATAATGAAAATTTGACTTATTTTATTCATCTTCAATTATTCACACCATTTTTTTGAAATTGGAAAAAAAAAAAAAACTAAAACCAACTCAAAAACTGATTTTGAATTTTAAAAATACCAGAAACCATCCCAAACGGGCTTAACAAAAACTAATCAATTAATATTTATTGATAAAAAAAAAATTAACACAGCAATCCTTGTCAGCAACAAAATCTGAATCCTGAATATGTGTGGGCCGATGCCAACAAATCAGTTTGGGGGTATCTGGGTTTTTGGACCTAAACCGTTTTGGGCCTTTCCTCACGTGTTAGTAGTGTAGTAATCATATCAAACAGATATGTATTTTTTTTTTTTTTGTTAACTATCAAACAGATATTTCATATCATCAAGTTAATGAACAAGAGAGAAAACTTACAATCTTAGATTTCGAAAGAGAAAAAACATACACCCTTAGTGAATAAATAAATATTAATTTTAACAAGTGAAAAGTAGTATATACAGGTGTAAATAAAAAAAAAATACATTATTAAATGAATTTTATAAAATAAGTTTTTTTTTTTTAAAAATGCACCATTAAAATTATATCATTTATCTATACTTTTTAATACTAATAAAATTATGTAATATTTACCAAAAATTCAAAATTATAATATCACAAAATCTTTAAATATTTGTGAATTAAAAAATGTAATTATTTTTTATAAAATTTAACGCAAATAATGTATAACTATAATTTAGCATTTACGATAATAAATATTAATCAAGATAGAAATCTAGTTGTAATTCTATGTAATTATAAACCCAATTTTCGTTTAATTATATACAATTAATAAATTATCTTTTAATTATAGTAATTCTTATCTTATTCACTGAAATAATAATTTTGAGAAGAGTGTTAAAGTTGGGTAAAAAAGAGGACAAGAAACAAGCCTTCAATAACATGATGACTTCTAGAGTATTTCCGGGAACCGAACCGACAAGAGGGATTTGGAAATTTGAAACCAATACTCAACGGCATTAACACAGCACACACTTCTAGACTCAAAGTGTGTCTGACGCCAGTGACTAGTGGTTTAACAAATTTTTTAATATTAAGTTTACTAGAAATAATTTAATTTTCAAAATACTGTAACTTTTTTTTTATTAAATAAGTAATTTTTATAAATGTTTTTTTTAACTATTTAATATATATATTCAATAAATTCAACTTAAATTTTTTGGCTGAATAATAAATTCAACTTAATGTATATTTTTTTTAAAAGTATAAATAAACATTGACAATAAAATTACTTAATTACGATAATAGTGTTAATAATACTCCCTTTTAATATACTCTTTTTAAAATATTATTTGTAGTTAGTTAAAATTAATTAAAAATTATAAAATTAAAACAGAGGAAAATGATCTATAAAATTTGATAATTTAAAAAAAAGTTAATAATAATAAAAAAAATTATTTTAGAAAATGTTCCATACAAACTTAAATATAAAAATAATAATGAATTCATATGCTATTTTGGAAAATGAATTAATATCAAGAATAAAAATTTGATTTGAAGTAGAAGCTTCCAAAACTAAGGTTTATTCACGTTAAAATCAACTCTAAAATAAACATGTTTTTACTTTTAAATTAGTTTAAACCTCACTTGAATCATAAAACTCTTCTTTTTGTATGAATTTTTTAAAAGGTAAATAATAAAATTTGTCTTTAAAAATGTAATGAGTTAATAAATTTGTGATAAAAAGATGATAAATTAAAATTTAATTTTTAAATATGTAAAAAGTATGACATATAAATTATGCCGTGAAATTTCTTTTATTATGTCTCACACAATTATATTGATTTTACTTTAATTTTTAATTTATAAATTATATTGATAATAAATATATTATGAAATTTATAATAAATTAAGTGATATAATAAATTATAAAAATAATATTATATTTTTTTTATAAGGGATATTCTTATGTGGATAAATTAATGTTAAAATATAATATAGGTTTGAATATTAGATATAATATACAAAATTTTGATGGCAAAATTACTAAATTTTAATTTATTATTTAAACCAAAGACGAATTTATCGGCACATTGTATATGACTAATTTGATTATTTATATTTTTTTATTAATTAAAGAAATCACAATAATGATGTAACTTACCTTAGTTGACAAAGTGAAAAATGGCTTCTTAATAGAAATGAGTAGTATGAAAAGGTAGATACGTGATACTGGGGGAATATGAATATGAAAGATTACTTACTGGTGTTGTCGGGGTTGACGCTGATGGTTTGTTGAAACTTGAAACAACTACGCGCCTTCCATTTTGTGCTAACTGTCCGCGTTTTCCCCCCACTATATATTAATGCTTCTTTTTCTTTAATCCTTACCAAATTACCAATAGTTACACTCCTGCATTTTCGCCATGGCAATATTCAAGGCCTTCGCTATCTTCCTCCTCGCTCTCTTCTCCGTTGCTGCCTCTGCTCAAGAATTCGCGCCCGCGTCGTCTCCGGCGCCCTCGCCCCAAGCCGGAGCTGCTGGTTCCGTGTCTTCCTCCACCGCTGCCGCCATCATCGCTGCCTCGCTCCTGGTGTCTCTCATGGCATGGCAGCGTTGAAGTTCTAATTAATTAAGATTCTATATATAATAATTTGCATTTCATCAAATAAAAATACTAGAATAAACTGTTAGAATATTGAGACTTTATGACATCACATTCATTCAGGGTTGTTGTAAACTGTTAGAATATATATTAATATTAATGAAATGTAATATGTTATATGGATTTTTTTTAGGGAATAATATGCTATATGGATATAATTTAGGCTTAATGGTAATAATATGTTATCAAATTTTTTTTTATGTTAAATGATTTAACTCATTTGTAAAGTCAAATATACAGTTCAAAACGAATAAATACATTCATTCAGGGTCAGTCCCATATAATCAACAATTAAAGTCATTCGATAAAACCTAAATTACATTATTGTAAATATGATAATCAGGTTTTAAGACTCTACCAAAAAAGTTTACTTTATTTCTCAATTATATATGATAATATGAGCAAAAGTAGAACTAATCAGGTTTTAAGACTTTACCAAAAAAAACTAGCTTAATTCTAAAGCAAACGTGAAATAGAAAATAGTAATCATAGAGTACATGAACCACATTCGAGTCACAACATTGAACAATGAAGTTTATTTCTCACCATCAAAATCCCAATGATCTTTCAAAAACAAAAACAAAAAAAGCAACATGTTTTAGTCAATTGTTATGAGCTAAATTTTGAGCCCACAGCAACGCCGACCCCAACAGCAAGACCAACAACGCTGAGAACCGAAACCACACGAACCCTAACGAAGAGCGCGTGGAGCTGCTTCGCGAGCTGGAGCGTGAGCGTGAGGATCTGCAGCCTCCCCTGCTCCTCCATCCTCTTGAAGAAATGCATAGGCTTCAGCGCGCGCCGCAGCATGAAAGCCACCGAGAACGGAAACGTGAACGCCAACAAACTCTGCACCGAAACCTCAGTCACGGGTTCGGATTTCGTGAGGTAGGTTATCCACGCGCCGAGACCGAGCTGGAGCAGCCCCAGAAGCGCCACGGCGCGGCTCAGAGAGTACATGCTCTTCATCATTGTTTCCAGAACCACGCGCGTCTCGTTCGCGAGTGGGGACAGGTCTCGCTCCACTGTTGGGCCTTCTATTTCCTGGTGCTTGAAGTTTGGGTTTTGGCTCGGGTATGGGCTTGGGTCTGGACTGGGCTTTTGGGCTTCGTCGGACTCTTTGTTGTTGGTTGAGAGGAACCTGATGATGGGTGTTGTTACGAATTGGGAGGGTTTGAAGATTGGGGGTTTAGGGTTATTGGAAAATGAATAAGAAGAAGAAGAAGAAGAGGGTGTTAGTTTTAGGAGCGTCGAGAACCTTAACCTTCGCGAAATTATGGCGGCCATTAGCGTACGTGACGAGACGAGAGACTCTGACTGATCACTGAAAGAGGGGAAAACAGCGAAAATGTGTTCTTCTGGGCTGCGTTTCTTTCTGGGTTTTGTTGTATGGTCAAGACTCAAAGAGTCTACGCAAAACAATAATTTTCTAAAAGAATATTAATGAAAAGAGATAAGAATATAAGAAATTGTCTTGAAATACCTCTCGTTTTAGGATCAGCATTCAAATTTATATAATGTAAGAATAAATAGTTAACATTTTTTGTTAACAAGATAATATAATAAAGTGTTACTTAAATGTGTTAATATATGGTAAAATGTGATGTTAAATATTAAGTTAATAGATAAACTGAAATTTTATAATTAAAATAATAAAATATAATTTAAATAAGATTAATTTCTGATCTAATGGATGGATGAAAGACATTAATAATCTTTAATTTGAAAAAAAAAAATATTAAGTTCACAAAAAAAATTAAAAGATCAAATTTTGAAATCACCAGAATTGAAAAATCAAAATGCAATTAAATTATAATAATAATATTTGTTTTTCGTAGTTTTACTTCTTTTTTTCTTAGTTTTTGTTTAGGTCAAGGAGCTGGTACTTTAATTTTTCTTCTTCTTCGATACCCTCTCATGTGCATACTAAATAAAACCAGCCCAACCAATGCACGGGCCTTACTCTCCCAAAGGCCCAAAAGGTAAGTATCCACTTGTTGACAGAAGACAAATATAAAAAAAATTAACACTAGTCACCATATATTATAAAACGATTATTAAATTTATAAATCTAAAATTCAAAAATTTAATTCAATTTCATATATATTATTAAAACATGATTAAAATAATAAATTATCGTTCACTTACCAAATAAAAGAAAGATTACATAGTAGAAGTCCATTACCAAAACTTAAAGTAGAAATTTATAAATAGAGAATTCAATGTATATGTGTTGAGAAAAAAATATAATGACAGATTTTAAATTGAAAGGAAAATACATGATTTATGAAATCTTTTGAAAGTGGAAGGAAAAAAAAATAAAATTAGAAGAATTAAAAAAAAAAAAAAGCCGAAGGAAGTTAACGAAAAATAAAAACAAAAGTAATGAAAAACAAATAAAAAAAACACTCAACTTGGAATTTTAGGATTCCAACGCTTACTTGGAAAAAGCACCGCATAAATTATAGCTAATAAACATAGTTGAATAGCATATTAAAACAACTTAAAAGATCTTTTAAATTATTTTTAAGATGTTGTGATAAATTCTTCCCAACCCGATTATAAAAATAAGTAAAATAAGGTTATATATAAATTCTTTCGAAGATCTAAATATGATATTATTATAAATCATTATGTGGCAGAAAGAAAGATAACAAATAATAGAAAATAACAGTTATTTAAAACAGTTCTTTTGTATTGATAATGTATTTATTGAAAGAGATAAACTTATAAAAGAAAGAGTTTTAAAAGTTATAAGAGGATAGAGAGAGAAGAGAATTTAAGGTTTAATAGAGTTCTATCTTTCAACTAACCTATTTATAACATGACAATTATATACGGATGTCAAAAATTATAAAATACAATTTTATTGAAATTCAATCTGAATAAGGATTTGTTAGACGGATTTCAAATTCTAATTTAAAAGTAATTAAATGAGTGTTGTCTTTGTTTTGAAGATAGAAGTGATTTAATGGACTCTTGATTTTTTTGGGAGAAGACCCTTAATAGAAAATTATTCTAATCTGTCCACTGTCTTTGTTTGGATAGCTAAATTAATACTTTCTTGTTTGATAAAAAAAAAAAGAACAATTTTAAAATGAACTTGTGAACCGCTAGTATTGGATGACAATTTTTCTTAATTATTTTGGTATCATTAATAGTAATGCTTATTTTGTTTATCAACGCATTTTATTTTGCATATATAGAAAAGCAATAATAATAAATAAAAAATAGATAAAAGCTTGACCGATATATACACACAAGCACATGGTGCCAGGTGGTGTTCCTGGACAACTTTAAAAATATTTTTTCCACACGATTACTAATAAAAAAAAAAAAGATAGTTATATCATTAAATAATTAAATAAAAAGATGGGATTTTTTTTCTTTCTATTATTCATATAGAAAGATGAGATATTAGTTCATAATACATCATTGTCGATTTCGTCAGTTCAACTACAAGTTATTAAGGAAAAAGTTGAAAAAGTCCAGTGGTGTCATTTTCCAATTAACATGAAGGTCGAAAAAAATGAAGTCCATAGGTATCACTTTTCAAATTTTATTATGTTCATCTAATAACTAGTGCATATATAGCAGCCATCAGAGAAAAGAGAGATTCACAAAAGCTAGCTAAATGGAAGAAATTAGAAAAGGAAGAGTGTGTGTAACAGGAGGTACAGGTTTTATTGGTTCATGGATTATCAAGAAGCTCCTTCAAGATGGTTACTCTGTTAACACCACTGTAAGGCCCGATCCAGGTAATAATAGCTAGAACCAGAACCATCTGTTATCTGTTGAACACTGTTATAATTATTTCCCAGAAAACCATCAGGTACTGGGTATATATATTATAGTATATTATAGTATATTATGTATTACTCTGTGTGATATTATGCCATTGAAGAAATTTAAATGATCCTTGTTTTCAACATGTTCCATTTGGGTACAATCCAGAAAACAGCACTTCCTTCGTCTCCCATCTTATAATAAAATTGACTTTATTATTATTATTTTCTTTTCTGGAAATGATGCATCTAAACAATATCCTAAAAAGTATTGTTAATATTATATTTAAGAGATAAAATAACACTTATTATAAGATGAAAGAAACTATTTATATAATGTTATTCACAATTATGTTGGCAACTTGATTCACAAAACCAAGATAATATTTCATTTTTGTTTGAGAAAAAGTAGAGCACAAGAAAGATGTTAGTTTCCTTACCAGCTTACCCGAAGCATCTCAAAGACTACAAATTCTTAGTGCTGATCTCAACAATCCAGAAAGTTACATCGCTGCCATTGAAGGGTGTATTGGGGTTTTCCATGTTGCTACCCCAGTTGACTTTGAATTAAGTGAACCAGAGGAAGTAGTGACCAAAAGATCCATTGATGGTGCACTTGGGATTTTGAAGGCATGCCTCAATTCCAAGACTGTGAAGCGAGTTGTGTACACTTCTAGTGCCTCTGCTATCAATTTCAATAGCAAAAAAGGTATAATGGATGAAAATTCTTGGAGTGATGTGGATTATCTTAGAGCTTCGAAGCCATTTGGTTGGCCATATGCGGTTTCAAAGACATTGACAGAAAAGGCAGTTCTTGAATTTGGAGAACAAAATGGATTGGATGTTGTCACAATAATTCCAACTTTTGTTTTTGGACCCTTCATTTGTCCAAAGCTTCCTAGTTCAGTGGATGCTACACTGAATTTCGCATTTGGTACGTCACAACATTTTGATAAGAAATTTTATAATATTATAAAAGCTAAAATTACTAAATAGACAATACTTCAATTGCAATAGAAAAGAAATCCAACATTGAATAAGAATTAAGGCAAAAAATAATGAACAATATAACAATATGTTTTATGTTATTGCTACTAATTAATGATTACTTTTCCATTTTGGTTGAGTGCTTGTTCTTAAGATTCTAAATAAATATAAGGATGTTTGTGTAGGTAAGAAAGGACCGTTTGGTTTGGTACTTCAGGCACCAATGGTGCATGTGGATGATGTGGCTAGAGCACATATATTTCTGCTTGAACATTCTAATCCAAAAGGAAGGTATAACTGTTCACAATGTTTGGCAACTTATGAAAGGATGTCTGAACTTGTTTATGCCAAATACAAAAAATTTCAACCACCAACATCAATAGAGTGAGTTCTTATTCTATACTTTTTAAATTTGTTATATATATACACTTGACATTCCTTTAATCTCTTGCAACAAATATATGATTATTTCTTCTTGTAGCTCGTTAAAGCAAATTGAAGGTATCAAGATACCAGATTTATCGTCAAAGAAGCTACTTGATGCTGGATTCGTGTTCAAGTATGGACTAGAGAAAATGGTTGATGACGCGGTTCAATGCTGCCAAGAAAATGGTTACCTATAGGGTAGTTGTGTTGTGTAGCCTTTTTTTTTTTATATCATAAGATGATTATCTATATATATAATAAATGGATGTTTAAGCTAATAATTACTACTTAAATGATCACGATATATATAAAAACTAACTATTTCAATATAAATCTTCTATGATTTATGTTGAATAATATGGATTTTGTTGATTATGTACACTCTTGTAACTCTTGTAATTGATAGTAAACGAGCAATGGGAGTTTTCAGAAGCTTTTGAATATCCATACGTTCATGGAACATTCGATTTCTTATTTATAACATAAACGACCTTACTAAATTAATGTTTGGGTAGGTTGATGTGAGAGACATGCAATGAATTGATTAAACAAGAAATATTGTTCTGGCTAAATGGCCTCTAAATTCAATTCAAAGATCTAGAAAATACAAAACCTACATGCTCTTTCCCACGATATTATTAGAATCAAACCGCTAAGTATATTCTTATTTTTTATATTTTTATATTTTTACAAATTTTTAACATATTTCATTTATTTTTTTAATTTTTTTTAAAATTTCATTAATTTTCAACTCTTTCAACACATTATTCTTTTTTTTCATATAATTTTTTTTTAATTTTCAATTTCTTGGCTAAAAATACATTTCTCTTCATTTTTCAAATTTTTATAAATTTTCGTTTTTTCTTTGTTCTTTAAAACATTACACTTTTTTTTTCATATTTTAAAATTTTTCATTTTTTTTCAACTTTTTCAAAATATTACTCTTGATTTTTCATTTTTTTTTCAATATTTAAAGATATTACACTTGGATTTTCATATTTTTAAAAAATCTTTTTTTTTTCAATTACTAGACATTTGTATTGTTTTTTCATATTTTTTTAAAAATTTTAATTTTTTCAACTTTTCAAAGATATTAAACTTGTTTTTTCATATTTTTTAATTTTTTTTAATTTTTTCAAAAGATTACTCTTGCTTTTTCATATTCTTTTAGGATTTTCATTTTTTTCAACTTTTTCAAAATAATATTCTTGCTTTTTCAATTTTTCAATATTTAAAGATATTACACCTAGATTTTCATATTTAAAAAAAAATCAATTACTAGACATTTGTCTTTCTTTTTTATATTTTTTTAAAATCTTAATTTTTTCAACATTTTCAAGATAATAGATTTTCTTTTTCATATTTTTTAATTTTTTTTAAATCTTTTTTAAAGAGATTACTCTTACTTTTTCATATTCTTTTAAATTTTATTTTGTTTCAACTTTTTCAAGATATTAGACTTGTTTTTTTTCTTATTTTTTAAAATTTTAATTTTTTTAACATTTTCATAATATTACTCTTACTTTTTCATATTTTAAAAAAAATCATTTTTTTCAATATTTGAAAACTTTACAATTGTTTTTTCATATTTTTTTAATTCTATCTTGAAATTTAATTTGCTCATTCATGTTTTTCAAAATTATATTTTTTAACCTTTTTAAAGACATTATCCTTTTTTTTTTAATTTTCATTAATGAAACTTTAAAATAATTAGAGTTTCATATTCAAAATCTTAAATAACTTAATTTCATTTATGAAACATAAATATTTAAAATTTGGATTAATGATTTCATCTATGAATCACTAAATATTTAATGTTTTGTTTAAATAATCTTAAATATTTAGAATTTTAATTTAAAATTTCTTTAATAAAACTCTAAATAATTAAGGTATCAGTTAAGAAATAAAAAATAATTAGAAATTCATTTAAAAAATCCTAAATTTTCAATTGTGGTAGTCTGGAAAAAAGGGGGGGAATAAAGTATCCTCGGGACCATATTGATCATCATTCTTGTCATCATAAATATTGATCTCTTTCCCTACCCCTAAAGCAGAATCATCATCATGGTTTACAACAAGGTTTCTCTGCTCCTTCTCTGAAGAATTAATGTCTTTGTTTCCTTCCAAAGGTGGGAAAAACATGGATTCCAAATACCCATTGCTGCGTGGAGAACGTGATTCATAATAATAGTTCTGAGTAGTCTGAGCCTCATCTCTCAATAATGAGTAGTCATCATGATCAAATGATGGGAATGAAGGAAGCTCATCTGGTACTATTGAGGAAGACTTTTAGTAATCACCCTGAAACTTATCAGTGCTTCTGTTATAAACATTAGACAACATTGATATCCAGCTACCAAAAATAACATAACATTGGAATTAATTGACTTACTAATAATCATGAGTTCGTGCTGCTACCGGGGGATGCATAATTTGGTGGTTATTAATATCTGAATCTGAACTTCAACAACCACCTTGTTCAAAGGTGCTGTTGTTTTCGGGTATCACAGAAATTGATGCAGGTATACACAATTGATGATGTTTTTTATTCATCAGCCGCTTGTAATTGTTGATTACCATTTCTGGTACATTGTGAAATGATGATGATGATGTGCCTCCTGCTTCTGCTTGTGAGTCATCGTCATTATCATCGTGCTCTGTGGAAGCATTTAGACTAATACTTTGTGGGTTGTCAGCATTCAACACCTGTTCTATGTCATCTGGGTACAGTGGTAAACCAGCACGTTTCCTTTTAAGGTTTGGAGGCATCGTGGATGCGAGTGCTAGATTTAGGGGCTTGTATGCATTAGGATTAGGGTTAATAAAAATTGATTAATTTATAATTTTAATTTAATAATAATTATTGATTTATATCCTCACCGTTGATTTATCGTAAATGACATCTAACGTTTTAAAATAAATTGTCTATTTATTTACCTCGCAATTATATTACGTGAGTGAATTGCATTTAATTGTTTTTGGTAATCAACACCATGGGTCACCATGATTGGGACCAAATAAAAAAATTAATTTATCAAGAGCTAAACAATAAAAAAAAAAAAAGATTAGTCTCAAAATTTCAAATTAGTCTCATAAGCTATTAATAAATACTAGTTCACGAAGTGAATGTACGGATTTGTTCGGTCTAAGACATCACATAATCTGCAGCAAAATGAAGAGTGGGCATCATTGAAGTTAGAAAACTCGATACCTTAAGCACATAACGACTATTACAAACAAAACATTTTACATGCATCAAAATATCAAATGCAATATCCACATTTTGCCTTCTACGATGAAAACAGTCTTGAAAACAAGTAACCATGGCAGCACTGCACAGTATCTAGCAGAGGCATAGTTTGGCATGCTTCCTCAGCAGCTCGATTCATCCATTTTTCTAATATAACTTCAGCAATAGGAGCAACCTGATGCTGCAACAATGCTGCACCAAGGGGTCCTATCAAATTTAGCCTCGTAGCAGCAGAAATCACATCTCTCATTGTGATGAACAAGTAAGCTCTTTGAGAACTAGTCCTATCAAATCCTATTGCTCCACATATAAGTCCAAACACAGGAGCATGATGAAAAGATACAGTCCCTAAACCTAGAGAAGTGTCTCTCATGGTTTTGAGGGAGGGCACCTCAGAAAACACAGCTGAAGCCACCCTCATTAATGCAGATCCTTGCGAGATTGATGCCTTTCGACCCACTTCATTGGTTAGGGTAGCATCCAATATTTTGTCAAGCTTATGCCATGTTTCCAAATTGGGCAACATGGAAGCTGAGTACACAAAAGGGAGGAGTAAGCTTCCTGTATTCTCCAATATATGGATAACAAATGTCTTGAGGTCATTGGAATCAGACACTAAGTGGGTCTGAACTGCTGCTTCAAGGCCAAAAGAATGAGCAAATCCACCAGTAGGAAGAAGAGAATCAAGCAACTGCCATTGACTCCACTGTAAAAATGGGTCTGAGCAAGGTCTGTTGTGTCCTTCATTTACTTGCATTGTAATGATATAACTCCAGTGTTGACAACAATTGTCTGATTACTACAAATGCCCAGAGGAATAAACCAGGTTTATGTATTCAAACTTCTAAAACAATCTGAAATATTTCCACATGTCTTTTGAAAATGAACCATATACGTAAGAGATAAAACTTTGGGGAAATTCAACCTGACCAAGGTTGAATTTCCAAAAGGGTCCATGATTTTGTCACAAATAAATGCAATAAGCTCACAGAAAAAAGAAAATACTTGCTATGCATCAGTATACCTACTAATATAGCAGATCTAGTATGACAATAGCAACCCTCAAAGCTCACTTGAAACATGGAAGCAAGAAAAAAATACTTTAAATTATATTACCTACTCAGGTTACAATATACAAACCTGCAAGTTAAGATCAAATTGCACTGGGATGTGAGAGTTGGAACAATCTATTTATCAAGGTTTTCATACTGTGATTGAGACTCATCCTTCAGCAATTACAAGTAAAGCTGTTGTACCAAGACATCTCTAATACCTTGAACCTAATACCATCACCCCATACAAAAAAATAGAAAAGAAGAAGTTAAGACTTGTTTTTTTGGTATTGATTATTGTCCCTGTTCATGAACTGGAAGCCCATGATATACCTATACTCTCCAGTCCCAAGGCAGCGGGAGCAGTAACTCAGACCACTTCCACCACAAGTCCTACACCATTTTGGCCATTCACCTTTCGGGAGCATTTCCAAATGAACCTGGTTTGTCCTCCCCTTTCCATGACACTGGTGGCAATCAACTCTTCCACTCCCCTCACATACCACACAATGCGGATCCGGCTTCTTTCTTCTTTTCTTCTGAACATTTGACTCCGTCCTCACAACCCAAGACGGCTTTGTGAATGAGAGGTGAGGCAACGAATTGGACGACCGAGATGGGGGCAAACCATTGAAATTTGTGGCCTCAAATCGAATAACGGTGGATAAACTCAGTGTCCCAAAACCCATCTATGCCAGCAGAACTCCAGTCCCTACTCAACTTTCTTTCACCAATGGAATCTGAAACAAATGAGGGTACCTACTTACTGTGGACTTCCAACAAACATTTTGCTTACATGAACAATAATTCATGAACATGATTGGCGGACCCTGGCCTGTGGGTACTCTTGGGTATATAAGCCACCTCTTCCAATATAATACTACTTACACTGAATGTTCCCATGACTCTTATTAACTCACCAAAATGAAGCATCATCTATGATAAAAAAAAAAACTGAAACCCTAATGAAAATTTCCTAATTGGAGAGGAAAGAATTATTGGTGAAATCGATTCTAAAAATTACAAAATTTAAACTTTTATATTTATAAAGGGTTGTTGTTCCCAGCACTTTTTTTAATTAATTGTGGGCATAGCAATATACGACTAGAGTAAATTCATCAAAGGGAAGATCCCAGAGGAGTGTAAACACTATGCCAAAAAAGATTATAAATGGTGCTTATTTATCAAATAGATATCATTTTTGAAGTGCTATCTATGCATGCGATATCTATATAAAGATAGCGCTTTATATACAGCGCTATCTATAACTAGTATACATATAGCACTTGCTGAAAGAAGTGCATGCAGAAGGAAGCGCTATTTATATTCTCGTATCATAGAAAGCATCTGTACAAGGAGGCACTATCTATATTCTCTCTTTTTTTTTTAATCTGCAAATATAAACAACTAGTTACTGCGAATGAGCAAGACAATGTAAACAGAAATCAAACACATTTCAGTTTGCAAGCTATCCACAATATTTGAAGACTCTACAAAACTACAAATATATAGAGCCTCTCACCTAACACTAACACCAATTACTTGATAAATATATAACTAGGTAAACACATGCCAAAATCACCAACCAGCCATATGGGGGAAGGAAAGAATTAAAAGAGATAACCTACAAGAGATTTTCTACTCATGGAAATACAGAAATCAAAAGAACAAAACGTACTTCACAAGAGTATTTGGATCTCTTAAAGAATTACTTAATGCAGCTTCAAATTCCTTGAGCTTATTCTATCATATAAAAATTAACTTATTTTCTTATATAAAAATTAAATTTCTGAAATTTTAACTTTAGAACTTTTTAGAAAATATATAACAGAGAGCCTAGTCTTTTTTTTTAATAGCCAAAACAGTTTCTATGCTAACAGCACCAACCGACCACATATATGATTCTTGTAGTATGTGCACCAATGTTAAAAAGCCACCCAACCCTTAGAATAGCTATTTTTTGTCTTACTGCAGTAATTACTATTGAGTCTAAGCAAAACAGTCCCATGAACCAACAATAAAAATAAATTAAACAACCCCATGTATATGACTGTTGAATCCCCATGTCTAATCACTTCTAACTACATAGAGCCAACAACCCAATTATGCTTGAGACAGCACCACTAGTGGCTGCTACAGCCAGATGAAAAACGATGATTAGGACTCCTTCACTCTTGCCTTGAACCACAACCATGGTCTCACAATTACCATTTCCCCCACAAATGGATAGAAAGCCTAGTCTACATCTCTATCTTCAACTTTGATACCTTTGATAGAGATAGATAGCTAGATAAAGGGATAAATTAAAATTTTGATTCAGTCATTAGCAACCAAAAAAAGTAAACTATGGAAGGCTCATTTAAATTGAAAAATATAGAACACATTAACTTTGAAAGAACAGAGAGAAGTTGTTAATGGAAGCAAACCTTTAGCTTTATGCAGTGTGTGTGAATTAATATCGTTGTTGTGACTGTGCTCCAAGCTAAAATGAAAGTTGTAATAACTATGAAATGTGAACTCAACCTTGAATTTCCTCTTCTATTCTCTCTGCACAAATCAAAGGAAAAATACTGCAGTCTTTCACTTAAGGATAAAAGACAATAATCAATTGAAACAATTGTAACTTAATTTAAATTTTAAGTTCCTAATTACAAATGCTAAATCTATTTGAACTGGTCAATTGTGTATATATTAATAATCAATATATGGAGTGTGAAGAAGGAGACAATGCTGCCAATGACAGACAAGAGCCACAGACAAATCACCACCTATCAAGTAGACAATAGATAATAGACAATGCATCTTGTTCACTTGATTTTCCATAAAGTTAAATACAAATTTGATAATTACTATTATCTCATTTCTAGGTGAAAAAATCACATTGCTATAGAAAAGAAAAAAAACTTAAGAGAACACCAAAAAATGCTGACATGACAGAAACTCTTGCTGATATTGTTGAAAAACAAATGATACATTTGAAGGAATTACTTCAACAGAGCATGTTCAAGGAAGGCAGTGAGTTATTGACTACATGTTTCATAAGCCCTTGCCAAATTATGTGTAATCCTTCTAGAGAATGTAAAAACTCAACCAAATTTACAACATACATATATCTTTAGAAAAAGAATTACTAATTATTTGGGTCAGACTTCCACAAGCCAAGTGAAACTTTTACCAATTTGTGACAGTTTGACCTTTACTATCTACAACTTTCCTGAAGACTACATTTTCAAATTCAGACCCTAAGACTGAGTTTATAGCTAAAACAGATTCTGAACAAAAAAGAAACAGTCTGTAAAATTCCAAACTGCAGGGCATGGTTTTTGGACCAAGATTTTACTTTCTTACAACATGGAATTCATTTTCAGGCAAAGTTCCAAGACAGCAGAAACAAAGTTCTATGGCAGCAAAATTAAGAATCTCAGGGCAGTTAAGAGCAGAGTTCCATGACAGAAAAATTAGGAGTCTCATGGCAGCAAGAATAAACTTCAGTAACAACAAATTCAGACTTTCTATAACAGAGGAACATAGCATTAGTGGCAGCAAGAATAAGGCTCTACGGCAGCAAATTCAAACTTCCATAACAGTAATAAAAAGACTGGAACAGCAGCAGAAAATTAACATTCATAGCAGTAAAATTTAAGACATGAAACAACAGCAAAATGGCATTTTATATCAATAAAATTAGCACATGAGGCAGCAGCAAGATTGCACTTTATATCAGAAAATTTAAAACATGAAACAGCAGCCAAATTAGCATTTCATATCAGAAACTTCTAATCAACAAACACCATCAAGCCGACAAGCCGCACCACATCAAATAAACACAACAACATCACCTCGACCCCAACCCAACTCTGATTATAAGCCATACGCCAAGCAGAAGCCATATATAACGAAAAAGTACAAATACACACACAACAATTTAAATCAGAGAATAGAAGAGAAATTATCAAGCTTCCCTTGCCTAATTAGCTCGAAAATCAACTCTTTGGGGGAAACGAAAACAGAGCAAGCTTGATAACCAAACGTGAAGGCTCTCCTCTAGGAAACCACAAACACCCAAACACTTCCAATTTCAGAATCTCAAACCCTAACCTAGGGAGAGGAAGAGACGAAACTTTGGGCACTAGGGCTTAGAGGAACTCACCGAGTCAAGGGGAAGGGATGGGTCCTTGCCCAGAGTGTTGATCTTCACCACTGAGAGGAGAGGAAACACAAAGGATTTGGACGTGGCGCGGTGGAGTAGCAGGATTAACAAAGCAGGCACGATGACGGTAGAAAAAAGTGCTCTGAGTGAGTTTTAGTTAGTCTAAGAAAAAAAGGTTTTGCTTTTATTGTTTATCCTATCAAAAATTAATAAAATTTAGAATAAATAAATATTTTTAAAATAGAAAAGTGAGAGACTAATCCGCCAAATAATATACATTTAGAGAATGGTGGAGAGCAAAGTAACTGGTACGATAACTCCAACGAGGACGCTAAGGGCAGGCGACTAGCGAGAGAGGGATGACGACACAAGGGTTGATTAACGATGGAGATTGGGAGAGGCAGAGAGGACGGCACGATTTGGGTTTCTAGGTTATTTACTTAATCTGGGTATGCGAGTTGACGAGTCAAATGGTTGGGTTGGTGAGACAAGTTGAATGATTAGAGATATTCTTTTGTCTTATCATTTTTTTTTATAGGTTAACTCCCAGATCATAATCTATTTTGCTCTATATATATATATATATATATAATAAATTGATGTTTAAACTGATAATTAATACTTAAATTATCACAATATAGAAACTAATTATTTCAATAAAAATCTTTTATGATTTGTGTTGAATAATATGGGTTTTCATGGTCATGTACACTCATGACATCATGAGATCAAGTCTAAAGATATTATTAGAATCATTATTCGAATTATTGTTTAATTAAGTGTTTAATTGGACTGTCACAGTTTTATCATTGTAAAAGGTGTTTTGATCTATTTAAGAAAGAAATGTGTTTAGAACATGATTCTATTCTTAGGTTTAAGAATAATATGTATTGAATTGAAATAATTTATACCTTATTTTTCCAATTACAATATTTAGATTAATAGACCACTTTTCTAATAAAGCTCAACCAACCACAAAAAGGCATTAAGCATAAGTTTAATAACTAAATTAACAATGAAATAGGATTCAAAATAAAAATCAATTACAAAAGATTCAAACCAAAGTTCACCATAACCTAATGAAATTAAAAACTCATAGAAAAAGAACAGAAAAAAAATCTATTCGAGAAATATAAAGACATGATTTTTCAAGGATTTGTCCCACCTCCTTCCATCTTGAATGGTAGAGAATGATTCCTAAGAATCTCCTTCACTTTTGTTTATTAGAAAGACCCAATCTTTTTAATAGGAGTGTATGTAGTAAAATGATAGGTATAAATAGTAAAATCCAGTGATTTTAATGTTGTATTGGTGACCAATACAACATTATCATCATTCATCACTCTTTACTTTGAGAAACAGAATCCTTCTGAACTCGTGAGAAGAGCACAGCTTTCGCTACTAGTTACTTCCTTCTTTCATTTCATAATTCTTATACTATCTGCTAATAAGTAAAATCAAAAGGGTGAATCTGAATGGTTTTTGCTCTTGGTTACTCTCAGAGCCTCCTTTTGTGCAAGCCATCATCATATCAGGTCATCAAGTGTTGCAAACAATCACAGAACAAAGCAGCCACATCACATAATGTTCAAACAAAGAAACGGTGTCTGAGATGCAACACCCTTTACTCAGACCAAGATAATTCCCCACTTGCTTGCTCCTTCCATGGCCACACCAATGGTAAGCACCAAGTTTTTTTTGCTAATTAAAAGATTTTAGATAAAACTTTGGTAATTTTCGTGTTCTCTGATGAGAATTAGAGTTTCACCCCGATCATTCGAATAATAAAAATTTACATTAAAAAAATCAACATAGGTTACTATAGTGAAAAATTCCAATTCTGATTAAAGAATAGTATCAAATAAATATAAGAAATTGCATCTAAGTTACAAATGATACTATCTGAACACACCAGTCTTCCAAGACCAAACCATATCATGTCCTTATATACATTCAAGTAAACATAAGTATGTGAACACTAGAGTGAACTTAACTAAATAACAAAGATCCTGATACAATGAATCTGCAGAGTGAAACTGAGAAATTAAAACTTTATACCACAAAGAGCTTTTCTCCATTTTCAATAACAACACTGTAAATTGTATACTCTTTTAGCATTGAGAAATGCTAAGAATACACTATTTTCAACATATTTTCTCTGATTGGTTGAAATTTGTTGGAATTCACTAAATTTTGTGGGTCTCACATCTCATTTAATCTAGACCATGTCTTGGAATTCCATATAGGAGTTTATAAACCCAAAATAAGAATTAAAATCCAAGCAATACCAAGGGGATTGATTTGTATCAAGATTTTTCCAATTTCATATCCTCTGTCATGCTTTACAAAATATATTTTGAATTGTAGTATTGGTTTCTTTGGTGAGCCACAAGTACAAGAAGATAAAATTGTAAGGCATGACTATATATTATTATTACCTGTGACCTGTGTAATGTTGTAGGAGATAAGGGTCTATTTTCATTTGCTCCACCACACCAAGGAATTGATGGGGATTGGAGTGATAAATCTGGAGTAATTGTATACAAATGGAATGAGAAGAATAACAGGCCAAACACTGGCCCTGCCAATTGGAAGAAAAGATGGAGCTGTTGTGCTGAGTATGGTGAAAATGCTCCACCCTGTAGACGTGGCTGCCATGTTTCCTATGATGATGGTTTTACTTTGTATTAGCTACAATTCTTGTTCTGAATCATAGCATCGTTTTTGGTTTCTCAGGAAGTTTAATTGGAGTAAAACTAACACACAATAAATAGTAGAAAAAACAGGACAAGCAAATTGCATCACATACCAAATTGTCACAACACCCAATCCATTCTTTTCTTCAAATTCAACTACTGCCTTAGAGACTGCATAAGACCATTTCAATAGTCTTGGAATTCAGGTATGCCTTCAAAATGCTTAGTGCACCATCAATGCATCCTTCAACGGCTGCACTCAAACTTTCTATTTAAACTTTCAGCTCAAAACTGTTGTCTAATTTAAAAAAATAAATAAATTATTTTTTATAATTTTAAATTTGGAAAACATTCATCTTATTTTTTTATATTTTTAAATTTTTTAAGATATTATTCTTATTTTTTCATATTTTTTAATTTTCTTTTATTTTAAATTCTTAATACTCTTCTTCTTTATTATTTAAAAAAACATTTTTTTTCAAATTAACAGTACATTAATGTTGTTTTTTATATTTTAAAAAAATTTCTTCTTTTTTTAAAAATTTCTGAACATTATTACTCTTATTTTTTCATATTTTTCAAAAAAAAATTTCAATCTTTAAAGACTTTACTCCTTTTATTGTATTTTCAAAATTTTATTTTATTAAAAAATTTCAAACACATTAATCTTATTTTTTTAATTCTCAATATATTATTTTCATTTTTTCATATTTAAAAAAAATCAATTTTCAACACATCAATCAATTGTGTCTTGACACAAATTCAAAGCTATCTCATAAGGCTTTTAGTCATTTTTTAGAAAAATTTACCATGCCCATGAAATTCCTCAACACACCGAATGATATATTGTTTCAAGATGCTCCAAAACTTATTGATAAACTTGATGTTGTAACCATCCGAGTTCTTGACTCTCAAAACTCCTAAAATCCCAAACAGCTTTCTTAATCTCTCCCTCCTCAAATCTCCCTAAACTTCAAATTACATATACCATTTACTCCGCCAAACTTAATCACTTACTATCATTTGACTCCGTAACTTATGTTAATATTATCCTTTAAGTTATAATTTTTTTTTTTAGAAATTTTAGACTAACATATATGTTGATCAAATGCACTTAGGGGGTTATTTGAAATGGTAGTTTCAAAGAATAATATGACAACTATGCACTTTTGAGAGACTAAAATGTTAGTTTACTTATTTTGTTTACCATGCATTGACATTTTAGTGGCATCAATTTTATTTTTTTTAAAAAGGTATATAGCCATGTTTCAAAACAACACGTCAAACCTAATAGGAATTATAACATTCCAATTTACTGTGGTTTATGTACCTATTTATTATTGTGGCTAACTTTTTGGTACAATTTGTGGTAAAGTTGGCTATCTTTCTTAATAAAATCTTTTATTATTGTAAGAAAAAAACAGTGGCGTATGGACACACTCAACCGAAACCAGCCACGCACGCTTTAATGTAATAACCCTTTTCAGAAGCAAAAGAAGCCTTTACAATCTATAGAAGATCACCATTCTGTTCTGTGTGTGCGCCCCGGGGTACCATTTCACTTTAATTTTCAGCTACTACTTCAATATTTCAACAAGATCTATAAACTATATATGTTTATTTACTTTTAACATGACTTTGAATTGAATTCTAGTACTTTGGGGCAACTTGTAAGTTGTAACAAGCTCACATGGAGAGTACATAAGCATTCATTAATTAGTATATTTCGCAATGCTTATGATCATTATTGACTTTAAGTAGTACTTTTTATAATATATTTTTTTATTGACTAATATTAATTATTAGAATTTTATTTTTTTTAACAAAGGAGGAGGTTAAACTTACTATTTTTCTCTCATTTTCTTCGTCCTTTACCATTAGACGACACTTATGTTTTCTTTTCTTTTTTTTTAATATTACAAATATGATATAAAAAAATATAAAAAAAAAGTACTTTTCATTTTCATAACCACAATGACAAGTGACAAATTTTATCGTTAACATAAGTATAATTTTTCCATGAGATTGACACAATGTCGCGGATAAACATCTATATTTACCAATAACTTAATTGTGTTAAAATAATATTATTGCGAATTTGATTATTTCCTGTAATGCCATGAAACATTGAACTTTTCTTATTACACAAATCTGTATTTAAAATTCGTGGCAATATGGCAATGGGTTGCCAATAAAAGAGAGAGAGAAATTTTAAAGGAGGTTTATTGATCTTAAGTCGGTGATCCACTAATCTTGTTTTATGGTAGGAAATAGTATTAAGCTAATAGACATTGCTAGTTCGTTTTCCGCCATGTTATAATAAGGTGGATTTATAAAAACTAATTTCTATTATGTTTCAAGTTTCAACATTTTTAAATTGGCAGTAAATTAAAAACATTTTTAAATTGAAAAATCACAAAATAAATAAAATAATATTAACAACATCGTTTTTAATTTAAACATGCACTTTCATTGGTTTGTACGTTCTCTGAAAAATCAACAACATATATATCTTTTAAAAAAATGGCTTGTTTTTTAGACGGTCAAATTAATTTTAATTAAAATACATACAAAGTAATTACAAATGTATTTTAAAACAGTGTGTTAGCCAAAACCCCAAACTAGTTAAAGTCAACAATTTTGGAAACAAAATATTGGATAGAATACCATCAGTTCTAATAATATTGTTCTTGAATCAAAATTAGGTAACTGTTCTCTTGGCTTTTCAATGTAACCATACATTTTGTCTTAATAAGTAACAAAAATTGATGCCCCAATAATTAGAAAAACAGTGCCACCGATACTTATGATATAAGTTCCAAAGAGTTACGCTGCGGTTGCACGTACGAACTGACGTATATGATGTGCTATAGATTATATTCATAAAATATGATCCCTCCATTACTTTCCAGAGGCCATAATTCTGCTCACTGAAAAGTAGGACAATATGAAGGGTTGTCATGTAAAAGATAAAGTGTGTGTTTGTTTACTGTTTCAGCCATCTCAAACGGACGTTTTAGTAAAAATAAGAAATGGTTTCAGCTATCAAACTTATAAAATTATACTAAAATGATAAACACAAAATTTTGTATAATAAAACCATATAAAAACTAACATGAAAAAAACATATTCCAAAAAAGCAATTTACATTATCCATGGTGATTTTGCTCATTTGGAATTCTACACAAACCCTAGACAGTAATAAAATGTACATTTATATATATATATATATATATATATATATATATATATATATATATATATATTCTTTTTCTTTTTCTCAAGATGGGTGTATCAACCACGTTTAAGCATGGCACACTGGATCCAATGAAGAAAAAAAGTAGGAGGGAGGATCATAAATAAAACAGCACATATATATAATGCTAATTAAAATGAAGTAGCAACCCACATAATTATGAAAAAAAACTAAAAAAGGAAAAAGTTGACACTAGGTCAATTCGACTAGCCAGTCTAGCTATCACCAGCATGTATGTGAAACTGGACATAATTTTGCTCGACCATTGTATTAATACGAAGTAATTATTATTGAAAGTAATGACAAATATTCGTAGGAAATCATAATGACAGAAAATGTGAAACCGAAAATATAAGATAAGAGTTCATCCACCTTTTATATATATTTTTCAAATTAAACATTCACATTGAACTCTCCCCACCATCATGTTCAATTTCAGAGGCAGCTTCATCTTCTTGATCTTGCAAGCAATCAATGCCAAAAGAACCATGGCCATAGCCAAAGGCCTTGATGTGGTCTTTTAGGGACCTTTTGTGTTTGAAATCAGACCCACATAAACAGTACCATATTTTGCCACAGTTCTTCTCATGTGTTCTCCAATCACCTTTTACTGCAAATGCTTTGCCACATTTTCTGCACATGTAGGGTTTTATGCCATGCTTTCTCTTGTAATGTGTTTGGAGAGTTCTGAAATCCTTCAGAGGCCTTGCTCTTGGATGGTCAATGTTGTGCTTGCAGCCTGGTGCACAACAAAAGCATGGAAGCCTTAGCATTGCTGTTGGTTGTGTTCCTTTTAGAGAATCAGGCCCCTTTCTGTATTGAGATCCATGTCCCCACATATGCATCTGAAAATTAAGTCTCATCAGATTATTGAACTCAAAACTCCCCTTAGATAATCAAATAAAGAATTTAAGGGTAACGTAATAACAATATAAAATATCTATTTATAAAATTTTAAAATTAATTTTATAAAAATCAACCAAATTATCTTAAATAAAAGTTATGATCAGTACATCACTTTAGACTCGTAGTATAATATAACGTGCATGCATTAGATTAATTTTCTAATTGAGACACATGCCCTTGGAATGTATATATGCAGTACTATTGTTCAAACCGATGGTTATTGCTTATTTATACATGGGTTAGAGTATTCTTTATACTCTAAATAATAAAATGATGGATATTGTTTATTTATAAATGGGTTAGAGAGTACCCTTATACTTTAAATAATAATATATTTGCTTATAAAGAAAAAAAAATGAAAGAATTTAAAAAGTATGCACTAGGTGTTCTGTTGTACCTTAGATTCAGCATGCTTAGTTATGAAATTTAATTATAACCAAAGGTCCTACCTAATTTGCTTCCAATTACTTCATATACAACTGCAAATTTTAAACCATGTTTTGCAGAAAGAGAAATTAAGGGGCATGTAATATTTGAGTTTTACTGAACATATATATAGATGCATATATAAAGTCCATGGGCTATAATTAGTTCATAGTTTCCTAGAAAATAATTTACTAGAGAAATTAACCATCTAGTGATTAGTGATTACCATAAAATTGAAGACTGGTACAAAGTGAACCTTGTTTCTAGTGGCTTGGCTTCCTTCATATTCATATGCAAATTTGGAAGGCCATATGATAAAAATTAAAAACAGAAAGCAATAGTACTAGACAATTTGAAAGGTAAGTATAACATGCTTTCCCAGCCAACGTTTTTAACTAATTATTAATTTCTAATTTCCACAACAAGATGACAAAGTTAGCAGTAACTCGAAGTTCGTACAATTTGTACAAAAAGGTTAACTTGTTCAGTTATAAAATCATGTTTTCTTAATTCTACTTAAAATTATATCTGGTGTGTGTGGAACAGATACTGATCAATTTTTTTTATTTTTATTTTTTACTGTTTGCAGTGCTTTGAAAAGGCTGTAGTGAGTTCAGGCTTTTGATGAGGAACATCTGAATCTGAGAGAAGCATTGTTATAATTAATAATTTGTTTTACTTTCCATTCATTTGCACTTCGCAGTCTGGTGCAGTAGCTAGCACAATGTTCTAGGTGACATAAAAGCAGAAGCAGCAAGAGACTGAGACTCCAAGTTTTTCAAAGGAAAACAAAAACTTAATTAAGGTACTGAGATCGAGACCAAATAGTCACGTTGTTGATCAGAAAAAAAAAAAAAAAAAAAAAAAGACCATGCAAAAGGGTTACTACTACTACTACACAGGAAACTTTAAATGATGAAACACACAAGGAGAGGGGCCTATCTGATCCAACACACAGTGTGTTAATTAATATTATTAAAAATAAAATTGAAGACATTTAAATATTTTATAATCAAGTTAGGACAAGCAATAAATTAAAAAGTACAGACAAAAAACAAGAGTGATAGCATATAATTATTACCTCTGATCCTTATTATTATAAGTAACTATGATAGTGTATTTTTAATTGATGCAAATGAGAGATACACCGTACCTGAAGATTATTGTATCTGTTGAAAGTTTTGGAGCACACAGGACATGGGAACTGTGTAGGACCAATGAGGATCTGAGAAGGGGTTGGAATCCAATACTGACCCTTGTTCAATCTATCCAAAGGCTTTTCAGCTGCAGAAATCATATTCATATTCACTTCCTCTTTTTCACCGATTTCCATGACCACCCTTCTTGATGATGTTACTGGCACCAGATCAGAATTATTAGAAGAAGAAGTATCCATTCTAGGAAGCCCTATGTGTAGGGCAACGGTTACACTTTCTTCATCATCACCACTCTCATGTTTGTTGTTGTTGTCCTCCTCCTCTACAACATTTGATGAGAAGGGTTCATTTTGTTGGTGTTGCTCACTACTACTTGTGAGGCTTATCTTGTTGATTAGAGGAAGGGCTTCTCTGAGAGGAGGAGAAGAAGGTGCTGCTGCATATGAAGATGATGAGGGTGTTCCTTGTGATTGAATTCCAAATCTGCTGTTTGAGTAATTATAATTAGCAAGAGGGTAATTGGAATATTGATGAGGGTGGAGGAGCATGAAGTTGAACCATTCATGGAACAAATTTGACTGAGGATCTGTCATAGCTAGCTAGTGAATGATGTAATTGATGTGGGAGAGAAAAAAAGGCAATTTGGTGATGATATATATAGATAGAGAGAGAATGAGGATGTGGATATATATTATGTGGGGGGAATGGAGAGCCATATAATATAAGAGGGTAAAAGGGATTAATAGAAAGCCAAAGTGTGTGGAAAGTAAAGAAATTACCCCCTGCAAGCTAATTAAAGGCGAAAGGGAAAGGCAAAGGTAGAGTCAGAGATTAGACTTGCAGTTTGTCTCCCCAGAGATAGAGTTTGTGTGTTTGTTTGTTGCACTTGCAATATTGCATCACCACACACACAAAGAGGACTCTAGAGTTTAGAACAAGAGAGAAAACTCTCTATTACTAATTTCGTTAATGACGCTATAATTACCATTTATAATACATTTTAATAAAAATACTTTTCCCTTATCCAAACTTCACTGATGACTAATTCTTTTTTATCAAAAACTATGATCCACTATCTTTAATTGGAACCCTTTCTAACTATTTTTTTTTGTCATTCACTGTAACACCAAAATATACCTGAGTATACATGTTAACACGTAACTCATGTCATGACATGTTAAGAAAGATCACAAAAGTGAAACTAATAAAGTATCACTAGTACATAATTAATTTTAAAAAGTTTTAATTTTTTTTTTTTTGTTATAATAGCACTCCCTCGTAATAGTAAGTAACATGAGAATATCCTTATTTATTCTTATATATATCCGGCATTTGCTTGGGTGAGTGTGTTTAGAAATTAGAAGTGTTGTTGGTTTGATTTTGCACACATAATGATGATGTTAATTCTACCCTGCTGCCTCGTCGGTCAACAAAATATCAAATTAATGCACTATTGGTTTTGGTGTCTGAATTCGGTTTGATAATTTCGAAATCTGTTCTCTAGTTCAAGTGTTGGTACATTTTCTCATGCACGTGATTAATTTAGTTTTCTGGGTAAACCAATTCTCTTCTCTCACAACCTATGCCTATGGATGTGCAAATGTATTAGCGTCATCTTCTTTATTTTTATCAATAGTTTAATGGTGATGCATTTATTATGGAAACAGAAAAAATTATTTTATACTTTTTTTATGCAGATAAAATTGTTTTACACTTGTATTTTTTTTATTTTTTTTAAAGAAATGTATTATTACTAAACTCTGGTTGGAATGCTCAAAATATATTACTCTAATTTTTTTTTAAAAGTACAATTTCGAATTTTGTATATAGAAACAAATTTTTACCTCAAAAAATATAACTAACAGTTGTAAATGTTCACGATCAATCTGAAGGGACCACATTATAGAGTGCAAAAAAGGTTGTACGAGCCCTAGTAATAGTTCTATTTATAATATATTTTTTAGTCACATGAATCTTTCGTAATCATGTAAAATCAAATGCAACTATTAATTATGAAATTTAATGATAATTTATATTATCAATTAATTATAATATTTTATTTATAATAAGTTAATTGATTTTAATAAAATTATTTTAAAAATAATTGTTAAATTCTTAATTATGAGTGACAAAGTTCATTTTTTTTTTTAAGTATTTAACATGATTATATATCTAAGACTCAATTTCAGATTACCAGTTAAGCTGAAATACCTCATCGACATAAGTTGATTCACATGCTCAATAGTTTTATTTATAATATTTATAAAAAAAAAAGTTTAAATAAACTTTATATCAATCGAGACAAATAAAATAACTAACTATTACAACACATAAAAAAATAAAGTAACTATTAATCTAAAGAAATATGGTTTTACGTTTAAAAAAAAAAGTACTATATTAATTTATGATTTCTTCTAATTGTTAGTCATACTCACATGAATATGAATATGAATATATATATATATATATATGGAGGAATAAGAATCAAATTCCCTCTTGGAAAAAGACTTTGGGAGAAAAAGGGGGAAATGACTTTGGAGAAAGAGGGGAATTTACCACGCATGCATGCTAATTAAGCTGAAATATTATAGTGGTACTGATAAAGAGATATATACTACCCTGTAGACAATGACATCTACATTGTCGTTTCATTAATTCTTATAAACCACTACTACAAGTTTGCAGGTACTAAAGTGAGAGCCTGCCTCTTGTAATTAAATTATTGTTTTGGTCAACAAGTCATGGGTTTTGAGTGGTGTAAAGTTTGTACCTCATAAAACAAGATTTCATATTAAAAAAAAATTAACTATGATTTTATTTCTTAAAATTTTTTAAATTTTAATTTTTATTCGTTAAATTTTGTTTGACCGGTATAATATAAGTTCTTAAATTTAATTATTTTTTAAAATTTTAATTTTAATTTTCTAAATTTTTCTTTGATTGATCTGAATTTTTTTTATTAAGATTTTTAGTTTTTAAACTTTTTAAAAATTCAATTATTAATTCTGAAAATCTATTAAATAAATAGAAAAATAAGGTTTAAATTTTTTTATTAAGGACTATATTTTTTTTTTAAAGTTTAAGAACTTTGACCCGTTAAATAAAATTTTAAAGATAAAAAATTTTAACAAAAACTAGTTTAAAGACGTTTAACAATCAAACGAAAATTTAGAGGCTAAAAACCAAAATTTCAAAAAAGTTTATAATTAGTTAAATAAAAAAATGTGATTAGAATAAAAAAATGTAGTAAAAGGTGTTCAATTAATTTCTTTAACCAAAATTAAAGTAAATACTCCATCCATTTCAATAATATAGTATTAAATAAAAACTACACCACATTATTATTTTTTTGTCTTTGACACACAACAACGCAAATCCTATAGTTTTAATGGATAAACATTGAAAAAATTGATTATGAATTAAATTAATTTTAGTTAGAATTAATTTTAAAGTGTGATTTATGTTGATATGGAATGATTTTGGTTATAATTAATTTTAATATAATTTTTTTGATAATATTATTATTTTAGCTCGGAATGTGTTATAAATTGAATCGAAGTTAATTTGGAGGTAGCAATGCATGATATGAAGACGTGGAGCAGTATGATGCAGAAGATTCTGGAGGGGCGGGCTAGTCGGCAAGAGCCAAGAGGGGCGTGGAGGACAAAACTGTGAGCCTGAAAATGAAAGGGCAATTCGATCGAATAATGTGACAGTGATAGACAAAACCTATATATGTTCTTCTCCATTCATCATTCATCAGTAAATGAAACATTTTTATGCTGTCTTCAACTTAGCTTCGCCAACAAAGCCTAATTATCATATTTTATATTTATTATATTTTGTCTTTGCTCATCATTCAAACATGAGTGTCATATAGCTAGCTACTACGAGATCGATCATGTAACAAGATCTGAAAAATAAATGGAAAATACGTTCAAAAACTTATTTATTAGCTCCAAAGAGACAAAAAAATAATAATTAAAAGTCATAAACAACCATAATTTGTGATTGCATGATAATAAAGTTGTTTTATACACATCAGTTAATAGTTAATGCATATGATCATTTAATTCATAAAATGTAATGATCAATAGGTCTCGGAGTCCCAGATAATATTAAATTAGTTAAAATATTAAAAAATCATCCTAAAAATAAAAAATGGTCACCGTTTGAAATGATTATTTTGACTAACTTTGAAAATCTAAAATAATTAATTAAAATATTTGTTTTTAAAATATAATTAAAGTATCAAACTCAATATAATTTAAAACATAATGGATTAAATGTTTACTTTGACTCTAATTATATAATTTTGTCACCCCTGCGAAAAGCTCTACTTTCAAAATTCTCTCATTTTTAGAAAATAAAAAATATGTTATAGATGTGAGACTTAAACACTTGATTGGCCTTTCTTTCTTCACTAGTGCCTATATAAATTATTTAACTTGATTGGTTTATATCATTACTACAACTTTTTTTGTAGAATCATTATTACATTTTTAGAAAAGAGGCTTTGTATACCATTTTCTATTGACAGATGAAATGTGTAATATTTCAACCACATTAATCCCTAATGTGAGGGAAATTGATTTTTTCTAAATAAATGAAAAGACTGTATATATAATATTTTAAGTTTATCTCGAATAAATATTAATCATCTTTTTTTTCCTAGTTCTCGGAGAAGATCACGAGAGTTTCTAAAATTACTGGATTATACACCAATCTCAATATAAAGTTATTGTTGACATAAAGATATTTTGTATACGATAAAGATAAACATGAATTTTCTTAATAAATAAATCGTTTATGAATATAGCCGGATCTTATACACGTTATATAACACGTGGGAGAAATAAACAATTCAATTTAGTGTATTCCTCAAGACTGCATTTACTCTTAATTCTGTGTAGAATGAGTGCACCTCTCTGGTGCAGGTGCAGGTGCAGCAATCATGACATGCACTTATATTAGTAAATATTATTTTTAAGAAAAAAAAAGGATTGCATTTACTCTTAAAAAAACTACATTTGATTTTTTTTTTTATTAACAAAAAATATTATGTTATAATATTATTTTAAAAAGGACTGCAATTTCAGCAAAATATATAGGAGTATTATTTATTTATTTTCCTACCATTTTGACGTACATGAATGTTTGATTGGGTGGTGTATACGCATTACAAAAATTATATATAAAAAAAAGTGTCAATTAATGCCTGTAAAATAATTGCACTAGTTGTCAATTAATTGGCGTATGCCCGTGTTTTCAGGCTAGCTGCAGAAACACATGGGTGTCCAAGTCAAGTTTAATAGTATAGTAGGTTTTTATTTTTGGTGTAAGGTTCATGCTTTATATGTGTTACATACTATATATTAATTAGTATTAATTGTTTGATGATATATTTCATTTATCTAAATTTACCTATAGTCATTCTCTCTATATTTTTTTCTTACGTTCTTAAAAAAAAAAAAAAAAAAGGTACAGATCGAAGATGCAATACCCGTTATATTTTCTATTAATGTATGCTTAATAAATGTTCGAGTATCTTGTTCAACAATGCATATTACTCTGACTCACTCGCTCCAACTATATTCCATTTCCATGTAATATAAATATAAATTTCATATTATATTATATTATATCGAATTGAACAGAATTATAGACGAGGACACGAGGCAGAAGAAATTTACTGTGAATGGTGTCCTCTTTAAAAGCGTAATAATTAAACAGAATTTTCAGTTTTAACATATTCATGGAAATATATTCCTAGCTAGGTAATGTTGGCCCCATTAATTTATTGATGATGAACACGTCATCAGTCATATCATACTAAAATTTGTCTACAACGAGTTATAAAGTTGATTTGTTAGCCGATGAAAGACACAGATCTAGAATCATAGGTAGTATATAAATCTGATAAAATAAATGTTTTGCTATATTATTGCTTTAACATAGTATTCTGATATGTGCTGATTGCTCTAATCAATAAATTCCTACGAATATGATTATTATTATATATCTTACCGACTAATTGTTATTAAAATATTTATGAGAAATGACTTTATAAAAAAATATTTAGTGTAATAATTTTTAGGCTTAAAATATATGAGTCGAGGGAAAGTATTTTTAAGTTATTAAAATAAACTCTTCTCAGTTCAAAAGGTAGTGATGGTTTTGGAGATTTGAAAAAAATAAGAGTACTAAAAAGTAGGTTAGAGGATGGTTAATTAAGTAGAACTCTCTTATCTTCTGAAAAAAATAAATAAAGAAAACTACCTTTACATGAAAACTCTCTCGGGTCAAAGAAAAGCCATATTGCAGAAAATTAAAGATTTATCTTCGTCATCAAGATACAAAGTAAGAGAAGTTAATTAGAGAAGGGAGAAACAATTGCATCAAGAATATTTCAAAATGGTAATATGGAGCCGCATAAGTTGTAAATTCTTTCTTAGAAATTATACAACTTCGCATATATAAAAAGAAGAAAAATTAAAGAACTTCATACAAGTGTGAAAAATATTATCTAACAACTCTAGAGTAAATTTTGCTTACATTCCTTTTGACGAAAAGAAAAAAGCCACCACCTTATTCTAACTAGAAGAGTAAAAAAGCTCATTTGAATGTGCATCTAATTTAATTTGTTTCCGTTGAAAAGCTTTGACAATTGAAACGTTGTAGATCTATTGACTTAGAGTTTTCAATTCAAAATCAATTTGCTTTGAAAAAATTGTTAAATTAGTTTAAGATGACCACATATTCATGATCTCCATGTAACATATGTATTTAACTTTTTTAATTGTAATAATGAATCAATTACACCCAACTATATGACATATATAGGAAGATTAGTAGGAAAAATGATGTTTGAGATTCAGTAATGGCATAATAACCGTGTTAAAAATTTTCTCATAGTTATACAAATTCCTTGGTTTGAGTAAATAAACACGGAACAATTAAACTACTCCTCTCCTTGTTATAAGGGTCTAACTCATTTAATTAAGTAGGGTCAGTGAATTTTGTAAACCTTCTGTATGTACCGTATTTGATTTCTTTAAATAAAAAAATTTACTTCTCCTTGTTGACCCACGACCATAACTCTTTGAATTGAAAATTCCTTTACCTTAGCTTGTTTCGAGGCCACTCGTGCAACAAACAAACGTAGAGGAACTTAAATATTCTGTGGAAAAAAGTGAAAGAATGAAAAATCTTTTTTGACCCACTATTTCCTGTTTCCAATGTGAGTTACGGAAGAATTAATGTGTTCATAGACTTTGAGGCTTTCATTTGCTAATTAATAACACCAAGTCATTGCACGTTCCACACCATTTCCGAAACATTCAGTGAAAAGCGTTTAAGTAAAAATAAGCATAGATCCTATCATTTCTGTCTGCAAAATAAAGCCTAAGAAGTTGACACAGTGTGTACAATCTTATTTAACAAAAAGTTTTAATTCTTAATGCCAACGAGATTAGTGTATAAGACAAAAAAAAAAAAAAATACATCGCAATATAGCAGCGAAATGAAAAATATGAATCAGTCATGGACAAAAATTGGTCTTAGATATATAAATCTTTAGAATACATTAGTTACATTAACTTATTTAAAAAACAAACATTAAAAAATTATTTTAATATTAAAAAAAGTTTTTTCATCCTTCTACAAAAATAGTGGTTAATTACCTATCATTAGAAAAATATTTTTAATATTAAAAAATTAGAAAAAATACTTTTAATCTTTGAATAATTAATCATTTTTAGTTAATTTATAATTATCCTGATAACTCTTATAATCATAATTATTAATTAATTAAAAATAAAATTAAAGAAACTAGAGGAACAAAATCTTTGGATTTGAAAAAATTAATGAATAAAATTATAATTTAGTCAAAAGAAAAATACTTACTTCATATAGTGTGAGAATGAGTTTATAGTCTTCTATGTGACTGAGTTTGTATTAATTACATACCCATCCTCAAATAAATTGGAAAATGTATGTGTATTCGATTTATCTTTTAAAAATATAATAGTAAAACATAAAATTCAGAAAGAATGGAAATTTAATGATACAACACAAGTACACGTCTGCAGCACATTCACATGCAGATGATATTTGACACACACGTATATAAGGTATAGTAAATACATGCAAATTAAATTAAATTCCATATATATATAAACCAATATTTCTTTCTTGAAGTTGTAGTTAACAGTAACATCTATGCCATCTGGAAAATGTTTGGTTCTGTGGCAAGATGCTATATTCTCGCTGTTATTTCATCCATGTTCCTCTCAGTTATTCAGGAATTGCTGGTCCCACTAACCTCCACCACCACCAGCACTTAATGTGAAATATATTAAGAGACTTTTCTAACGTATTGTGATATATAAGGTTGACAAGTAATCATGTCTTAATCTTTAAGCACGTGATCATTTCTAATTTTTTATGTTAAAAAAATATTTATTAAGAGATTTCATTAAATACATCTTTCGAATCTGAGAAATCAGTCTCTAATTTGAAAAATATAATGAAATTTTGTATTGTCTTATTTAAAAGAGTGAAAGTGATGTGTGAATGGAGGGAGCTGCAAAAACTGCAAAAGACTCCTTGTATAATAAAATGGGCATTATGTGTGAGAGATATTATTATTAATAACAAAGTTTGATTGAAAGTGGGTAGAAGGAGAAGGTGAGTGAGGTTGACAGAAGAGGAAGCCATGCATGGGGGATAAGAACAGAGTGATGATTGGAAGTCACTGTTCACATGCACATATAACGTCATAATTCTCATGTCAGTCCATAATTGCTTCACAATTTCCAGCTGCTGCTACCTCTTGACTCTTGACTCTTTTCAGTACTTAACGGGGAGACACAATCATCATCATCATCTCCCCCAAGTTTCACTTTTTCTTTTGGTTATCCCCATCAAACAATTTACAATACAGTGCATGCATGTATGTTTAATTAATATGGTAAAAAATGAAAATAGCAAATTAAGATTTATAAAATGTTACATTTTCATATCAGCAGATTTAAGTGTGTTTGAAATACCTTTGCCAGTGAAAATTTGATTTTGAAGTGAATTAAACTCATATAATGAAGTTGATCAAACATGGAGTAATAAATATGTGTGTGTACTTGTTTGGCTAAGGTTTCTCTACGACAATTCCCCAACAAATATATATATTGGTGCAACTCAACAAGCTGCATGGTATATTATATTCATTGGCACATATATCCTATCAGTTAAAAGGGTGCAACTTCATGTCATCAGATGCTTCAGAGAAATTTTTGTTTTGTTCTCCATAGTTATTACTTTTTAAAGTACTATATTGAATTATAAAAGAAAATAAAAAAATCTTGGAATAAAAAATTAACATACACAATTTATACACTACTGTACTAGTGTACTATATTAATATTTACCTTATAACTTTCTTTTGCTTATTTATTACCTTCTTTTTGATTATTTTGCCAAGAGTACCTGGTGCCCACATGTACAGGGTATAAAAACAGTTTTATCAGCAAAATGGCCAGAGCTAGAGCTTCTACATTATCTTCGTGACTTTAATTCTCCAGCTTCTGATTAATGTTTTTAGTAATGTTTCCTCAAGCCACTATAGATAGTATAGTGTGCAAGTTTAGTTTATTTTGTGGAAAATAAGATTGACATGCACATATATAATGAATGTGTACATACTCCGCGGTCTAAATTTCTGAAATATATTGTATATATATATGCTTTGCCTAACCTTCAAAGAAATTTCTATACCACCTATCATGATTAAATTAAATTTCTCAAGGTTTGATCTATATTGAAGAAAATATGAGAATATATAAATTATTTTCTGCACTTAATTAAGAAAGGACTACGTAAGATGGTCCACTTGCAGTTGCAGACAAACTGGTCACCACATGGAACTGTATAAACTTCCAGTTTGGGTCCCAATTATCCTATTACATTTTAAACTTTCTAGCGAACTGTCAAATCATCATAGCCATTTTTTCTGATCAGGATTGGTAATGCCAGTCCAAGCCAATTTGTTTTTTTTTTTTTTTTTTTCCTGCGTACCATTTTTGTTATATTCATTATCCTTCAATATATATATGAATTCTTTGGGGGTAATAAAATAAGATAATTTCATGTATTCCTATATATTAGATATATATGCTTATGGTACCTACAAATATAGTATTTCTTTTTTAGTTTCTGTAAACATTTATTTATTTATTTCTAATCTCTATATAATATTTGTTATCACTTAATTATTTTAGTCTTTATTGTTAATCTACCATTTATCACATTCTTACGAATTGTCTCTAGGTATAGAAATTTCTGCTCTGTAATCACTATAAAAATATAGTGATTTTTTTTTTTTTAGTTCTTGGTGTCACAGATGAAAACAGATAACAGTAAATATTATAAGAATAGAAAAAAAAAGAAATATAAAGTAAAAAAATATATAAAAACTAGTACTATTAAAACATATCTAAATATTCTTAACACTGTATACGATTATCTTTCTTCAATGACTAAACGAAACAAAAAAGAGAAGTCCAAAACGGCAAAACGTACTCATAATCCAATACCAAAATAACTTACTCATAATAACACGACATTAACATGTTTAGGTTCACTCTCTAATTAATAAATGCAACAAATGCATATATAAAATAAATATATATAATGTGAAAGAAACAGGTCTCTAAAAGCCAATGGTTATGACTGCATGGTTCCCCATTCTCCATACTGAATTGGACAATGGAATTAAGTTATGAAAATGCAGTTAGAAATTAACACTCGTTTTCTCAAGTATACACTTAAGATGTAAGCGAGAGGTAAGAAAAGAAGAGTGCAAATATAGCATTGCTCTCATAGAATCGATCGAGTGAGACCTCATTCACAAAATAGTTGAGTGGTTAACCTCCTCCGGCAAGGTTTGTCACTCAAAAACTCAAGGCCTGCAATTCAGGGAAAGTTATAGAAAACAAATCAATTCTTAATTTGTTTAAATAAATAAAAAATTGAACATAAGGAATCAATAGTGGGGGTCCGGTACTCAATACACTGATTGATGCAAACTCCTGCATTTGGTAACTGGTACAATATGATTAATATTAAGGCCAATCAAAACCACATGAAGAAATGTGAATGTTAATTGAGAAAAATGTGACAGTACTAAAAGTTGTCAAAGTCATTATTTAATCACAATTCTCTGAGAGAGATTACATTTATTTTAATAGTCTTTCTATCTGACTAAAGATATCTTTAATTAAATCAAATCTGTCTCAATTTTCATTAATTAATTGAAGCCAGGGGATTTATTTCGAAAAATGGGAACCAAAATGATTGTGGGCAACGTGTACGGCATCTATGGTCTCTCTGAAAGGTGAAAGCAGAAGAGAAGAAGGCAATTTTGTTGTGACAGAAAATGAAGCTTGAAAATAGAGCACCACTGATACTCTGATAGTGACATCTTCCATATGCGATGCGATTCAAGGCCATTTTGTTATCAAGGTGGAGCCACCAAACCAAACAAACCGTGAGTGTCATCACAAATTAATTAACCCGTTATATATTATTACGTACAAGACATGTAAAAGCAATAGTAGGATCTTTGCACCAGAGTTTAGGGAACTCTTACCACCATTTGAAAACGATAACACATACTCCATTTATTGAGTATATGCATGTCAGGTTAGAAGATATTATAACATAGTTGAAAAAATGGATAGAGCAAAGGCTATAAACAAACATTTTCTACTTATTTTAAAGAAACTAGTATTACTTATTTTTCCTCTCAACTAGAAAGAGTATTTGAAAAAAAAAAAAAAACTATAATTTTGAGTAAATAATTTATTCATTTATATTGTAAAAACGTTTTTACATTGCCTTCAAATTATTACGAATTACCATAAAAGTTTCTTGAATTTTATAATAAAAACCTTAAAAATTAATTATCAATGATGTTTTTGTATTGGTTGACAATGGAATAAAAATTTTCAATCTAACATTGTATGATATTGAACTCAAACTAGTTTAATCCCTAAATTTGTATTTCGCTGTCATTTTAGCCTCAAACTAAGGAAAACATAAATAAGTCCTTAATTTTTTTTTGAGTTTTAATAAAATTCCTTGAAATTAAACATTTTTTTAATTTTAATTCTTAAATCAGGTTATTATTATCACTTAAGTCTCCAAATTAAAGACCAAAATGAAAAAAAAAATGGATTAAACTTAGGGATTTAACTGAAACCCTAAAAAAAATTAGAAATTTATTTAAATTTACCTTAGTTTTAGGAACTAATGATAATAAGATATAAATTCAATTACTAAATTGGCCATTTACTAAAAATAAATAAAAATCCAAACATTCATTATTAGACATAAGGTCGACGTTGTATGTGCGTAGTCTGGACGGGCAAGGCCTAGGGCTCAGGCTAGAAGGGACTAAGATGTTTTTATTTTATAAAATCCAAATATAATTATGAAGCAAGTTGTTTTCTATATTATCTTAGACTGTTTTCATTAATTTAATGATTTTTTTTTCTCTCGTTTCATGTCTTGTTTTATCCAAATTAAAAATGGCATGGGATATGTTAACAGGTTTCCTCCTCTTAATTGTTATTTTTTTTTTCTTGATCTATCTGTTCCACTATCAATAAATTGTTTTTTTATCCATAAATAAATAAATTTTTGGTTCACTATGATATATCAATATGTAATAGAACTATGAATATGATAAAGTGTTTGATTTTTTAACAAGATAAAAAGTACAAATCAAATTATAAAGGAATGGAAACTAAAACTTAGAATATTATAAGAGTAAAAATATACATAAACTTTGATCCGAAATGATAATATTTTGTCAACAATATATGACTTTAGCCATGTTCTCTTTGTAGTAAAATTTTATGGGGGAGAAAAAGGATGATGCAGTCCATTCATAATTTAATTTCACTTTACCATTAAAAGAATAAAAGAAATAATGAGTATTATTGTGAAGATATATTCTGCCAAAACCTTGGGTATGTGTGTATATAATTCAATTTAAAGTCAAGGCATGGTATCAAAATTCCACAAGTGGCATAAAGTTATTATACCTCAATACCTAAAGATAAATGGCATATCCCGGAAATCCAGTGAGAAAATTGACTTTAATTTTTTCGAGGTCTTAACTCTTAAGAAGAAGCACTTTGGAGGTAATGGGCCACACATATATAATTCCCCCTTCTTAATATATACCTAAGGTTGGGAACCTTATCCCATTTTGATTTGTGTAGAGAAAGAAAAGAAAAGATTAATATCCTTTTTGTTGCTTCAACTTCACCAATTCTTGTACACAACAACTTGATATCATCATTGCAGAGGAATTATTCCATATATCTTTGATACAATACAACTAACCTGACAAAATTCTAAGACGTCCCAACAATTGAAGAAGCTGAGAAAGCCTTGAACGGGGGAAAGTACATGATTAAAGACACTGTTGACAATTTATATTCCTTTCCAGTGATGTGAAATTGATCTAACAGTTAGATACATTGTGAAGATAATTTATTTAATAAAAAAAATTATATTTGATTTTTACCGTATAAAAAAATTTCGATTCAATAACCATCACAATATTACAAATAAGATTAATCTTACATTCAATGGATTAAAAGATAGTACAAAAAAAAAAATATTCCTTCCTTCACAAACTTTTTCAAAAAAAAATAAAAATACATAACACAAGACATGATGGTTCAAGATTTTAGATTTTATGCTTCCTGCTTGAACAGGAACTTGGGCAGTCATGGGTCCCAAAAGCTGCTTATGAAAATTTTAGCCCAGAGAAAATTACTAAGACTTGCATAATTTTTTTCTTTAATAAGTAAATATTAATTTATTAATTTTTGTTAAAAATATTAATAGAAAGATTCGAGTTTGCAATCTATCCTCCACGTTCTCCCCTTCCTTCCCTCAGATCTGCATAATTAGTAGGGTTTGATTTAGTTTTTAAGTTGAAGTGGTATTGGGACTGAGTAGTGGCTTCGAACTATATTACATAAGGGTATATGGTAAATAAAATGAGCAATTGTAAAAATTGGAAAATGATTTTCAGGGAGCAAGACTTATTTTAAAGATATTGTTGTGCTTTCAAATTTTGATATTAATGCTTTCTCTCTTTTTATTAACCATGGAAAAATATTTAATGGTTTTAAAATTAAAATAATCTTGAGTTAGGGTCAGATTGTTAAACAGTCATATAAGACGTTGAAATTTTTTTTCTCATATGGTCTTAGAACAATTTCCATGAAGTTGTATACATTTCTGTTATAAAGTGTTACTTTTTTTATCCCCATGCATATACTTAAGGTTAACATATATAACCTTCTTACTCATAAAATTACATTGTTTCTTATCCATTAATTGACACAATAATTAAAGTTAGATTATCTTTTCCTCAGAAAATATATACACAAAACCAGAACTCCTCCCTGTCTAGATCCTTTTGAATTAATTTCACCTAAAGTAGTTAAAAATACTTGTCACCCCAAACGAAATATTAATATCCAAGGAGTTATGATCAGATTTTGTCAATGTTAATGTCACTTTAGAAACCATTAATTAAAGCCCTATTTATCCACTGTTAAATTGCATGTACCAGATAGTCGAGTTCCATTATTGAATCCACTCCATTATATATATATATATATATTACAACATCTCACAATTTTAGGATTTTAATTTCTTCCAACCTTGTTTTATCTAATATATCTTGTTCTTTATTAATGCCTTCCAAAACCCATCCTGATGAAAGAAAAGCAAAGGTTTTGGATCCATTTGTTTAACCATTTCAGGGAAAGAAAATATCTATAAATTGCCATAATAGCCAAAGACTTCGGGACAATTAATCAACATTTCCTCAAAGCTAAAGAAAAATCTTCATCTGTCACGCAATATTTACCGTTATCTAGCCTACATAATTGACAAGTTCCACAACACTTGACATACATTAACATTAACGTAACGTAATATTTTTTTAATCCCGAAAATAAAAACAAAAAAAAAATCATATTTATTACATATTTATTTTTGGGAAGATGATAACTCCAACTTCAACCAATATTTAATCTTGGCCATAAGAGATTAGGTAGTATTTATTCACATATATAGAATATTAATTATCTTGACAAGTAAAAAATATATAATAAATAAATTTATATATATATATATATACCTTCCTTACTATTTACTACCCTATTAATTATCTCTTAATTATTTTTACCTATTTTATTCCATATTTTGTTCCACCGAAATTAATAATATATTTATAAAAAAAGGATAAAACAATAACACAATATTAATTTTCTGACATATTTTTCTCAATTCTGTTTTTGAGTTTTTTTTTTTTACATAATTAATTGAATATTTGAATTATCATTTTTTTTAACAAACTTTAAGATAAGGATATTATAGTAATTATAATATAAATTATTCCCAGACATATAAAAAATATTCTCAAAGCATACCAAACACATTGTTAATATACCCGAAAATAATATTTTATATTTTTTTCAAAAAATAATATTTCCGGGACTTAAAAATATAGTCAGGGAAATAAACGCCCCAAGCTATTATTGTTATAAATAATACTGAAAGTTTTGGAATAGTGAATACCCCTCATCATTAGATAGAATTTTTCACTGTTGATTAGCTCCGAAACTTCACCATCAGCTTGTAGCATATGTCACAGGATAGATATTCCTTAAGTTTGATATATAAAATATGAACCAAAGTTTAAAAAATTGTTGTATTTGTCATACTTCTTCTATTCAGTCTGCACTTGCTCATATTTCCCTTTTACATGTTGAGTACTGAGTAGTAGTGCCATATGAATATGACCTTACAACTTTCTGGTTCTACCTAGAGATGTCTTGAAATTGTATTGAAATTGTTGGCACAATAAATTAATTAATTAACCATCTCAATCAATTTTGTCTTTGAACTCTTGAAACATCAACTTCAAAGGCTAAAAATCCATGTAACTTGAACATAATAAAAAAGAAGAAAAAGCCTCTCTCCCTCCTCCAAATAAGCTTCCATGCTCCCCACTAGTTATGTTCATGCATGCATATTTCCACTGTCAATATATTGTAGATGATGACTTCACAAAGGGGAAAAGTAAAGAGTGGGGGCTAGCTAGCTCCAAAAACAACTCAGAAACAGTTCATAATGAGTAGAAAATTGTCCATCAAATTAATCCGGTGCATATGTGCCGTGATATTAATCAACATTGAGGTGCCAGCATGCACTGGCGCCTTTGTTTCCAGGTTCTGTCCTTATCTTATCTGTAAGGCAGTGAGTAAAATTAAATTAAAGAGTTTAATCACAAGTATAAAATAATTCTAACTTTAATTATAAAACTTTTAAGATAATTTTATAAATATTTAAATATATTTTTAATCTTTTAAATATATCTATATGATCTTTGTTGTATTTTTAACCTTTAAATTAATTTTTTTCTTTAAATATAATAGACATTATTTTAAAATCGATCTTTTGTTAAAATTATCAGCCATGTATATAAATTTTATAATTTTTTATGATCAAAATTAAATTATGTAAGATAAAAAATGGACACAAAATAAAAATGTATACTTTATTTGATAAATTTAAACAAAATTACAAATAACCTTTTTCATATCTGAATGAATGATTAGAAAAAAAAAAAAAAACTTTAAATTCGATTACTAGAAAAATATATTTAACTATAAAACTATTCTACATCCGTAACCCCATCACCATTTTTTCTCAAAATTAAAAGCTTTGCAACCCAAGAAAAAGATCTAACAACTAACAAATGATGATTTCAATAATGTTGCTATTTATAATTGTGACTGCACATAACTTCCATTATGTTTCCTCATTAATAGCATTTTTTGACCACTCAACCCTTTTTCAGTCCCAAATCTGTGTGCAACTTATGCTCTAGACCCAATAAATAATATTCACCTTAATTACTTAATTTCATACACATGCTAACGGACAGTTACTATAGCAGACAATTAGAATTATTTGCTGCAGGCATAAATCAACAACAACAAAAAAGAAAAAGAAAAAAAGTAATGCATTTACTTGAAAAAGTAATTTTGGAGGTTATAATTAGTTGTGAAAAGGTGCAAGGAATACAATTAATCCAAAAACCTAAATATTTTCACTATCCCAATAAAAAAATTATATGCTGCAATCGAAAGTTTTATATGGCATTTAAGTTATATAATTGTACAAAAACAATTATTTCTCTTATGCTTTAAAGCGGAGGGAATTTTCCATTAATTATATAACTCTGTTAGACTATTACACGATGTAAAATAAACAAGAGAGGATAAAAAACACGTAAACAAAAAAAATCTGTAAAAGAACTGATTAATTAAGAAAAAATGGAATCCAAAACTTCTAGAGGAAATTAAAAAGTGTAATAATGTGTTTCCTAAAAAAAAAACACTAATATACATGTTGTGAAACTAACCCAAGCATAAAACCTTACAATCTGAATATGCAGGTAAGAGTGGAAGAACTTGTATTTATATAGTTAAGTAAATGTGTTCAATTCTCAAGTGTGAAATTTCTTTCGACAATCATAATTATGCACCATGAACAAAATTAATTCTTAATGTAATGGATCTTAATGTAATAGGATGGAAAACATTCATGGTTTCTCATGTCGAAAATATATATATATATATATATATATATATATATATATATATATTTTTTTTTTTTTTTTTATGATTTAAAAAAAAAATATATAATTCAACCAAACTGACATCTCCTCGGAGAGTGGAGAGTATGATAATTTTTCTGTCAGAATACCATGGTTGTCTAGTAATATTGGGCCCTTTACTACAATTAATTTTATTATGGGGTGCAGAAATTAAAACCCCTAATTTTTAATGCCGTTTCAACCCAAAAGAAAATAAAACGAAAGCAAAAATAAATAAAGAACATAAATAATCAACAGCAACATGGCAATTACTTTATGCACCTCCCTAGTTGCTTCCAGCACCTACTCCAAAATATAAAATCACATTCCGAAATAGTATTTCTGTTGGAATGTAAATTTTTTATATTCGAGATTAGCTGTTCCGTTATGTAATTTTATTTTGCAAAATAGGTGTTCCGAAAGCTTAAAAAATGCAGGAAGCAACATTAAAGGTATAGCTAGGAAGCAATTGCCCATAAACAATATTCTTGAACATTTCATTTCTTAACAGAAAAATCCCAAAATCAAAGCATGAACATTTCATTTTTTGACTGAAAATCAGAAATGCCATGCCCATGCATTCTTATTTATATTTTATTAGGTCATCACATCTCATATGAATGGCAAACTTACAACTCCTGAAGTGCATATGCACTCGTTGACTTTGTCTCACACACATATATTTGGATTTTTTTTTAAAGAGTCCAACTTTAAAAGTTTGGTCATTACATCAACAATTTGATCTTGTATTCCAGTGTGAACTAGTGCAATTACTCCATCTCTAGTGAGGTCCCTTAGAAAATGAAACCTTACATATATGTGTTTGCTCATTCTGTACATAACATGAGTTTTTGATAACTTAATAGTAAAACTATTATCACATATTATCATTATGCTTCCTTTTTACTCATAGCCCAACTCCTTCAAAATTCTTCTCATCCAACTATTGCAATGAACTTAATTTCTGTTGTGGAAAGTGAAACTATTAGTTGTTTTCAAGAACACCAAATAACAAATCATCCATTAATTATAAATACATATCCTAGTGTACTTTTCCTATCTTCCATGTCTTCAACATAATAAATATCAATAAAGGACAATAACTTCTCAGTTCCTCCTTTTTTATACAGAATTTCATAATTCTCAATATCTTTCACTAAGAATCCTCTTAGCCACTTTAGCATGCATCTTTGTTAGTTGTGACACAAACCTATTAATTAAACTAATTACAAACATCATGTCTGGTCGTATATTTATGACTACCTACCATTTGCTTATATTGAATCTCATCCACCTTGACTCCTTCATCTTTGCATAATTTGTAATTGGGTACAATAAGATTACAAATTGGATTGCTTTTCTCCATCCCAAATAGCCTTAGAATCTCTGGAGCTTATTTCTTTTGACATATGTAAATCCCATATAAACATTGCATCACTTCAATTCCCAAAAAGAACCTCATCTTCCTTAAATCTCATGTTTTGCATAGATTTCTTACATTCATTCATGTTGCTTCTTAAATTGATAGATGTTCTAGCCTCTTTGTACAACAAATGTTATTATCATTTTAATAGTATTCATCCTAGAAACAAATGCAAACACCTACTTGTAGTAAATTTCATATTCTCGTAAGTATCATTTTGTCCCCGATTGTGCCTTGAATTTGTCCACTACATCATGTTCATTCAACTTAGTTTTGTATATCCATTTGACCTTGATTCTTTTTGCATTATCTCGTAATTTAACTAATTTTCAGGTTTGATTCTTCTCTATAGCTGAGATCTCAACTTCCATGGCTTGCCTCCATTTAACATCTTTTAGTGCCTTCTCAAAGCATATTGAATTTACGAAATCTGTCAAGGCTATGTTGATCATATATTCTTCTTCTTTTGATAGTCCTTTTCTTGTCACACAATCTTGCAACCTTACTGAGTGTATTTTATTCTGCCCCTAGTAGTATTTTGATTTGGCATATGTTGAGTTTCATGTTGATCAGTTTCACCTTGTGGTTTCTTCTCATTTGTGGTTGTATAAACTTGTTTATTATCAAACTCATGATCTCCCCATTCTATGTCTTTTTGCAATTCTTCCTTGTAGCTTTGATCCCAACTTCATTGTCTTTCTTTTTTAAAGATTACATCTCGATTTATCAAGACTTTGAGACAAGATCGTACAACTTGTATCCTTTGGATTCATCACTAAAACCAAGGAGAACACATTTAACACTTTTATTTTCTAACTTTTTCCTTTTAGCATCTAGAATGTGTGCATGTCTCACACATCCATATACTATAAAATGCTCAACTAAAGACTTTTCACCTTTCCCAACTTTCTTTAGTGTCATTCGTTTAACAACTAATGTGAGAGATTGATTTAGAACATATTAGTCTTGTTTTTATGCTTGGCTACTCCAATAATTTTGTAGTTAATTTCCTCTTTACCCCTATTCAATTTGTAATATTCATTGAAACTCCAATGAATAAAATTCTCTTCTCATATTCATAAAAAGACATTTGATAAATAATTCATTTTCTTTTAAAAAAAAAAACACTTTGAAGCACTTCAAGTGATAAAAGCTTCTGATTTTGAAAATAGTTTACATTGTCAAACAATTATAAACAATTCATACTTTTTGAAAATAATTTTATAAAAGTTAACTAACTTATTATTATAAATGTAGGGTTGTGATTGTTTAAATGTATAAATTAATTGATTAGTTTTAAACTTAACTTTTTTAAAGTCAAATTGCCAAAAGGCTTAAAAAGAAATAAATGGTAATGTACTTGATTTTTTTCTTAAGCAGGTCACTTTAGTTATTGATAAAGTCAATCAATAATTTATATCAATAATATAATTAAAAAAATATTAAATTTATAATTTATATATATTTTAATTTTATCCGAAAGAATGATATAAAAAAGTTATACCGAGTGTTTATCTAAAAAAATCTCGTTGGCACAAGTGCACAAGTATATATATCTTACATTTGTTAAGTTTCTAACGATTAAAGCAGCTTGGCTTAGTGGCAACGTTGGTTTTCTAATATTTGGGGTGAGGTGTTTGAATTCTGTGATCAGGGCCACTGATTTCACCGGCTTGATCCATGGTTTTATAATGCTCTCTTAAAAATAGATAGTCAAAGCTTGTAATCAGGCACATTGTTGTTGTTGTTATTATGGAGATCCACGTGGCAGTATCTGGTTGGGTCAACAAGGCACCCCACTAAAGAGGCAGTTTTTGCTGTGTTCAAAGCACGTATCATTCTCCAACAAAGTCGCGTAGCCACCAACCATCCTTTCAAAGGTTAATCATTCATTCACTACTCTCTTCTTCTTCTTATTCCCCTTCGTTTTCCCCATTGATACTCGTAAAGCATATTAATTGACATTGGCGCTTGTTTGCATTGTACAGAGAAAGAAATCACCAATATGGTTGATCAGGTTCAGCACCCTAGAATCCTCGAGAAGGTTGCAGGCCAGCTGCAACTCCGGACCGGCGCCGGCCTTCCTTTGTACTACCAGAAACGCTCATTCGCGAATTACTCGAACGTTGCATTGCAGTATCCGGCGGTGATGCCGTCATGCAGAGTCGCCTCCCCTGTGTTTGTTGCAGCTCCTGCTGAGAAAGGACACTTCCTTATCGACTTTATGATGGGTGGAGTTTCGGCTGCTGTGTCCAAAACCGCTGCTGCCCCCATTGAACGTGTTAAACTCTTGATCCAGAACCAGGATGAGATGATCAAATCTGGTAGACTCTCTGAGCCCTACAAGGGCATTGGTGATTGTTTCAAGAGAACAATGCGGGATGAGGGTACTGTTGCCTTGTGGAGAGGTAACACTGCAAATGTCATCCGTTATTTCCCTACTCAGGTAACTTATCATCTTACTTTTGTTCTTTTTCATCAACAATTGGTATACAAGTTTTTATATTCTCAACCAATCAGGAGGATGGGGGTGCTAATTTTTCATTTTTGAATTGTACTAGGCCCTCAACTTTGCATTCAAGGACTACTTCAAGAGGCTTTTCAACTTTAAGAAGGACAAGGATGGTTACTGGAAATGGTTTGCTGGTAACTTGGCCTCAGGAGGTGCTGCTGGTGCCTCGTCCCTTTTCTTTGTCTACTCCCTCGACTACGCTCGTACCCGTCTCGCCAATGATTCTAAGGCTGCAAAGAAGGGTGGAGAAAGACAATTCAATGGCCTTGTTGATGTCTACAAGAAGACATTGGCAACTGATGGTGTTGCTGGTCTTTATCGTGGCTTTAACATTTCCTGCGTTGGAATCATTGTGTACCGTGGTCTCTACTTTGGAATGTATGATTCCCTTAAGCCAGTTCTCCTAACAGGCTCTTTGCAGGTTGGTTTCATCATACCAACCATTATTGTGTGTTCTCTTCTAACTTATGTTATTGTATCAAATATTTTCAGTTGGACTGGCTTGCGTGTGTTATCATACCTTTAAAAGCTATTGTTGTTTAAGGTTAATGTACACAAATTAAGAAAACAACTGTAAAATATTATTAATGTGTTGAGTCTAAAATAGTAGTCTTGTTTAATATTAAGATGTAATTGTTGTTTGTTTTTGTTAAAGTGCTTTTTAAATAGGTCGCAAATGTAGTGCATGTTTGGATTGTAGGTGGAGAAATATGTCTGAGTAAAAGTATTTTTGTAAAATGATTAAAATCTTTACTTTTGAAATATTTGTACAACATTTTCAACTTCAATTCAAACATGGATGCAGTGGTCTAAGCCTTATATGACAAAGAAGGCTACTACAATTTTTCTTGGAAGCTACCAATTCCTTTAGGAGTTTGATGGTAATTCACTGAAAAAGTAAGACAATGTTATTTTGTTTGGTCATTGCAGGATAGCTTTTTCGCTAGCTTTGCCCTTGGATGGCTGATCACCAACGGAGCAGGTCTAGCCTCATACCCAATTGACACTGTCAGAAGAAGAATGATGATGACATCTGGTGAAGCTGTGAAGTACAAGAGTTCCATGGATGCATTCACACAGATCCTCAAGAATGAGGGTGCCAAGTCATTGTTCAAGGGAGCCGGTGCTAACATCCTCCGTGCCGTTGCCGGTGCCGGTGTGCTTGCTGGTTATGACAAGTTGCAGGTCATTGTGTTTGGGAAGAAGTATGGTTCAGGTGGTGCTTAATTCATTTTTCCACCACCACCACCTCATTCATATCTAATTAGTTTTAGATGGTCATGAAAATCATTCATTTCCGGTGATAATTAATTACCAAGTGTTTGCGGCAAATTTAGTTCAATAATTTTGCTCATGAATTCCATTTTGTTTTATTTTAATTTTGAGAGATACTTTATAATATATTCAATATATTGTTCTTGAGTTCTTCTTTGTCTCTAGACTAAAATGCTTTTCAAGTTTTTCACAAGATCACATTATAATATACTCTTATATATTCGTAAGTAAACAACTATTTATGTTTCTCTACATCAAATCCAAATTATTCACCAATTTTCTTATTGTAAGAAGTAAGAAGAATTTTAAATTTATTCTTTTAGCCATCAATTCCGAAGCACCAAAAAAATCAAATTGAACATCAAAATCATGAATTAGGACTATGTAGAAATCAAGTTATATCAAGTTCAAATTGGCAATCCTCAGTCTCTAACTTAAGAATATAGCACAACATAGTAAAAAAATAGAAAGGAAGTGAGACTAGATATTGAAGCCATGGTGAATGGAAGATAAAATTTCTTACGCCCACAAGAATTCAGTTCTCAAATTAGAGAGATTAAGGTTATTATCTTAGATTTTCCTAAAAAAAAAAAAAAGAAGGTTCTTATTTTGGTTTGAGCTCAAAATGTCTTGAAGATACCCAAATTAGTTACAACTTGTAAGTTATAGTGTGATTACATCAACTCTTAGCTACAGTAGAAAAACTAATTTTATATTAAAAACTACTTAATTCAATCACTTCTTATCTCCGTCGGATACTCTTATTGTATCAATGACCTAAATTCTAGATTTCTTTGTAAACCTAGTTAAATTATTTTTAATGGTGTAAATCAATAGTTCAAATCACATTTAAAGATAGAGTATTTTTCATTTTTATAGGAACTTTTCTATCAAAAATTTGATAGTTTTTTTTATTGATAAAAGTTTAAGTGAATTGAATTTAAAAGTACGTTTGATGATATTTATATATTAGTTTAATTAATTTTTAGTAAATTTTATCTGCAACAAATTAATTTGATGCATTTTTCTTAAACAAAATTTACCGATTTTATTTATCTATTAATAAATATAATAGTTGAGGGTAAAATTTGTCAAAAAAAAATATATAAAAAATTGAGTACAAAATTTGTTAAAAAGTATAAAAATTGAAGATAAAATGTATAATTACGTAAGAAGTAAAATAATAAAAGGTAAAATTTGTAAGATTTTTAAAAATTTAGATAAAATGTATCAAATTAATTTGTTGGAATAAAATTGAACAAAAATTAAAAAATTTGTGATGAAAATTACTATTAACCCTTATATATTATTATCCACTGTACCAAAGTTCTCGTATCGATAATAAAGTTTTATCTTACTAAACCAACCCTTGTTGGCACCTTAGCATAGTTCCTGGGAGTATACTACACAATGAGTTTCTAGTGTATAATCATATGAGTATCAATATTATTCAAAGATTTTTTTTTCCAATAAAATTTAACTAATAGGAGAGTCTATATTAAAAAGAGTGTTTTTGCTAACACTCCTCATAATTATAATTGTTTTTCATCAACAAAACCTTGGACACTATTTACTAGAGGACAAAATTAAAATAAATATTTAAATATTTTGTTAAAAACTGAGAATTTAGATTAATTTTAAATATTTTTTTAAAGTAAAAATACAATTATTTTATGACGGAAAGAGAAATAATAATTTTTTTTTGAAAGAAGGAGTAATAATAATTAAGAGTCATTTTAGCATAACATCACTTGGTACTATTTGGGATAGTCGCATGTTAATTGATATCATATAACAAAAGGGACTAAAATAATTGATTTTGATTTTTAGAGAGACAAAATCTTTTTTTTTTTTATAAGGACCAAAACTAAATTTTACTTTATAGAAACTAAAAACATGTGTAGTCCTATATTTTATTACTTTTATAAAATAAGTATTAAAAAATTTAAAGCAAATTACAACCCTATCAACCTTTTCCTTGGATTTTGTGTAATTACCTAAGTATTGTTTGTTTTTTTAATCATTATTTTTGTCATGGATTTTGTGTAATTACCTTGTTTTTTTAATCATTATTTTTTTCTTCATAAGGGTGTTAGTGTAAAATTTTAAGGGAATGTAATTTTAATGTTTTGAAATATACATGAAGTATTAATGTAATGATTTCAAATTTATAGGGTATAAGTGTAAGAAAAAAATAAAATAAAATAAAATTATATATAATTTGATAAAATTTAAGAGGGTGCAATTGTAATTTATTAAAAAAATATATATCTAATACTTTAAAATATAAAATGTATTCAATTATTTTTCATATAATATGAAAAAAGATTTATAGTAAAATATGATTATTTTAAGTATGAGTTTAATGTTCATACACTGGTTATATAAAATAATTTTACACTGTCAATTAATCACAACTTTTTAATTGACTTTTTGAAATAACCTTTTATATATATATATATATGTTCCTCGCTCTTTTTATTTTTAGTTCACGTAAAATTTTTGAAATATTAGTTTCGTTCTTATAAAATTTAAACATATTTGTTTAGTCCTTCTGCCTAATTTTATGACCCTCTTTGTTGATATAGCTTAACAAACATATTTTTATGTTATTCAAGGCATTTGTTAATTAAATTATTTATTAGGTAAAATGATTTTTTTATCCTCATAAAATTTATCAAATATTAATTATGCCCTTCAACAAATACAAATTTTTGTATTTGTTTCATTTCTATAAAAATTAAATGTATTTGTGTAGTCTTTATTTTCTCTATGACCCATTAGATGCCTTGATGATATAAATTGAAATGTTTATTTGACCTGTTATGACTTATGATCTAATATATTATTTAATAAAACTTTAATTTACAATTATTTCATAGCTTCAATTACACATGTTGAATGTAAAATTTGGTAAGGGTTGTTACCCATGATTCAATCCAACTTTTACAAAGTGTAAGTAATGGAAATAACAATGTGTAAATAAAGATAATAATTACCTATGGATGTAAAAAAAAACAATAATTAGTAATATGGTAGAGTATAAATTATCAAAGTATTGTTTTTGCTTTTGTTTTAAGCTTATCTTTCAATGAGCTTAGAAAATTACATTTTTGGTATCAGGACTTACGTTATATCGGACCAATGGCTAGTCTTGTTGTTACAATTGTTTTCAGGGTGTTCGCAGTGCGGTGATGTTTGATTTTTGGGTAAAAAGTGGTCTGAATGAAACCTAAAATAAAGTCGCAGTTCGGTTTGATTCAATTTTAACATAACATTAAATTCAAATCAAATCAAACCAATTTTTTGCGGTTTGGTTCGGTTTCGCGGTTTTTTTTAAATTTATTATCATAGTTTAATTTTTTTAATTAAACTCACATAATTATTATTTTATATTATTTTTTTTATTAAATTTTGATTTACATATTTTAGTTTAAAAAATATTATTTAATTTATATTTAATTTAATGTTATTTAGTAATATAAATATATCTTTTTGTAATATATGAAAGTATGTATCATAATATATTACAAATTTATTATTAAAAAAAATATACTATAAATCACATATTATGATCATAAAAAATTAAAATATTGTTAGCTAGATAATATTAAATATCTAAAAGTAAATCAATATAATTATAGAATGCGATTTGGTTCGATTTAGTTCAATTTTTTATAATAAAATTCAAAAACTGAACCAAACCGCAAAAAATATGCAGTTTTGAAAATTTTTTATCCATACAATTTTTCAATTTAATCAATTTTCAATTTTTTTGAACGATTCCGTGGTTTAGTTCTATTTATGAACATCTCTAATTTTCACATGGAGGCTGATCTCCAAGGACAGAGCAAGCAACGACATCCACGGGGTGTGGGACAAATTTGATTCAACCAAAAGCAAAAGATTTTTTTTTTACAATAATAATTTATCAAAATGTTATACATTTTTTTTTTTTTTACTGATTTGTTATACATTTTACTTATTATTATCATATAATAAATTAAAAGTTTATAATACAATATTTAAATTTGATCATCAAAATTTTCATAAATTTATAATAAAAATTGATAAATTAAAAATATTTATATAAATGTCCTATTATTATATTTCAAAAATCTAATAAATTAAATTAAATTATGTTACTCTAAATGATAGTTTTTGAATCATCAAAAATAATATTTTCAATTTATTTAAAACTAGAAAACTAATGTTTTATTATGCACTAAAAATACATTTTGATAAACTAAGTTTGAATCCATATATATTTAGTTCAAAACACACATAAAAACATTACAACCAAATATTAATATATCCAAAAATAAAAAATAATTAAAAACAAATATACAAATAAATTATAGGAATGAGAAAATATTTATTAGTATATTTGAAATTTTAATAGATCAATCTATTATATAATGTTCAAATTAAGTTTAACACGTTGACACGAATGTTTAAATTAAGTTTAACACATTGACACAAGGTTAATATACAAATTTTAATTCTTTAATAATTTATAAAAAATAAAGATTTATAAAAAAAAAAATTATTAAAAAAGAATAATAAAGTAATGTAAATATAATTTTTCATGACTTTTACATTTTTAATTGATAATACTAACAACAAATAAATTAAAAAAATAAAAGAGTATAATTATGTTTAAAATATTAATATAACTATTTTAAAGATATTTATATAAAAAATGTGATAAAATATCATTATCTTCACATAATAAATATTATCTTTATCTAATTATAAAATATAATTAATTATTATAATATTATATATATATATATATATATATATATATATATTACTAAGAAATTATAAACAAAATTAGGAGGCCATGATCCCAATTGTCGTTTTGTCCCTCAAGATCTCATTCGGGATCTCAACGGAAACAACAAAAACATAAGGTGTTTAATTTAATAATCTTGGAGTTATTACAAATTTAAATATGTTAGTTATTTCTTTAGATATTTGTTCATTCAGATGATTTAAAAGGATGCAAAATATTATTGATGTGTTCTTTTAATTAGTCTCATAACAAATGTTTAACGTAACACAACAAAGAAAATAAAATCAAACAAATATATTTAAATTTTATAAGTATGAAACAAATATAAATTTTTTAAAATTAAAATTAATATATTTGATAATTTTTATGAAAAAAAAAATATTTTATTCAATAAATAATTTAATTAATAAATGGCATGAATAACATAAAAATATGTATATCATATCAATAATTGGTAACCTTTTTTTTTTAATTTTCTTAATTTGAGATTTCTTACCATGCATGATGTATCGTTTAACTTTATTATTTTAATTGTATTTTCTTGGCATATATAACTTGGTTTCTTTTACACCACTTTATCTGTTTCATTTATTTAGGTACACTTGTCTCTATCTTTTACGTCTTGTTCAATGAACTTCCCAATGTTCCAATAAATCTCTGGATCCAAGAGCAAATAAAGTTACAACAAACATCTCCCATGGTGGGAAAGGATCCCATGCAACTGCAGCAGAGATTGCAGTGTCAATTTTCTATCACATATTTATTTTTATTTTACTTTTTATTAACAGTTTATTTAATTATTAATAAAAAAAAATGTGGTACAAACTTTCATTGGTTATTTATACTTATACCTCTCATATGTTATACTAGCACCATTTACAAGAGATATTGATGGTTAAAAGAGTGTGAACTTTTTTATATATAATTACATAAACCCTCGTGAATAATTGGTGTAATTTACTAAAGAAAATAGTATTCAATGAAAAAAAGATAATACAAAAATTGAAGCAAAAAGTAAATTCTAAGGTAAAAATAATTGATTGAATTGATTTGGGTGGAAAAATAAATAAATCTAATAATTGAATTAAGAGCAAATTACAACGATATATTTTGAGGTCTGTTTCAACTATACGTGTATTTTATTTTTTTTTTACCATTATTTTGACATTCCTGCTTTAAAGGTGTTAATTTCATTAATACTGGAGAGAGTACAAATATAATGAAATATCAACCAAAAATTAAGAAATTTTGTATAGGAATTTAAAAAAAAAAAGGGGTGCACGTGTAATGTGTGCTTGAATCAATTATAATTGATTTAATTTTGATTTAAAGTGAAAATAATCAATAACTAAACTAATTCAAACAAAATTGGTTTGATTATCAAATAAAAATAACTAATTCATATTAATTAACCACTCGCATTCAATAAAAAGTAAATCGCATTCAATCTTTTTAGCCTATTCAATCTTTATAGAAGAGTTACACTTTTCCTTTTAACTTATTTAATTTATTTTTATATTAATATGCAATAATTTTTTTATATATAATTAAAATTGAATTGCTATATATTTTTTTTATTTTGCATTTAAATATTGACCAAGATTTGATTTCTGGTCTCTGTATGTATGAAATTGATTTAGATTTCCTGCTTTTATTGACTATCAGGATGTTGTTTTGTCGTAAAAAGAAATGCACTAGTAAATTTGAATCTATTTTTCCTCAACGAAATTCATATGGAAAGAAATAAATCATACTTTTATAATGTCTAGACTTTGAGAAAAATTAGCCTCTGACTATTGTTATATATTGCCCATTAAAAAATTAATAATTTTTTTATAAAATAAATTATTGATTAATTCAATTATGTCTACCTAAGAAGTTCACACGTTTAAAATCAATGTACTTCTATTTTAATAAGATACTTCTCTAAAACAATTTGGTATTGTACATAGAAAGTGACATCCTATCTTACTATACACGAAATATCATGGCTAAAAATGCATCAGTTACGATTAAAATTTCTAAAGTAGAATGACAGTTTCTATACACGAAATACATAGAATCTGTTACGATTAAAACAATTTGGTATTTACAATGCATCAATCCAAACATTTTCTATAAGAACTTTTGGATAAACTCATGTATCCATAAACCCTTAATGACTGATATATTTTCATGTTACCGTTCAAAGGTGCAGGGTTCATGATCGAGACACATGATTAATGTCCAATTATATCCATCCTGAAAAAAATAAACCAAATAGCTCCTATTTATTAGCTACCCCTAGTAATAGTGGTAGTACCTTTTTATTTATTTATTTATTTATTAAAGTTGTTAGTTTGGGGAGCTGAACCCCGTTTAGGTCTACAATTGGGATTGTAGGTATCAGAATTCTGAAATTGAAAGCAGAAAAACAGCTGTATTATGGTACACATTGTATTGTAGTGTCATTTACAGCAGACATTTGTCTCTCATAAATGCTCCTTCCACACAGTATTTAATTTAGGTTAAATGACACTTTTTATTTTTATGTTTTAATTGCTGTTTATTTCGTTCTTTTATGTTTTATAAGTGTTAATTTATTTCATTATGATTTTAAAATTGTCAAAATATTCTTTCGAAATAAATATTATTTTTGAATTTATTATGTGATTTTTATTATATTTATCGTATTTTTTTATTTAAATATTAATTAAATTTTATAATTTTCATATAAATAAATATAATGAAATAATTTTTACTTCAATTTAATAAATAAATATTTCAAAATCATGTTATAAAATAAAAATTTATTTTTATTTTCAAAAATATATTTTTAACTCGTTTTTAAACATAAATAATCAAATTGATTTAAAAAATATAAATGACCAACCAAATAAAAATTAAAACATAAAAAAAATCAAAATTCACCTTTATCATTTTAATTTATTACATCTACAATTATGAAGGGTTCAAGTTCATTGACTTCTATATTTAAGTTTCTAAAAGTTTACATTAAGAGTGAAAGAAGTTTAATATTAAATTACAAGTAGATTGAAATTCGATTCCTTAGTGTAAAATCGAGAGGTTGCTTTATACTTGCGTGTTGAATAGGTTCCCATTCAAAAGGTAGCATCTGCCATGGCTGCCACGAGTTGTTTTTATTTTTAGTTTTTAGTGGAAAATGAATAAAAATTTATCACTCGAGAAAATCCCATGTCATAGTACTATTTTTCTTTTCACTTTGTTTTATTATGCTTTTTAATAGTGTGAGATGCTGAGATTATTGTAGTTAGGAATGAAGTACATTTTCAAGGCATAAAATATATTCACAGAATCCAGCAAAAAAAAAAAACATATTTTCAGTAATTAATTAGGAAATTAGTAGTTAAAGAAATTAATTTATCTGTTAATGTAACTACATTATCAACTAATTGAAAACTATGATATTCAGAAAAAAAAACTATGATAAATGCAATTTTTAAAATAGTTATCATAAAAATAATTATTAACGAGTTTACCATATAGTATATACAATAATTTATAATTGGATGATCAATATAAATATTTTACATTATTAGTATTAGGAAAATAGATACATTCTGTCAAAAAAAAAGAGAGGAAAAAACTAAAAAGATACATTTTGTTTCTCTCTATATAATTTTAAAAATAAAAAGAAAAGAAAAAAAATAAAGAAAATTAAACGAAATAACAATAAATTATTCATTCTATAATTAAAATATCTAACTAAAACATGTAGACTATAATAAGATGGTATTTCATTTATGGACGTGCAGATTGTATAGTTTTTTTTCTTACAAAATATAAACACTACTGGACATCAACATTTAATCATGTGATACAAATCGTTACTACCATTTATATCAATTAGTAAATTTCACACTGTCATAGTTAAACATTATGATAAGAATATATAATATATAATTAAAATATAAAATTGATTATAATCAACATTTTAATTAATGAAAAGTTATAATTATTAAATTTCCCCCAAATCCAAAAAATGGGCACAAAAGAGAGAGAAGCACACCACATTGTCACACAGACACAGCATTGAAAACCCTCTGTCTCTCTCTCTCTCTCTCTCTCTCTCTCTCCCACTTCCAACCATTCCGAATGTGAACAAGGTAAATCAACTCTCCAACTTTCCTTCTTCTCTATGTTGTTTTTTCCGAGAAAAAAAAAAAACACATAATCTCACCACTCTGCAATCCCACCATTCTTCTTTTCCCTCTCAATTTTCTCTTCTTCAATCTCACACCCCCCACACGGTCACACACCCAAATTACAAAAACCTTTTTAATTTTTTTTTATTTTTAAATTCAGGCTAAACCTCGTTTTGGGTCGGATTCGAAGGTTGTCTCTGCGATTCTATTTTCCGTTCCTTTTAAGAATTTGTTCCTCAAGGCCGTGTTTGGTGACGCGTAATGTGGTTTTTTCTATTTTTTTTTTTGGTGCAGTTGTTGTTGTTGAAGGGTACAGTGTGCAGTGTGTAGTAACTGTGGTGGGTTTTTCTTCTTCTTGAAAGTGCAAAAATGAATGATGGTAGACAAATGGGGGTGCATTACGTAGACGCTGGGTTCCCTTATGCTGCTGTCAATGAAAACTTCGTCGATTTCTTCCAAGGATTCTCGCACGTGCCAGTCAATTATGCCTTTGCTAGCTCAATGCCTGATCAGGTTTTTCTTTCTACTTCCATTTCTTGTTTTTTTTTAGGTTCAAAATATGTTTTTCGCTCCTCAAAATATAGCGAATTTTCGGGTTTTGTCTAGTTAGAAATTTAATAGTAGTACCATTTTAGTCCCTTGTTAGCTAGCAAGGTTTTAAATTGCGGTTGCGGTTATGGATCCTTGACATTGTGGAAAATTGAGGACAAATATGGTCATGGAGACCCCAAAAGCTTGACACTGCTGCTGAAATCGCAGTTGACACGACCAATTTTTAAAACCTTGCTAAACATGTGTTTCTGGTAAAATGTAGGAACTAAGAAGAATGTATTAGGTTTTTATAGGGACTAAAAACTGAATTTTCAGACATTGTTGAGGGACCAGAATCATATTTTACTCTTTTGTTTTTGTTTTTTTATGTTGTTTCAATGTTAATCAACTTGCTGGATGATTTAATGGTTTTGCTGACAAGGTTGTAGATTCATGCTATGCTACCCATGAATTGCTAATGTGGGTTGTTGCAGGAGTTTATTGAATTTGTTTACCCCAAAATATGGGACTATGGGGGTAAAAGTAGAAATTTTCAGTCCTTTTGTTGTTGTCATTGCTGAATGCTGCTGCTACCTAACAGTTAGGTACTTAGGTAATAGAATTCACAATGTTTGTTTGACATGGGATTATGGAAGGTCTATGTCTTTTTTTTTTTTTTTTTAAATAATGGCAGTTGGAAGGTCAAGTACGACAATTAATGTGAGAATGATGGTTACCTTTCTTTGAGTTGAATTGCAAGAGTGGATGGATAATGCTGTTGCATTTGAAAGCAGCTGTGTGTGTCAAAGACATGTCTGTCTCCCTTTTGACCCATTTAAATATTAAATTTTGTATTGGTGTCATTTGTAAGTTTGTTGAGCTTTGCTGAAAATATTCTCTTTTGTTTGTTTTTATTAACGCATAGTTTACTATTGATTCTGTTTTGGTTTGTGATCATAACTATGTAATCTTATGTTCTGTCCAGGAAAGTGTCTACTGGTCAATGAACATGAATCCCTATAAGTTTGGATTGTCTGGCCCTGGGAGTACATCTTACTATAGTTCTTATGAGGTAAATGGCCATTTACCGAGAATGGAGATCGATAGGGCTGAGTGGGAATACCCTTCGACAATTACCACCGTGGATGAAGAACCAGCTACAACAGATTCTCCACCTAGAAGAGATGGAGTCACAAGCATGCAGACCATTCCTGAAGAATGTTAGTGGAAATTTTATTTTCTTTTACTGTGAGCTTAGGCCTGTGTTCACATTGTTGGTTTCTGCAATTTGGTTGTTGTATCTTAACTTGCAACTATTCAGAAAAACATGAAATCATATGATAGAATCTTTATTTTGCAGACAGTCTTAAATCATTGCAAACCTTTTAAGTGAAGCTTTTATTTTATTTTTCTCAATTCTGAATTAAATTGATACTGCTATTTTAATTTTTTGATTTTTTAGGATATCTATGAGAATCATAGCATGGTATATTAATTCTCTTAGATTTCTTTTGCAGGCAGTCCAAATCATCATGAGTCCAATAGCAGTAGCCAGGTAGGAAGCTTTCTTTCTTATTTTATCGAGCCACATATTTAGACCTTACCTAATTGAATCTTGGTTTAATATTCAATCATTTGCCCCTGGTAGGAACACTGGGTCCCCACTATGCTTGAAAATTGGGAGACACCATTTCAATGATGGTTGAGTGAACATGGCATACTTTAATGACAAATTATAATCTATCCACTGTACACTTTTTTTTGGATACTTTAACACTTTTATTAGTAAATGTTGGTCAAAATGAATATCACTCTATTTAACTTGGGCCCCTTGGAAAATAGTCCCATGGTTTCAATGTTAGCAATTAACTTGTTTAAACTTTCATTATGTGACAAATAATCCCTGTAGTTTTAGGTTTGGCAAATAGTCTGCCTATACTTTCAATGTTTGACAAACAACAATGTCATTAGGCTCCCAATATGTGACAAACAACCTTAGTAATTTTAATTTTGGCAAAAAGTTTGCCTACATTTGGGGAATTAATTACAAGGTGTTATTTGTCATAAGTTGAAAGTTTAACAGTGATAGTTAAACAGGGTGATTTGCAATTTAACCATAAAAGTTTAGTCCCATACTGATGGTACTGAAATTGAACCATGGATAGAGGATTGTATATAAAACTATGTCAGAATTTGGCTAGGTTGTTGTAGGGCATAATTCCAATAAAATTTGGAATGTCAGAATTATATCTTTATAATGCAATGACTGGCCATTCAGTAATACTCAATCTGTTCTCATTTATAAGCAAAAAAAAATGGGGTTTCACAGTTACTAAGGAAATCACTTGAGTGCATTAAATTTCAAATATTCTTCCTAGATTCCCCTTGAAAAAAAATGTTCAGTTCCTGGATCCTTTTTGGATCTTGCTCATAAAGGATGTCAAAAAGCTAACTTTTGCTTATATTTAAGGACAAAAATGATGTGTTTTTTCTTGCTTATAAAAGAGAACAGAGGGAGTACCCTTTACTCGTGTCATCTGATACAAAACTGTGTCCAACAATGGCAAATATAGCAGAACAAAAAAAGGAAATGAGATACATATTATTAGAATGCTGGAAATTACTGTAGCACTAGCACACTACTGCCCCAGAGCATAGCTCCTACAGAGAGCAAGAGCTCTCCATTCATAACAAACTAAATGATTCCCAAAAGATACCCCACTCTCCTGCCTGTCAGCTATTTGTCAACCGTTTTGCAAATCAGTAACTAATTCCCCCTTTCCCCTTTTTCTCTCTCTGCCAGCTCACTACTTGCCCATGAGACAATTGATGGGCCAATTGCTCCCCTGGTGTCCATGATTCCTTTTGGATCTTGACATTAGATACAAAACAGGCAAAATGATTTTTATTGATTTTTGCAGACAACTTAGAATTTTATGCTCAATGCAAAGCACCAATGCTTTCACTTGCTTCGCATGTCGTGTCATACAAACCCAATACCATGATACTTGGGTACTTCACCGATACTTCTTTACAGGTGATGCTCAATGAGAGAATGATATTGAGATGATGTTGGCAATAGGCAATGATTTATGGCAGTGGTTTATAATTTCTTCTTTATTTTTAGTAATATTCAGAAGTATCCTCTCTTGGTTTGGATTTGCAAAATTATACATATCAGTTTTATTAATATTTTATATGTATCTATATATTTACAATGCACATATCATATCATTATCCAATGCAATATTTATCTGATATGTGAATCATGACCACGCATATGGCCTAAAAACAAAAGAGAGTTTTGAAGTTGAGCATTGTTTATTTTTTATTATCATATCATGTGGACCTTTGCCTATGCCTCCTAATCCTATCTCATATTTTCTAGGTATAGTTATTGAATGATGACACTTAGCATCAAATAGTATTTTTAGTTTTGCCAACAGTGTTATTTTTGCATTTTTCTACAAATCTGTTTACATATGTAGGTTTTTAGATTTGGTTTCCTCCCAAAACGGTTTTTTCCATAGGAGAACCAATATTTTCTATATCATGTTTTATATAAACCATCCTCAAAGTTTTATGCTTGCAAGAAATGTCCCCAAATACACCTTTCTTTTATATTCCCCATGCCACCCCTCCTAAGTTCTATCACTCCTATTTACGCCAAGCCCCTACCTTTCAACCTCTCTAACTAACTAACTAACCAACTAATTGATTGTTATTAATATTGTTTTGGTGAATAAATTTGATTGTTATAATATTCTACTTTAACTAACCATTAACATTTGGGAATGAATAAAATTTATACAGAACATGACTTGATTTGTTGTTGCTTTTATGGTACTCCATTTTTGTATTATTAAAAAAAAGTAGGGTTTCTCTCTCTCTCTTTCTATTTTCTGTTATGCTGGAGCTCATTATTTAGGTCAAAATATAATCCATAAAGATGTTATTTGAATCCTCTACATTGATTTCATGTGCTACTTTGCATAACTGTTTTCTTCCTTATAAGCTCTATCAGACTGGGATTCTGGGAATTATATTATTTAAAATGATGACTTGAAAGAACTTGAGTTGAGATCTCTCTGCATTTCAATTGCTTAATGTTAACTCTTCTGTATATTGTTTTCAACTTGTAACTTGATTGATAATCATAAGCAACATAGAAATTTATCCTCTGAAGTCTCTAATCCTTGGTGTTGCATTGTTGCAGGTTATATGGCAAGACAACATTGATCCTGATAATATGACTTATGAGGTGTGTGATGCACTTAATGTTTTACATGTAAATGCTGATGTATGCATGTATTCTTACTTTTAGAATTTTTTTTTGCTTCTTTTAACCCGTTGAATATATTACTTGTGTTTTACCAAGCATCAGATACAATTAATTGATTAATTCATTTCATACTGGGAGCATTTAAAAATTTTAAGGTATTAACTATTAAGGGGTAAGCATTCAATATTAACATTTTCTAGATTCAAAGTTTTGTTTAGAGATTGGAGATTTTGTTGTAGGCTTTTACACTCAAGTTGTTTGGTGAAGACTTCCGAATGATTTTATATTTAATATTTAATACGCCCCACCACACAAGCTCATTAGATTAGACTTGAAACACCTATAAACACTTAGTAGTAGGAGTTCTAATACCATGTCAAGAACCAACTCTTTCTAAGATTAAGCTGTTAGGTGAAAGCTCATGAATAATTTTGATATCCAATAGTTTCAAAGAACATTAAATTAATCTGAAATGGTGCTTTATATGATATCAAATTTTATTTAAATAATCATTCAGATAAAAAAATGGGGTGTTGCCTTCAAGATTTAAAATTTCTGTGCTAAGAAAAGATCTGTTTTGAAAATGTTGCTAATTTTATTTGATGATTGAAGTTGTCATAGTTGAACTTGGTGCTAATTATTCTTATTGTAATATTTTAGGCTTTCAATTTTATCGGTATGTTGAATAGAAGTAGTATTAGAAATCATGAGGATCAATAGCCAATGATATTTTAAGTGACAGGAACTACTGGACCTGGGAGAGGCAGTTGGGACTCAAAGCCGAGGTCTTCCCCAAGAACTTATTGATATGCTTCCAACCTCAAAGTACAAATTTGGTAGCTTATTCAAAAGAAAAAATTCTGGGAAAAGGTTAACTCCTTGTTCTCTGTTTATTTTTTTTTATGGAATTGATGAAAACATGGATAGTAAAAACTTCAATGGTGACCAAGTAGTGTATTGCATTGTTGAGAAAGATGAGGTGAATATGGAAGAGGAGTGAAAATAATAACATGCTTTGTCAATCTGTTGTCTTTAATGTTAGAGAAATCAATCTGTTGAACAGTATATGACAATTGGAGTGAAAATTAATACATGCTTCATGCTTGTAGCATTTATAAATTATAGATTTATCAGTTTGTAATTTCCCCTGTTTTCATCACCCTTTAAATCAATAATCAATCAATAGAGAAGAAAAATCATTTATACTTAACTTGTCCATTTTCATTTCTTAGTTTATAAACTCTATTCTTTGTCCTCAATTCCCTTGGAAATATATAGCTTAGTTATTTCGTTCTGTAACATGGTTGACAGTGTAGACTGTTTTCATAGTCTCAATTATGGTGACTAGAGTTCTCTACTTTCATCCCATGCCCATGAAAATTGATTCAATAAGCTGTAGCTATATATGTAGGACTTGCATTAGTCATAGAAGTTTGATTTTATATTTTATTATTACTATTATTATGATCATTAGAACTTCTGCCTCTCCTAGATTTCATATCCAGCTATAATTTATACTTTCAGATTATACTCAATCATTCAAATTGCATTGAATACAGGTGTGTAATTTGTCAGATGACATACAGAAGAGGTGACCAGCAAATGAAATTGCCATGCAGCCATGTCTATCATGGCGAATGCATCACCAAGTGGCTCAGCATTAACAAGGTACACATTCTTCAACGAGTTCTTTGGACACTCACTTGAATACTATGTTTTTTACACCTTTGTTGTGTCCCCATTTGCCTTCTTTTTCAGAAATGTCCTGTCTGCAACACTGAGGTTTTTGGCGAGGAATCAACAACGCATTAGCATCAAGATGGCAAAAGGGATCCTTTTTGCTCTATTAATTTTTGCTTCTCAACCAACTCTCCCACTCTTTCTTTCTTTCTTTCTTAAGTTTTAATTTCTTACACATAGGTAGGTGTATTATGAAGAACTATGGCAAACTCTCACAATATATGTTTTTGTTTACTAGAAACAACCTAAATGGAGTCGCATCTTGTAGTTGTTAATGTGTGATTTTGTGTGTATTCATGCAATATATATTCTCTTAGTTGTGTCCCTTTGGGTATTTTGGGGATTGAAAAATCTGCTTCTCATCCATTGATCTACATGTATGTGTTGGGATTTAGGAGCAAGAAATCTTATGAGCATGCTAAATGGATTGAAAAATGAAATATGTGTGTGGAATGCTCAGGGATATGGAGATCTTAACTTTATATTCAAATGTGTATTCCCTTTATTTTAGATAAATTACTGTCTTTAAGGAGGAAAATGACCTCATTGGGACCAAAAGGGATAAGATTCGATTACTCCTCCCACACCACCTTCACACATTCATAGTCATAAATCAGCACTATTAGATAAAATTGAATGGCTTAAAGTTCATAGGCTATTAAGTTTAATTTATTAAGATAAAATAAGAAGAGTTTTTTTTTTTTGTTCTAATCTAATGATTCAAATTAATTGAATCGTGACTCAGGATGGAGATAGATAGTTGTTGCAGAAAATAACTTTAATTCCTATGAAAATATATATAAGTTATCCATCTTTTGCTGTTGAGGTAAAATTAAAGTGTCATTGCAAATTTTATACATGTGGGGTTCAACCATTCTTAGGGGTGTCATTGCAAATTTTGTACCAAAATTGGGAACGTTCATGCCTACTTTTTTCAAGAATCTTTCTTCATACCTTGAATTCCTTAAGGTAAACCATTAAAATAGGCTATGATAAGAGTTTGAATACTTTGCAGTGAGATTCTAATCTCAGTGGTACCAATGGGAAAAGAAAAGGAAATTAATAAGAGAAATTTAATGATAGTACAGGTACTAGGGTTATCCTTATCCGTGGAACCAAGGTTTCATTCTCTCACCACCGTCAATATATTAAAGTTTTTTTTTTTTTCTTCTGATTTTGACTTTGGTAGGAAGTAATTTTCATTGTATGAGTAAGTGATGCCTAATCTTTGTTAGGAATTATGAGCATACATAAGATGATTATTTTTCCTTTTAACACGATTTAATTCATTCTTAAAATTATAATTCGAGTTGTTGATATCAATATATTAAAGTTAATAAAAAAAAAAAAAACACAAGGCTCAGTTTACAATTAATGATCCTGGCCCCTTTTAAATACATTTTGAGATTGCGTTGATGATAAGTATTCACTGACTACATTAATTTGTGTATGCTGAATTTTGTCACAGAAATGCAAAAAATGAAGATAAGGGCATTGTGCCTCAAGATAGTGAAAACCAAAACCTTATAGATCTGGTCAATCTGGTAAAAGGACCGCAAGCAGCATACCTTCTAAAAATTCATTAATAAATATAAAATTAGGATAAAATCATTAAATGGAATATGAGACCAACAAAAAAATTATAATTTTTAATAAATTTTAATTAATCAGAAAAAATTAATTAAAATTTTTTGTTATTGACTCGTTACGGAACACATGACATATTTGTGAACAATAAACAACACATAATATTGACTATGGGCTATGCGATTAATACACAAGAATAAAATAACTCTTATCTAAGTAAGCATTACACTTCACACACACATTTTAAATGTATGTACCATTTATCAGCATTGAATCATTGATACACAAAGAATCATTGGTGGTTTGGATAAATTAAATGAAAGAACTTTTATAAAAAAAAATAGCATTTAAATCCATGCACGGCACAAATTTTAACTAAAAGAAAAAATAATGACAAAAAAGTAAAAATACAAAAAATAAAATAAAATATTTAAAAATTGTCCTGCTAACATGTAACGAAGACTGAACAGTTTTAAAAATTACTAATGAGTAAACCAATAAATACATAAATTGATTTTGATTTCCTCATCTTCTTTTTCTATAACTTGCTCATAATGAGTCTAATTTTGATGGAAGAATAATTTATGAGTGGGAACCTTTCATTTAAGGGGAGATATAAGGTTGATTCAGTGACATGAAAAAAAAAGGAGAAGGAGGAGAAATAAATGGTGGATTCAAATTTCTTCTTTACACATTTTTAATCAAACTAACATTTGTCCAAAAAATAAAAAATAAAACTTTTTTTCTTTTTTTACTTTGGTGTTTTTGCCTTTCATTTAGCTACTCTCTTAGAAAGAAAAATAAATCAGGGTAAAAAAATTCAATGATAGAACATGTGTCCATTATTATTTTTGAAGATGACAACACATTGTAAATTAGCTAGTATAAAATAAAAATGTTATACACGTAGTACTATTAGAATCATGTTAGTGCCAATCTGTGGGTTAATTTGTCGTTTTGTAAATTACTTGTAAAACCGAAATCCATGTTCTGAAGCCGCAATTTGCAAGATCAGAGGGAAATATTTGTATCTTACAAAAAGATAGTGCCAACTCCCCTTGTCTTGAAAGGGATTTACGAGCTATTGTCTTGAAATGAAAACAATGAAATATTAAAAAAGAAACTAAAGTAGAGTATTTAATTATTTATAGAAAATATTACTAACATATTTTCTTATAGAAAGAAGAGGTTAACAAATTATAATTTAATTTACGTAAAATATATGTATAAGTATGGTTTATAAATGACTGATTTTTGTTTTAGATTTCTAATATAAAAAATTGTTGTATTTAATATTTTATATATTAAATTTTTTATTTTGAATCTTTCTCACTTAATTAAGTGATAATATGACCAATCCCAACTATTAAGGATTCACGTAGTTAGTAGTATAAGGTTTTAGTATATTTACATGTCTTTGATTTATTTACTATTTAGTGAATGGTTCTGGTTGATTTTTTATTGTGCATAAAATTTACGAGTTTACGGTATTTATGCACCATGAGTGAAATTAGTTTCTGATCCAATAAATTGGACACTCGTGTCTATGATCCCAAACAAAAATATATAATTATTTTTTAAAAAGTATTGTATATTTCCAATTTCTTATAATATATCATAAAAATATAAATGACTAGTACAATTAGAATGTATTGACATGGATTAGAATATATTAAAGTAAATTCTTGCATTACAATTTTTTTTTTACAATCATTCAAATCACATATTATTGTATATCACACCAAAGATAATTTCTAATTGTTTAATATATATATATATATATATATATATATATATATATATTATTTTTTTGGATAAATTTTGACTGTTAAAATCATTTTCTTTTAAAAAAATGATGATGCATCGACAATTAAAAAATCATAACTTTCTATTTATGATAAGTCTATTAATTTTATAAAATTATCTTAAAAGTCATTGGTGGGTTATAATTGTAAATCTATGTATCATCATTAAACTCAATTTTTTAAAACAATTTTGTATTAATATTAAATATTTTTGTTAAAGGCCAAAATATATTAAATGTATATTCTTTTTTTTTTTTTTTTAAAAAGAGAGAAAAAAGAGTATGAACTAATAGCACAAAACAATTTTACATCATTATCCACTTATAATAATTTTTAACATTCACTTATAATAATTTTAAACATTTATAGATAGTGACACAAGTACACTTTGTTATTTATAAAAAAAAGAAAATCTAGATTAATTGTATGTTATGTTAAAGAGAGAAAAAGACTATGAACTAATAGTAAAAAACAATTTTACATCATTATCCACTTATAATAATTTTTAACATTTATAGGTAGTAACACAAGTACACTTCGTTATTTATAAAAAAAAAAACTAGATTAATTGTATGTTATGTTAAAGAGAAAAAGACTAATGATAAAAAATAATTTTACATCATTACCCGCTTATAATGATTTTTAACATTTATTGATAGTAACTTGTTTAAATAAACTTTTTTTTATTAATATTTATACAAAAATAAAAATAAAAACAAAGTAAAATTTCTCACATAAACTTAGTTTTGTTAAAAAAAATTTCGCTCATCGTGAAGGTCATTCATTACAAATACCAAGAATCAGACATAGAAAAACTGTCACAACACAGGGAATCCAAAGTTCTCTCAAGCTCATATATAGAGAAAACAGCCCCGCAGACAAACCCTATTACCCTAACACTAAATCTAACTTTTTCTCTCTGGAAAATATGGACCATTCTAGGTTGTTTTATCTTTTATGATATGTCTAAATGGGAAAAGAGGGTAAAGGATTCAAGAAATACTACTATTGTAATTTGTAAATCTCTCTCATAGTAAACATTCTTTCAATATATCTATAAAATTTAAAATAAAAATCCATTTCACATGTAAAAAACTAGTAACATCTAAAAATAAGTAAGTGCTATGTTTCTCTACATTGTTCTCTTCTCTTTTATTTCTTATAGTAATCATATTTATTTCTTTTTTACATTAAACTCTATAATTAATTAAATGAAAATTTATATCAAGTTCCTCACATTTTACACGAAAAAAAAAATAACATTGTTATTAATATATATTTATTTTTTCCTTCATCTTCTTTTCACTCCATTTGTCAATTTTTTTTTGTCTGATTGTCTCCATTTGTCATTTTATTTCTATTTTTTTCTATCATATCAATTATTACTTCTATTTTTATTTGTCTCTCTCATCCCCTCCAAATGAGGTGACGTTTCCCCTTTTTCAAAAAAATACTAAAACACGAGGATCCAAAAAAATAATAAATATTGTAACAGAGTTGTCCTACTCGCAGAAAAAACAAAATAATTAAAAAAAAAATATATCCTTTGCTATTCTAGCTACACTACACCTGTATGTAATAAATGGAGACAAGTGGCACTACCTTTGCGGTCCAACCAATTTTTGTAATTTGAAGCTAAGAACCAAATTACAGAAAACAAAAAAACACACATTTCATTGAGACAGAGAAAAAAAAAGTAATAAAAAAAACAATCTGATGAACAAAGAAATTAAATTCCATTATTCTTTCTAATTAAGGTTACGTTATTGAGCTCGGAACGAACATTGAACAAAATGTCAAAAATAGGTCCCAAAATTACAACAAATAATTCTACTGCAGTATAATAATATCCGTGGCAAGAGCAACACTGCTCTAAAACAAACTCATAGCACCGTACAAGCATTATTGCAGATTGGGAAGAAAAATAGAAAAAAAGGGGGAAATAAATTTACAACGTACAAGATAAGATCTGTTTTTTGTTTGGACATATGATGAATCTACCTAGTACCTAGTACCTAGTACCTGGTTGTGTTGTTGCAGAGGATGATATCCAAGATCCTGGACCAAGCTAGGCGTAGGCGAGGGTAAACTCTGTTCCTGTAGGTTGTTGATTCTCTGACTACATATTCCATGGTTTCAACAAACAGGTTTAGGCTTCGGATTGGTGGCACGTAAAGGGTCAGAGGAACCGCTGAGAATGCCACCGTCAAGAGCAACTGCAACATTTCTCTTCTTCTTTTTCCTCTTTCTTTCTATTTCCCTTTTTCTTCTTCTTTCTTCTGTCAGAGGAATACAAAGGTGAATTCTTTCAATTGATAACTATAAAGGGTATTTGGATTTGGGATTTTTTTGTGTCAAAGAAAGAAGGTTGGGGAAGAAGAAAAAAGGGGGGTGTTTGACTAATAAAAGGTTGGGGATAGAGAGAGAAAGTGGAGAAATAGCAACTTCTGGAAACTTAATGAGACTTTAATTGAACAACCTCTTTACTTAACTAAAAGTCGTGTACTCATTTGTTATGGTAAGTGAATTAAGTAATAGGCTTAGTTAAGTTTAAATTGTGGGTGTGTAGTTATGTTAACAGAGAGAAAATATATCACGTATACAAAAAATTACATTTTTTTTTATCTAATCACAAATCATATATATAATATTAATATATAAAAGTTTGATTAGTTTTTTAATATTATTAAAATTTCATTTTATTATTTATTGTTTCTATTGTATAGAATAATAAATTGAGACATTTTATATGCTAATTTTATTATATCAAAATGAGAGAGATTTTTTTTTATTTAAATGAATACAAAATCATTATATTTCATACCGTTTTTTATTTTCTTTTGCTCTATTTTTGTTTTGATGAATATAAAGTGATCTGTAAATAAGCGATGCTTTTTGTAATATTAAGAAACCAGGATCAGAAGATAATTAATATACAACCAAAATACTTATATTATATTTATAAAAATAAAGTTATCATTTTTTTAACTATCTCATTTTGTTTAGAATTATACTATGGTAAAATATAAATAATTGTTTTATTAACAAAAATAACACTAAATTACTTAAAATATTTAAGCTTGATCTATTATTGATATAGCAAGTACTAACCCCAAAGAATTGCAACTTGTGTGCCGTATTGCTCGAGAATAGTATTATTCGTATGTTCCTTAATTAGCTTGGAAATCCTTCTTTGTCTAATAGTACTATATGCCCTGTACACTATAAATGGAATGTATCTATGTACTAATTGGTTGTTAATTATCTCTCAACGAGGTTTTACAAGGTGATGTAAGGAAAAGATGGACAATTTTTTTTTTTTAATTATTAGACATCGAACTGGGTATAAGAAGATTTATAACATTCACGCCGTACTGTCTCGACCAACTACACTTATCCCCGTAAAATGAACAATTTTAAATGAAAACACAACTATTAAGTTTAGCTAAGCTTGGTCGATCAATCACACATTGCTAAGGAAAGTGTAGTAACGTTTGTCATATAACTTATGAACACGTTGACAGCTAAAAAAGTACCCTGTCTTTAACAACGGGTAGTTACCCTAAATCTATTAAGATGTAGGGTTGTCATCATGTAAAAGATGTAACTTGTATTTTCAATTTCAAGGATTTAAAATAATAGAACTTAATTAATCCTATAATTAGTATATACTTCACATTTATAACATAATAAGAAAATATATATCAAAATTAAATTCACTTTTTTAGGATAAAATTAAATTCAATTAATATTTAGGAGTAGTGTCATGAAATTAAACAGACTTACAATTTGGATTTAATTTAAATAAATTTTAATGTTTCATTTATAAACCCTAAATATTTAGGGTTTTAATTAATGATTTCATTTATGAAACTCTAAATATTTATGAAATCCTAAATATTTAAAGTTTTATTTATGAAATCCAAAATATATAGAGTTTGTTTTATGAAACCCAAAGTATTTATGGTTAGATTTAAAAATGAAATATTTATGGTTTCAATTTAAAGTTTCATTTATCAAAACTTTAAATACTTGGGAGGTTTATTTTAAAATATTTAGGGTTTCATTAATAAAACCTTAAATAAATAGGGTTTTGTAACACTATGATTTTAATGATGTATGATTAAATATTTGATTGGGGATATTAGTTGAATTAAATTGAAATTATGTTATTTGATATGTTTATCAATTAATAATATTATGTTTTTAGAGCTTGATGTGTTATAATGGGTCTAGATTGTTAGTTGAGAGAGTGTGAGACTTGATAATTGTTTTTAATAAAAAAAATTAAATAATGGACTATAGTTATAATAAGAGAGGGGGTGTCAATTAGCAAAGCTTAAGTGACTCCAAAGCTTAAAATGCACAAGCTTCCTCTTTTCCACATATTCTTCACTTCTTTATCTTCCTTAAAGCCTTCCTCCAATCTAGGGCTTTGGTATCCACACCATTGGAGACTTCCTTTCATCAGTTAGAGTTTCTTGGCTATTTGTAGGAGTGGTAAGCTTGCTTCTTTCTTCCTCCCTTGATCTCCATGTTCCATTCTTTTTCTCCTTACCTTTCGTTGGAGTGATCCGTTATGTATTTTGATGTAAAACCCATTTTTGAGCGTTGTTTTGGGTTATTTATGAGTTTGATGCGGTGGAGCTAATGATTGGAGGAAAACCCTTGGTGGAGCTCAAGATCCCATTTTCTTCTTAAAATCTAGGTCGGAAATGGTAATAGGTAAGGGAAGCTAACCTACCTTTCTTGTTTTATGATGATTATGAGTTTGATTGGTTTGAATCTTGCGTGTTCTTATTAAGGTTTAGTGTTAATAAGCTTAAGGGATGATTTATGATGTGTTTGTTGTGAGTTTGGATACTTAGGTAGCCATTAATGGGGTTAGAAACTAAGATTTTTGAAGAACTTTAGTTGTAGAATCTGCAGTTTTATCTAGGCTAGAGATTTTAGCCTTAGCTAAATTTCGATAGAATTGGGTCTGCACAATTTTAGCTCAAGCTAGAATTTCTAGCCCAAGCTAAATGTTTGGCTAAGCTAAGTTTCCATGCTTAAGTTAGATGGAGACATAGTGTTTTGTTTTACCTTTAATACTTCTTGAAAGTTCCCAAGTGGATATAATGTGGTTTTATGAATCTTTATAATATGTATGTGAAGAAATATAATTATGATCTTGTTGAATGTGATATTAAGAAAATTATGATGTTTTTAGAAATTGAAAATTGATTGTTGGTGAGATGATGATGTATGTGATATGAATGTGAACTTGTTATGAAATCGTTCCTGTATGTTAAAAGGAATTAGCTATGTCTTTTGGGAAGGCTTTTGTCGTTAATGAAAAATGGTATACTTGGGAGGGTGAGTTCCACGCTAGGACTCCGCCCTACTAAAGCAACCTGGGGGTCTCGTCTAGTAGGGTATCTTCTCAAGTACGACCCATGTTTTTACTCTAGATGGCGTGTTAGAGTGTAGAGAACCACTTCCCACAGGGCTTAGTAACCCTTTAGCGTATAAGAGATATAATATTGTTGTTGTTGGTGATGGTGTGAAACTTGGATACTTGAGACGGACCATAAATGAGATGGTGGGTACAGAGGTGCTGTATCTCAAACCTTAAGTGATCCGAGTCTTGTTGTTGTTATATAAACTATTGAGATGTATTTGGATCCTTAAGTTGGGTCATTGGAGATGGCGGGTATGGAGGTGTCATATCTAAGATTGTAGATGATTCCAAATATGTGCCATTGGTATATGATGGATGCATAGTTGGTGCACAAGAAATATACCTTGTATGCACAGTTGGTGCATAGGCGTGCACAGTTGGTGCACGAGCATATGAGTAAGCACGTAAGTTGGGAGTGTTAAGTAGGCTCTTAACCTAGTGCTGGAGGTTTTTGTGGTGGCTAACAGGAATGAGCCTATAAAATAGACGAGTAAGCGAATCCTTATAGATGTAAGATTTTGCAAACTTACAGAGATAAGCCAATATATACACTTGTCTATTTTCGATAAAACCACACCTTCTTCGCATGATCAGTCCAAGGGACTCCCTGAATGGTCAAATAGTGAGACTATGTTATGGGATGAGGCCTATAGGGATTGCTCATATTGTGTTGAGTCTTCATGGAGCAGAGTCAGTGTTTGTTATTGAGGTTGACTAATGATTTGTGGTGTTGAGTTATGATGATGATTTCTCTCGAATGAGTATGATGAGATTGTGTGATAGTTGATGAATAATTGTGACTTTTGATGATTGATGAAGATTGTGATATTTGATGAATAGATGTAACGAGATGTGATGATTTATGTTATGATAGATTTGTGCTGTTGTTCATGGCTATGGGTCTATTTTATAACTATGTTGTATGATTTGGTTGAGATGGTTATGCCATGAAATTAATAGTTAGCTTTCCCCTTTTCGTAATTTGAATTGTCTTATCTATATATATATTTATTGTGGTAAGCTTACCCTTGCGTGTGGCATGTGTGGTTGTGACTGTGATGATTTCGACCTTGATGTACAAGGGGAGTAGATGGGTTTAGGTAGAATTCTCTTGGAGCCGTTGTAGATGGAATGCGCATAAGCTTGGAGCTGCATTTTCCTCCTCCTTTCCTTTAGTTTTGTGTTATGTATGGATAACTTAGGTTTATGTTAAGCTTTTGTTGCAAGAGTTTTATATTATTGAAGTTATATTTCTTTTTATAGAGTGAAGTATCATAAGGTATTGTAAATGATTCAACTCGGTTTTATAAATTCATGTTTTACACTTTAAGCTTGAGATTATATTCATTGATTTTGGAATTTGAGAAAAGTTGACAACCTTTTTAATGAAAGAGTTTTTAAATTAAAATAAAATCCAATCTTTTTTTAGTTAGTTATGTAATGAAAGTGGGATGTTACAATAATGGTATCAGAGCCTGGTCAATCCTTTCAGGAATAATCCTGTGTGGAATAGGCCTGTTGTGCTTTTTGTTGTGTTTGGCTGTGTGAGATTTGTTTTAGTTGCAACTTTGTTGTATGTCTTCATCTTAAGAGTCAAGGCAATGACTTTTGGGAGTTGTCTTTCGTGTGTTGGATTTCTAACTATGGATTAGAAACCTTGTTTGTGTTGTCGAGTCTACTAGAAGTGACTACAATGCAACTTTGAGAGTGATCAACCCAAAATTGTAATTGGGGTACTAAAGGTAGGAGATGACGTTGTATGAGAGATTTATTTGAAATCAGAATTTGCTGTTGCTGGAACCATGTTTGGGTTGATATTGAATCTTGTTTTTATTATTATAGAACTTGGTTATGCTGTTATAGGATTCGGATTTTATACCATAGAAAACTCGAATTCTTGCTGTGCTTTAGATTTCTATTTTAGATGCTATCAAATTTCTAAATTTCTATTACATTTTAGTTTCTGAATTCCCGATTCCTGTTGCAATTCAGTATTCTAAAATTCTATTGTACTTCAAATTTTGAATTTATATTGTTATGAATTTTAATTTTTTTTTTCAATTTTTCAAACAATACTCTTGTATTTTCATATTTTTAGGGTGAAATTTTGGGTTACTTAGGGTTTCGAGTTATAGTTTAATTGATAAAACCCTATACATTTAGTGTTTCAATTTAGATTTTCACTTATGAAACGCTAAATATTTAGAATTTTATTTATGAAACTCTAAATATTTAGGTTTCAATTATGAAATCTTATATATTGAAATTTTCAATTTAAGGTTTTATTTAAGAAATCGTAAATAGTTACAGTGAAATTTAGTGTTTCATTAGTGAAACCGTAAATAACTAGAGTTTCATTTATGATACTTTAAATAATTAAGGTTTCATTTATGAAAACCTAAAAATTTAATATTTTATTTATGAAACCTTAATTATGCATGGTTTCAATTTAGGGTTTATTTATGAAATTCTAAATATTAAGGGTTTACATTTATGGTGAAATATATGGTTTCATTTATAAACCCTATATATTTAGGGTTTCGTTTAAGAAATCCTAAAAATTAAGGTTTTAAATTTAAGGTTTCATAAATATTTATGGTATAATTTAGTGTTTCATTCTAAATAATTAGAGTTTCATTTATGAAACATTAAATAATTAGGGTTTTATTTATTAAACCTAAATATTTAGGATTTTAATTTATGATTTCATTTACGAAACCCTAAATATGTAGGGTTTGATTAAATATTTAGGGTTTTATTTATGAAACCCTAAATATTTGGAGTGAAATTTAAGGTTTTGATTTATGGTTTTTGTCGCAACCAGAATCGCGGCGGGACGGCGATTAAAATCGAAAGTATGAATCAGAGGAGTCGCCACCAATGTTTATTAAGGAAAACATTAGAAAAATCCTTTTTAGAAAAAATGTGGTCCTTGAAACCAGATTTTGAGTTCGGGAGTCCATTACGTGTAGGGAAGGTATTAGCACCCTACAACGTCCGTCACAAAGACGGTTACCTTTAATTAATTAAGCGAAAATCTTTTATAATTTTTAGACATTTATCTCACCAAAATATTACTAGAACAAAATAATTAATTTTACTAAAGGAAAGAAAGAAATATACTATTTTTATTCTTTTTATTTTTTAATTTAGGACTCTTGAGTTGTCGCAACTCATTTATCCTAAAAAGACACTTGAAAAATTGACAGAGGTGTACACCCAAGTCAATTCATCTTTATTATCATTTTTTAATATGATTTTAATTTAAACAACTATTGATAATTAAAAAAAGGAAAGAAACTTAGTAAAACGGGGGGTGTAAACAGAAATATGGCCCAAGACAAATGTGTTGCGATTTAGTAATATATGGGGGTGTAAACAGCAAACTGGCCCAAGATAAATGTGTTGCGATTTAGTAATATATGGTGGTGTAAACAGCAAACTGGCCCAAGATAAATGTGTCGCAGTTTAGTAATGTAGGGAGGCGTAAATAGAAAAATGGCCTAAACGCGAAATTAAAATTAGGGGTTTCCTTTTCCCCATTCATTCTGCCGCTTGAGCCCTTGAGCTCTAGGGTTCGCGAGAGTGAGGAAGAGGCGAGAGGCTGGGGTTGGCCGCGCGGCGGGGGTGAGGTGAGGCGGAGGCATGGTGGTCGGGGGTGGATGGCGCGGCGCTGGGCGAGCGAGGTGAGTGAGATCACGATGGCGAGGAGTGACGGCGCGACTGGGCACGGCGGGGAGTGCGAGGCTGGGCGCGAGCAAGGCGGGTGCAGAGGGGGTCACGGCGCGAGGATGAAGAGGTTGCATCCCTTCCTCTTTCTCATTCCCCTTTCCTTTCTCTATTTCTACTTCTCCTTTGCCTTGAACTGATTTTCTCTGTTTGATTGGTTTCTCTGTTTGAGTTCTCTGATTTGCTTCTTTTGCTATAAAGGGATGGTGATTTGATTTTGATTTTTGGTGGCTTTGTTTGTGCTTGTATTTGGGACTGAATTTCAATTGCTCTGGTTTCGGTGATTTGATTTGTCTGTATGCTTATGTCTCTAATCATGCCCCTGTATCTGTCTCTGCGTATGTCTATTGTCTCTGCATATGTCTCTTTATTTTTTATTTCACCATGAATGCACCTGTCCCTCGTTCTGATTCTTATTCTAAGGCCAGGCTCGCATCTTTGGTAAGTTTGATTGATTTAAATTTAACATGGCATTTTCTCCTCAGACTCATATCTCTTTATCATTTTTAAGCAAATAGATTTGAGCACATGTATTCCATTGATTGTAAACAGACATAAAAAGGCTAGAGATTACATGAGGGTTGAAAGGAAAGAAACCTGTTTGCTGTATTACTCTGCTCTTCTGATGTTTCCTCTTCTCTGTTCTTGTTTCTTGTTCTCCTGGTTCTTACTGTCTTGCTTCTTTTTTTTTGTGCTCTACTTTCTGATTTCTTTCTTTACTCTGCTGGTCTCTCTTCTTTTTCTCTGCTTTTCTGCTTCTAGTTCTCGGTTGATCTCTCAGTGCTTTCTGTCTGATCTGAGTGTGTTTTTCTTTTGATGCTTGCTTCCCCCCTTTTTTCTTGTTATGCTCCTCTATATATATACAAGAGGTTTCCTTCCTAGGAGGGTTTGCTCTCAGCTTTCCTTCCTAGGAGGGTTTCCTCATTTTAATCATTTCTTTTCCTTCTTGCAGCCACCTTTTCAGGATCAGCCCCCACTAGTGTCCAGCCTAGTTGGCTAGAATAGCTAGCTAGGATGATGCAGCTGCTTGAGTTAATGAGGCTGTTGATGGAGTTCAGGAAGCTGCTGATGAAGCTGCTTGCTGTTGATGAAGCTGCTGCTGCTTATGAAGCTGCTAATGCTGTTCTTTTTTCTTCTTTTATTTCTTTGCTGCTTCTTCCTTTTTTCTTGAATTGATTGCTGCTTCTTTTTTGCCTTGAACAGAATTAGCTTGTACTATTTTTAGACTTGTAAGCTTGTTGAAGCTTTATTTCAATTTTGTAGCAAAAATTTGTAATAACCTTGTGATAGAGAAACACACGAATGGAATGACACAAAATTGGTCTCATGAACCTTTCTTCTCTTTTTTCCTTCTCTCTTCTTCTTCTCTTCTTTGTTTTTGGCAAGATGCCAATTGTGAAACAACAAATAATAATAATAATGACGATAATAATAATAATAGTAATAATAATAATAATAACTATAATAACGTAATTAACCGGACAAAATTGGGTGTTGACAGTTTCATTCGTGAAAACATAAATATTTATGTCGACATTTATGGTTTCATTAATGAAACCTAAAATATTAAGGGTTTTATTCATGAAATCATAAATTAAGGGTTTAAATATATGATAAAATTTAGGGTTTCATTAAAGAAACTCTAAATAATTTGGGCATAATAAATATTTAGGGTTTCGATTTATGTTTAATTTATGAAGCCTTAAATATTTAGGATTTCAATTTAGGTTTTCATTTAAGAAACATTAATTATTTAGGGTGAAATATAAGGTTTCATTTATGCAACCATAAATATTTAATGTTTTGATTTTTGGATTCATTTATGAAACTCTGTAAATTGAAGGTTTTATTTATAAAACCCTAAATAATTGAGGTTTCGTTTATGAAATCCTAAACATATATTGTTTCAATTATTAAAAACCTAAATAGTTAGGGGTTTATTTATGAAACCCTAAATATTTTAGGTTTAAATTAATGGTGAAATTTAGGGTTTCATTAATGAAACCCTAAATATTTAGAGCTTTATTAATGAAACACTAAATATTTAGGTTTCGATTTAATTTTCTATTCATGAATCCTTAAATATTTAGGTTTCAATTTAATATTCCATTTAATAAACCCTAAATTCTTAGGTTTGTGTTTATGAAACCCTTAATATTTATGGTTTAAATTTGGTATTGGAATTTAAGGTTTCATTAATGAAACCCTAAATATTTATGGTTTCAATTGTGGTTTTTTATTTATGAAACCCTAATTATTTAAAGTTTTATTTATGTAACCCTAATTATTCAAGGTTTCAATTTAGTGTGAAATATTGGGTTTCATTAATAAAACCCTAAATAATCGGGATTTCATTTATGGAACCTTAAATATTTAGGATTTTGATTTAATGAATCATTTATGAACCCTAAATATTTAAGATTTCAATTTATGATTTCATTTATGCCATTATTCTTGTTTTGTCATATTTTCTAAACTTTTCATTGTCACCAAATTCTCAACACATTACTCTTGTTTTTTTATTTTATAAAATTTATCTTATTTTACAATATTTCAAGACATTACTTTTTTTTTTCATATATTTAAAATTATACTTTTTTTAAAATTTTCAACTCATTACTTTTCTTTATTCATATTTTTAATTTGTTTTAAAAAAATTTTAAGACATTTATCTTGTTTTTTTATATTTAAAAAAAAATTCAACTTTTCAAGACATTCCTTTTGATTTTTCATATTCTATGAAAAAAATTATTTTTTTTTTCAATTTTTCCAAACATTACTCTTTTTTATACACAAATCCCTAATTATTAAGGGTTTTGATTTAGTATTTAATTTATAAAATCGTAAATATTTAGGATTTGAATTTAGGTTTTCATATATGGAACACTACATAATTAGGGTGAAATTTATGGTTTTATTCATGCAACTCTACTTATTTAGTGTTTTGACTTATGGATTAACTTTTGAAATTGTAAATTTATAGTTTTATTAATGAAAACATAAATAATTGACAATTGTTTATAAAACTCTCAACATATATGGTTTCAATTATCAAAATCCTTAATATTTAAGAATTTATTTATGAAATCCTAAATATTTAAGGTTTCAATTAAGGGTGAAATTTAGAGTTTCAATAATGAAACCCTATATGTGTTTCGATTTATATTTCCATTGATAAAGCCCTAAATATATAGGGTTTTGATTTAATGTTCCCTTTATGAAAACCTAAATTCTTAGAGTTGTGTTTATGAAACCCTTAATTTTTAGGGTTAAATTTAGGATGAAATTTATGGTTTCAATTTAGGTTTTAATTTATGAAACCATAATTATTTAGGCTTTTATTTGTGAAACCCTAATTATTCAAGGTTTCAATTAAGGTTGAAATTTAAGGTATCATTAATGAAAACCTACATAATTAGAACTTCATTAATAAAACCTTATATATTTAGGGTTTCAATTTAATTTTTCATTTATGAAACTTTAAATTTTCAAGGTTGTGTTTATGAAACCCCTAATATTTACAGTTTACATTTAGGATTAAAATTTAAGGTATCCTTAATGAAACCCTAAATAATTATGGTTTCAATTTAGGTTTTTATTTAAGAAACCCTGATTAGTTAGGGTTTTATTTATGTAATCCTAATTATTTAAGGTTTCAATTTAGTGTGAAATATTTGGTTTCATTAATGAAACCTTAAAAATTTAGAATTTTAATTTAATGAATCATTTATGAACCACAAGTATTTAAGATTTCAATTCATGTTTTCATTTTTGACATTACTCTTGATTTTTAATATTTTTTAAAATTTTCATTGGCACCAAATTCTCAACGCATTACTCTTTTTTTTTCATTTTATAAAATTTATCATATTTTTAAGACATTACACTTGGTTTTTCTTATTTTTCATATTTATTTATTTATTCAAAATTTTCAAGACATTTTTCTTTGTTTTTTCATGTTTTAAAAAACTTTCATTTTTTTCAATTGTTTAAGACATTCTTCTTGATTTATCATATTTTTAAACGTTTTCATTTTTTTTTCTAAATTTTATGACATTCCTCTTGATTTTTTGTATTTAAAAAAAAAACTCATTTTTGTTTCAAATTTTCAAGATATTCCTCTTGATTTTTCATATTGAAAAAAAATCACTGTTTTCAATTTTCTTGAACATTGCTGTTGTTTTTATATATTAATCCCTAATTATTTAGGATTTCGATTTAATGTTGAATTTATGAAATTTGAAATATTTAGGATTTTAATTTAGGTTTTCATTTATGAAACACTACATATTTTGTTTGAAAGTTTTGAGTTTCATTTATGTAACCTTACTTATTTAGAGTTTGGATTTATGAATTCATTTATGAAATTGTAAATTTAGGGTTTTATTAATGAAACCATAAATAATTGATGATTCGTTTATAAAACTTTAAACATATATGGTTTCAATTATCAAAACCCTCAATATTTAGTAGTTTATTTATGAAACGCTAAATATTTAAAGGTTCAATTAAGTGTTTTATCAATGAAACCCTAAATAATTAAAACTTTACTATTGAAATCCTAAATACTTAGGATCTCAATTTATATTTCCATTTATTAAAAATTAAATATATAGTATTTGAATTTAATGTTCGATTTATGAAACCCTAAATTCATAGAGTTGTATTTATGAAACCCTTAATTTTTAGGGTAAATTTAAGATGAAATTTATGGTTTTAATTTAGTTTTTATTTATGAAACACTAAATATTTAAGGTTTCAATTAAGGTTGAAATTTATAGTTTCAACATTGAAACTCTAAATATTTTGGTTTTCGATTTAATTTTCCATTTATAAATTCCTAGGTAGACATGATTTCGATTCAATATTCCATTTATAAAACCCTAAATTCCTAGGATTGTGTTTATGAAACCCTTAATATTTAGAATTTAAATTTAGGATTTCATAAATAACACTCTAAATATTTATAATTTCAACATAGGTTTTTATTTATGAAACCTTAATTATTCAAGGTTGAAATTTAAGGTTTTATTAATGAAACCCTAAATAATTAGAACTTCATTAATGAAATCCTAAATATTTAAGGTGTTGATTTAATTTTCTATTTATAAAACCATAAATTTTCAGGGTTGTGTTTATGAAACCCTTAATATCTAAAGTTTAAATTTATGATTAAAATTTAGGGTATCCTTAATGAAACCCTAAATAATTATAGTTTATATTTAGGTTTTATTTAAGATAGCCTAATTATTTAAGGTTTTATTAATAAAACTATAATTATTCAAGGTTTCAATTTATGGTCAATTACTAGATCTCATTAATGAATCTCTAAATAGTTAAGGTTTCATTTATGGAATCTTAAATATATAGGGTTTTGATTAAATTTATGACATTAAACTTGTTTTTTTAATATTTTTAAAAATTTTCATTGACACCAAATTCTCAACACATTACTCTTATTTTTTCATTTTATAAAATTTATCATATTTTAAAATATTTTTAATACATTACTCTTGTTTTTTCATATTTACAAATTTTTATTCTTTTCAAAGTTTTCTAGTCATTACTTTTGTTTATTCATGTTTTAAAATTTTTTTTCTAAAACTTTGAAGACATTTATCTTGTATTTTTATATTTAAAAAAAAACTCTTTTTTTTTAAACTTTTCAATACAACCCTCTTAATTTTTCAATATTTTAAAAGTTTTCATTTTTTTTTTAAATTTTCAAAATATTCCTTTGGATTTTTAATATATTTAATTTTTTTTTTCAAAATATCAAGATATTCTATTTTATTTTTCATATTTTATGAATTTTGTATCGTTTTCAAATTTTCACAACATTCCTATGAATTTTTTATATTTAAAAAAGAAATCATTTTTTTTAAAAATGTTTTCCAATCATTACTCTTGTTTTTATATATGAATTTCTAATTATTTGGGGTTTCGATTTAATGCTTAGTTTATTAAACTGTAAATATTTATGATTTCAATTTAGGTTTGCTTTCATGAAACACTACATATTTAAGGTGAAATTTAAGATTTCATTTATGTAACCCTACTTATTTAGGATTTTGATTTATGAATTCATTTATGAAACTCTAAACATATATGTTTAAATTTAAGGTTTCAATTATCAAAATCCTAAATATTTAAGGGTTTATTTATGATACCTTAAATATTTAAAGTTTGATTAACGAAACCCTAAATATGTAGGGTTTTGATTTATATTTCCATTTATGAAATTTTAAATTCTTAGAGTTGTGTTTATGAAATCCTTAATTTTTAGGGTTAAATTTTGTATGAAGCTTTATGAGTTTTTTTTTATGAACCTCTAAATATTGAAGGTTTCAATTAATAATGACATTCAAGGTTTATTAATAAAACCCTAAATATTTAGGATTTTAGTTTAGATTTTCATTTATGAAACTTTACATATTTATGGTGAAATTTATGATTTGGATTTATGGATTCATTTATAATAATGTAAATTTAGGGTTTTATCAGTGAAACACTAAATAATTGACGATTTGTTTATGAAACCCTAAATATATATGGTTTCAATAATCAAAATCCTAAATATTTAAGATTTATTACTAAAACCCTAAATATTTAAGGTTGAAATTAGAGGTGAAATTTATCCTAAATAATTAGAGCATCATTAATGAAACCTTAAATAGTTAGTGCATCATTAATGAAACTTAAAATATATAGGGTTTTGATTTAATGTTCTAGTTATGAAATCCTTAATTTTTAAGATTAAATTTATGATGAAGCTCTAACAATATATGATTTCAATTTAAGGTTTTAATTTTCAAAACCCTCAATATTTATGGTTTTTTTTATGAAACCCTACATACTTAAGGATTCAATTAATAGTGAAATTTAGGGTTTATTAATGAAACCCTAAATATTTAGGATTTCAATTTAGATTTTCATTTATGAAATTACATGTTTAGGGTGAAATTTAAAGTTTGTATTTATGGATTTATTTATAATACTATAAAATTTTTTGTTTTATTTGTGAAACACTAAATAACTGATGATTCGTTTATGATACCCTAAACATATATGATTTCAATTTAGGGTTTTAATAATCAAAACCCTAAATATTTAGGATTTATTTTTGAAACCCTAAATATTTAAGGTTGAAATTAAGGGTGAAATTTACCCTAAATAATTAAAGCATTATTAATAAAATCCTAAATAGTTAGTGCATCATTAATGAAACTCAAAATATATAGGGTTTCAATTTAATGTTCTAGTTATGAAATCCTAAATTCTTTGTGTTGTGTTGATGAATCCCTTAATTGTTAGGTTTAAATTTAGGATGGAATTTATAGTTTCCATTTAGGTTTTTATTTATGAAACCCTAATTATTGAAGGTTTTAATTAAGGTTGAAATTTAGGGTTTCATTAATGAAACCTTAAATATTCAGGATTTTGATTTAATTTTCCATTTACAAAACCCTAAGTATTTAAGGTATCAATTTAAAGTTTCATTTATGAAACCTTAAATTCTTAATGTTGTGTTTATGAAGCCCTTAATTTTAGGGTTACAATTTTGGATTGAAATTTTTGGTTTCATTAATGAAATCCTACATATTTATCATTTCAATTTATTTTTCATATTTAAAAAAAATTCAAAATTATCAAGTGATTACTTCTATTTATTCATTTTTTTTTAAAATTTCATACATTTGTCTCGTTTTCTTATATTTTAGAAAACTTACATTTTTTTTTTCCACTTTTCATGACATTCTTGTTGATTTTTCATATTTTTCAAAGTTTTCTTTTTTATTCAAATTTCAAGACATTCCTCTTGATTTTCATATTTTTAAAAAAACTTTCATTTTTTTTCAAAATTTCAAGGAATTTCTCTACATTTTTCATATTTTTCAAAGTTTTCATTTTTTTTAAAATATTCAAGAATTTTTTCTTGATTTTTCAAATTTTCCATACATTACTCTTGTTTTGATATAGGAATCCCTAATTATTTAGGGTTTTAATTTAATGTTTAACTTTTGAAACCTTAAGTATTTAGGGTTTCAATTTAGGTTTCATTTATGAAACTATACATATTTAGGGTGAAATTTAGGATTTTGATTTATGGATTCTATAATGATACTATAAAATTAGGGTTTTATAGCAGTTGGTGCCTAGGGTTCACACTCCCTAGGTCTCAAATGCCAGTTATAAAAAATGCATGATTCATAAGGAATATTTAATAATATATCAACATCACATAATACCCAATAACCAGAGGTATTCTCCTTCTAAGGTAGAACATCCTCTCCTACTTGCATTTCCAACAATTCATGTCATATTCATCAAGTAATTCAAGCAAACAATGCTAGTACAATTATTTGACATATTTACAAAACTCATAATATCATGAAATTTGGTACATATACTCTCCATCACTCTTATTTCGACTCATAAATTTTTCAGTTGAAAATTATAAGTACAAATATTTTATTTAATTTAAAAAGTGTTTATGGACCAATTCAAGAATCCACAATTTTCTATTTATTTGCCTAAGTAAAAATTGACCTTTTTACAAATCCTTGCACAAGGAGATCCCCATAGGTCTCATGTAACACACATATATATTTATCAGAATTTTAAAACATTCATAAGGCTCCTTTTTGAATTAAATAATCCGTAACACTCAACAACATTTCAAAAAAAAATAACCATTTATAATTATGAAATCCTTGAAGAAAATTCAGGGAAAAATATAACATAGCATAAATCACTAGTAGTACCTATTTTAAATTTATCAGAATTTAAAATACACAAAATATAATTTTAACCATTCAAAAACCCTATTGACTGACTACACTTAGTTATACTAATTAATTCTTGGAAAGATACCTAGAGGGTTTCTAAAATTCCAAATAAAATCATGGACGTTGCCATTGATTTATTAAACATGGTGTTTCCAGATTTCTTCAAAAGTGCCTCTAAATAATTTCCAAGGACGAAACAACCCCAACTCAACTATTTTCTAAACCAAAGATTTGCCTTTTAAAAATAGTTCGTATCCTAGAGTACCCAGATGGTCTCTCAACACTTTAAAAAAGCATGAGAATTTTTTTAAAAAATGAAAACACAGTTTCAGCCCTGTATACCGAAATGACCATTTTTCATCAAAAATAAGTATTTCAAAGCAATTTCATCACCAAATCAGTTGAATAAGCTCAATGAAACAGTGAAAATCAACAAGAAAACATAGTTTAAGGTTAGAATGGAATAACTCCTCCATACCTTAATTTCTAAAGTTTCAAATGCACAAAAATGAAGCTTAAATTGAAGCTTGTATTCTCCTTTACCATATACTAGAATTTAAACGGTGGATTTAAGCTAATGAACTCAGAAAATTAGAGAGAAAGGCAGAGGTTTTAGAGAGAAGGTGGAGAGCTTCAAGAACAAGGAATCAAGAAGGAATGTTTTTTTTAAAACCAAAGGCTTGCTTTTCTCTCTCCCTCCACATAAGGTAAAAATTCATATTGTAGAAGTGTAGCTGGGCAGCTAGGGCCAGCACTCCCTCAAAGTTGTGCACAACTCCCTTAGGAAAAATAGGTTGGGTCAATCAAGGCCCATTAGCTTTAGGGTTAGGTTTTTAGGCTCAAGTCAGGTTTTTTTCACGTTTTTCACCATCTGTGTTCCAAAGGTTCTCGAAACTAACCATCTACTTAAAAATTATCATAATTAAATTTTCTATGCTTTAAAATTAGTAAAATACCATTTCCAAATGAAAAAAAACGATAAAAATTGCACTGCAAGCCATTTTCACGGAAATCGCAAAAACGATCCGACCAAAACCAAAATCAAATTTTTATAAACAAAAACACAAATAAAACATACAATCAACATTAGAATTATAATTACCGTCCTTCGAGAACATTAAAATGTTAATTACACACATAGATGAATAAAAATTACTAAACGCACTCCCTCTACAATTAGTAATTTAGTGTAAATTTTTCAAGTGTTACATGACTCTTGTTTTTTCATAATTTTTAAAATTTTCATTTATTTCAAAATTTTTAAGACATTACTCTTGTTTTTTCACATTTTTAAAATTTTTATTTTTAAAAAAAAAAATTCAAAACAATACTTTTGTTTTTTCATATTTTAAAATTTTCATTTGTCACCAAGTTTTCAAGACAATACTCTTATTTTTTCATATTTAAAAATTTCAAGACAATTTTTCATTTTTTAAAAAAAATTCAAGACATTACTCTTGTTTTTTCATATTTTAAAAAAATCATTTTGTCAAAATATTTCAAGACATTACTATTGTTTTTTTTATAATTTTTAAAATTTTAGTATTTTTCCAAATTTTCAAGACATTACTCTTGTTTTTCTCATAATTTTTAATGTTTTCATTTTTTTTTTCAAAATTTTCAAGACATTGCTCTTGTTTTTTTTTCATAATTCACCAAATTTTGAAAACATTATTCTTGTTTTTCATATTTTGAAAATTTTTATTTTTTTCAAATCTTTCAACACAATTTTATTTTATTTTCAAATTTTTAAGATATTACTCTTATTTTTTCATAATTTTTAAAATATTTTTTTTTCCAAATTTTCAATACATTTCTCTTGTTTTTCCATATGTTTAAATTTTTCATTTTTTTTCCAAATTCTTAAGAAATTAGTCTTGCTTTTTCATATTGGTGCGTAAATTAAACTCGCTTAATGGCAAGTGTACCGTACGCAATAGTAACAGTAGATCTAAGTCCAGATATCGAACCTAAAGGACTGAGGGTGATTTTCTCTTAGAAGTTTGAGAATTTAAACAGAGTTTTTCTTATAAATCAATTTGGTTGTTGAGAAATGCATAAAATAGAATATTAACTAATTGAGATAGAAGTGAATAATTAGAAATTAGGATTGTGGTTTCATTAATAATTCGATTCCTCTGAACCCCTAATTTAAAACTCAATTCATGTTAATCACTAACTTGATTTTAATTAGACAATTACCATGATCAAGAGAATTGTCCTTATTCCTAAAGCGCAACCCCAATTGATCATATGAAGTTTTTCACTTTAAAAAAGCGTTAAGAACAATCAATTAGTCAGAAGAATAGAAATTGAGAATGATCATACAAAATTCCTAAACTTAACTAGAGCGTAAATCTACGATTTATCGTTAATGATCATAAGCAATAAACCGATTGAATTCAAGTTTAAGATGGTCATTCCTTAAACAGGCATTAAGGAACACGTAGTAGTTTAATTATCAGAATGAATTAAAGAATTGGAGATTCAGGTTCATCAATTATTAACTACATCACAATCCCTAATTTAGAAGTTAGCTACTCATTATCAAAAGGAAAACACAATATATATTATAAATTGTAAGCAAAATAGAAGGGAAGAGAGATTTACAAGAGAAAATGATAATTATTGATGTCTAGTAGCAGTTACAACTTGAAAAACACAGAAAAAGAATGTAATGTTTGGCTGTCAAAAGTTTTTATTAATAAAAGAAAAGACTAGCACGACCGTTTTACAATTCAGCGCGACCATGCTATAGAATAATTGACTGGAATTAGGATCAACACGGCCGTATTGATATTCACCACGGCCATGGTGATCATAGAATTACGAAACTTCAGCTAGCATGGTTGTGGTGTTAGCCATGCTACAGGATAACCACAGTCGTGTTGAATATTAACACAGCTGTGTTAAATAATAAGCATCTAATCCCTCATTTTGACCTCTTTTCGACTCCTTTCCTTAATTCTCAAATTCTTGCACACTTAGAACATAAAGTGAAGTTTGCCAATACAAAAATGATTGAATTAAGTTTAAAACATCACAATAATTACCCTAAAATTAATACCAAAAAGCGGCTTATCACATATTTTTTAAATATTTCAATATTTTTTAAATTTTCAAGATATTATTTTTGTTTTTTCAAAATTTTCAAGACATTACTCTTTTTTTCTTATAATTTTAAAATTTTTATTTTTTTTTCAAAATTTTCAAGACATTACTATTGTTATATTTTTAAAATTTTCATTTTTCACCAAATTTTGAAGATATAACTCTTGTTTTTCATATTCTAAATTTTTCATTTTTTTTAAATTTTCAAGACAATTTTTCTTCTTCAAAATTTCAATACATTACTCTTGTTTTTATGTATTATTAAAATTTTCAATACTTTCAAATGCAGATTATTGATAAGGTAATACTATACAAGTTTCTTTACACACTAAAACAAAAATTTCTATATTTACGAAAAATTTAAAACATATTTAGTTTCTTGATTTTTTTTTTTAAGAAATTATGATCTTGTATTAAAAATTTAAAATTATAATATAAATTTAAAATATGGTATACTGTAAACTACATGATAATTGGGAGGCGATGCATGTCAAATTTCTAAGATAATTTTGATGCCAATAGTTGGGCCAGAATGCGTGTGCCATATGTTATTTGTAAGACAATTAATTCTTGCATGATGATGATTTTGTGTTAAAAGTAGTACTACTTCTCTAGCCTATGCATTTTGCTAACACATTCTTATAATGTGGTACCAGGTGTGAGGTAGAATGAATCCCCCAGCAGATGAGTTGTTTTTTCTTGTCTTTGTAACAAAGTAGAGTGTTGCTTGGCACACCCTCATAAGCATATGATTGAGCACTTTCTTTTCAGTTTTTGGTTATGTTTCTAACGTGGCCCTCTTCATTCCATGACAGCTGGCTGTGTGTGGATGTAGAGAAAATGATATGCTTTTGAATCATTTGAGTAGCTTCAGAGATTTCTGCTTCACTTTTTTTCTCAGAGATTGGAGTGTGAATAACTATATTGCCCTTGGAACTGACAAAGAATTCCAAATTTCCAATGTATGTTTCTATTTGGTTTTGGATTGGACAATGACTGAGATTGATGACACAGCTTCTTGATGAGTAGGATTTTATTTTATTTTCTCTGATTCATGAAACTTTTATATTGAAAATGTTAGGTAAAGGAAAGGGAATCACCCTGAGAGATACATGTAACTTGACAGCTAGGAAGAAATTGATAGATGTTGTCCATGATTTTGTCTGGAAGGGTTGAATATTTTCATGGAACGTTTCTTGCTAATTGTTATATTATATTCATAAGTTCAATTTTTAGAAGGGAATTTTCTATATGATAAAAAAAAAAAAACTTTTTGCCAATGTTTTGTAATTGATAAAAACATTGAGAGACAAATAAAATCAAATTATATATTAATTATGAATTTAATATTGATATACTAACAAGATAAAATAAGTTATAGTTAATTTTTTTTTTTTTTAAGAATCACAATCCACCATTTTCCGTTTATATGATTTTTAAGTTAATTTTATAGAAGTTAATAAATTTATTATAAATAAAAAATTATGATGATTCAAAATTACAACACCATTAAACTCATTAATTATTATGAATAAGAAATATAGTTACAGTTGTTAAATAGTAATTATTATGGATAAGAAATATAGTTACAGTGTTAAATAGTAAGTAGAAGTAGAAGTCCTTGTCAAAGATGGAACACAAATTTTAACCATGTAATTATGTTATCTTAAGTTGCATAAGACAAGCCACATCCCTTTTCCAAGGACAATATGTAATTAACAACTCAGTTATGGTACATACATTCATCTGGTCACTTTGTGCTGCTACAACCAACTTTTAATTAGGAATATTCATTCATTATCTTTAAAGTACTTTAACATAATTATAACTAATGTACATCCTTAATTGGAGTTGTAAACTAAATTGTACACATTGCAAGTGATAGTTTTTGTACTTTAGTTTCCAAAAACCATTAAAAATCTCATGTTAAGTCATTGATTTTCCGTAATCTGTAATGTATGGCAGTGGTAACATTATGCCAAAAAAAGGATTAAAAAATGGTGTTGCTTCTTTGGAGGTGCACATAATTTGCTTCAGAAATATGCCAATACAGCAGTGGTTAGCCCCCTTTTGAAAATTCATTCATGCATAGAATGTAAGCTACACTACACACAATGATAAAAGAACATGAAAATTAGCAAACAAAATGTCAAGCGTGCAACAATATGGTATTAAATTAAATCCCAAAAGTAGCATAGTCATCATCTCTATCTGGTCTCAAACACACGTGAATTTGAAGTTTAAAACCGAGAGAGAGAGAGTATTATGTGAAGTGGAAGCAAAATTGTTTCAGCTTCTTCATAGAATAAAAAGATGATTACCTTGTGAGTGAAGTAAAACATATGGAAACAAAAAACAGGAATTGAGTCAAAGAAAAGAAGACTAATCATATATCATCTCTTATTTTATTTTTTTTAAATAGGTATAAGAAAGTAATCACCAATTTTATTTCGATAGTTAATTTGTTGAGCAATCTATTTAATTATCATGAGTAAAATTATTTCTTTTCAATTATTTTTTTTTTCATTCACAAGGCTCAAATTTAAAATCTTACTTAAATATTGAGTTCATTAATATTTAAATCAACAATTTATTGATTTCTCTTCTCTCTTTTGTGTTAGGGAGGTCCCCCTCCAATCCGTTTTTCACTCTACCCATCAACCAACAAACACAACAATATCCCTCTTCTCATCTCTCTCATGCATATTCATATTTTAAGCAAACTCCATAATCATCACTATCATATCACCATTTCCCACCCTATGAAGCCTTTTATCTGTCCCTCATAAAATATTATTCACCTATATAGACCTTTCTCTTAGCCCTCTATCATATCACACTCAAAAACAAGAAAAAAAAAACACACGCACACAAGAATGAGGAAACCTGATACGATGGCCGCCAACAAGGTCGACAAAAAAATGAACAACAACAACAACGTTAATAAGAGCAAGATGCGAAAAGGGTTGTGGTCACCTGATGAAGATGAGAGGCTCATAAGGTACATGTTGACAAATGGACAAGGGTGTTGGAGTGACATTGCTAGGAATGCTGGTCTTCAAAGGTGTGGCAAGAGTTGTCGTCTTCGTTGGATTAATTACTTGAGACCTGACCTCAAGCGTGGTGCATTCTCACCCCATGAGGAAGACCTCATTGTTCATCTTCATTCCATTCTTGGCAATAGGTATAGTACTGTAGCTCTTCATTTCAACTTTGTCATCATTTCATATCCTTGCTTTGCTTAATAATCAAGTTCTTATCAATATCATGTTTAACACATCTATTACATGATCTACTATTATGAATAAACTACAATGTATGTTTATTAAGAAGAAACAAATAGATGCAATATTGTCAATGAAGATCAAGTAAAAATGCAATGCATGAAAGAATTGATTGCATTGTTTTGAGTGGTTTAGGAATTATGAGGCTAGTAGTTGTAGGGATGAAATGAAAACCAGAAACGAGAGAAAACATGTTTTTTTTTTTTTGTAATTATCTTAGTAAAAAGATGGAACAAAAAAACTCTCTCAAACCAGAAGCACCCTAATTACTTTTTGAAATAAAAAGTAAAAAGACTCCGATATTTGTTTCTTTGATTATTGTGTTACCTTTTACATAGACAAGGATAATTTTGAGTTTTTGAAATGTGTAGACAGAATAGTTTGGCACATTGTGTCAAGAAATTGAACATATTAATTAATTGGGCAGGTCAACTCTGCATATATAGGGTTAGGCCAAATGGGGTTACCTGGAAGCACATGCACAGTTTTCACCTAGCTATAATATATCAACTATTCAATATATTAGTTGGTTTAAAAATCTCTCTTAAGCCATGAAAAATTAAAGAGAAATGTTATGACTCTTATTTGCATTAAAATTGGTGATTTTTAATAAATTTAGACTCATCATAAAAAAAATATATAACAAAAAATCTGACAGATCCAGCACTCCTCATGATTAAATATTAGAACTCAATGTAAGATACGTACTGTATGAGTATATTGGGTGTTAATTGCTTTCTTTCTTCTATTCTTTAATCTCTTGATCAATTTTTGTAAAATTCTCAGGTGGTCTCAGATTGCAGCACGTCTCCCTGGGCGCACAGACAATGAGATAAAGAATTTCTGGAACTCCACATTGAAAAAAAGGTTGAAAAGTACTAACACTTCTTCCACTACTCCCTCATCACTAAACAACAGCACAGGCTCATCAGAGTCTAACAACAAAGATGTCATGAGTGGGATCATGATGATGCCCTTTAATGAACATGATCATGACATCATGATGGCCATGTGCATGGACTCCTCTTCATCCATATCATCCATGCAGCAAGCCATGGTTTTGCCTCATGACCAAATAATACTTGACCCCTTTTCCATGTGTGATGGCATGACCAATAATAATGTTTCATCAGATTTTCCCAACATGCCTCAAATTGATGATCATCAAGGGAATTATGTGATATTGGAGGCAAATAAAATGGGGTTTAGAAGAGGAGACTTCTCCTCCCTTCCTCCTTCACTAGAAAGTAGAAGAAGCATTGTTGATCAAAGCAATAGTAGTGTCCCAATTGTTGATGTGAAAAGCCATCACAACAACCACTTCAATTATGGTTCCTTCAATAACACTGATAAGATTCAGGGCTCCTCCAAAGTAGAGGACTTCATTGGGTTTGGAAATCATGGCCAAGGAGAAAATTTAAAGATTGGAGGAGAGTGGGATTTGGAGAATTTGATGCAAGACATAACCTCTTTTCCTTTCCTTGATTTTTAAGTTCAATAAGTGCCCTTCTTTGGAATTCCCTCATATCACTTTTCCTCACACATCCACTACATCCATTTTTTTTTTCTTTTGGTTGCCCAGGGTATTCTCTCTCTTCCTTACGCATGAATCTCGAAATTAAATACCCAGTTACCCACCATATACATAGACAACACAAAGCTCACCTTAGGAAATTTTAGGTAAACATAATTTTTTCACTTCTTCAACCCATATTTCATACTTTTGTTTCTTGCATCCTGTTTTACCAACTGTCAACATGAATAAAGTATACACACCAAATATCAATCAGAACCAATTGTCTTAGGCATAGTTGTATAATGAAAATTGTAGAATGTGTACAGATTAGGCAGGGGTTTCTTCATTCTGGTACTGCTTGTGAAGTACTTTGTGTCAATTTGCGGGAATATATAGGTTGGTGTAATAATCAAACTGCCATTTCATGCATCAAGAGAAATAGTGATCATTTATAAAGTCAACAGCGGAATAAAAAGATTAGTTGAGTTGTATTGTAAGTAGTAATGTGTGTAACGAAGTAATAATGTGGAGGTGGAAGTTGTTAGTTAGTGTCAGGTGAATGTAAACAGATTTGTACACAATGATGTAAACACATCAACACGTAGCCACTTTGTAATTAGTTCATTTCTTTTGTTGTTTCTCTTCTAAGTTTTTTCTATCTTTTTTCTCTTTTACTTCGGATAATTTTGTTCAAATAAAAGCCATGTCATTAGTTACATAAATACTTAATGGGCTAAACAAACGATAAATGGAAAAAAAAAATGAAAATTTTAGGGGACTGAATAATAATTAATATAAAGAAAAAATCATAATATTTGAGGAATCAGAAACATTTAAGCATTAATTTTAAAATATAATAAAAAAATCTAAAAAATATTAGTTTAATTGATTCAAAAACTATTAAATTTGTGGATCAACTAACGTAAAATCCTTCTAAATTAATAGGTGATCATGAATTTGGATTCTAATTAAGTATGCGTGCATGTTAAATATTTTGGAAGGAAAACTTATTATTAAACTCAAGCAAAATTTCCTCCTATAATGGATACATATGGTATACTGAAGTATTTTTTTTTTCAATTGGTTCTGTGAATTTATATTTATTTTAAAATTAAGTCCTTATTTAACCCAATTAAAAAATAAATACAAGTTTAACCAATTTGACCGCTTTTCCATATTGACATTTCTGCCCACGAGCTTGGGTCATGAAGGGTCCAGCCTGTAAGTTTGGGCCTAGCTCGATCATTATAGGTTTCCTTAAAGTTATAAACATTGGACGTTGCTTCATGAACCCTATATTTTGTTACCTACACTCCCATAATTTTAAATATTCTCACATTACCCTTTCCAAACACTGCACAAACATTCTGAATCTATAGTTTGTCTTATTGCTTCCTAATATTCACTCAAATCTAGTCTATTTCACTAGCATAATATCAAATGAAAAAAAAAAAACATAATAATAAAATGCTGGCCGTCCATGTATCATAAAGTCTACATTGCAAAATTTCCAAAAATTACGGATTACCTAATCCATTAGAGGAGAATTAACCATTAATTCTAGATTAGATAATGTTGGAATTCATAGTTCAGGAGACAAAAGAAAAGAAAGAAAATGATAAAACTGAAAATTGGATTTACTATGGGTTATATAACTAATCTCAATAACACTAATCCAATATCTCTATAGGTAATCTAGAATATAAATTTTACAATCCGAAACACAATTTATATTCTGAATTACTTTTTTTTTTGACAGTGAAAGAATAAATATTATTTAAAAAAGACTTAAAGACAAGATGTGCCTAGTGCAGACAAAGGGTGCCAAATTGCAAGAGAAATTCAAACATAAGAGGTCCGTTCACACGATCATGGTCCCAAAGGGTCTTGTAGAAATTAGCTAGTTTTGTTGGTTCAACCTAGAAAAAAGATTAAACAAGAATTTTCTATCGATTTTAGTGTTTTAATTTGCTTGAAGTTGTTAATCTCTATGTAGTTGAATGATTTATAGCTATAGGAAGATCTAAAAGGGATCAACTTAGAGAAATGGCTCTAATTAAGAGCTTTTTGTAAAAAAGAATAATAATTAATGTTAAAAAAAATCTAGATTGGTTCTTATAAAAAAAAGATTGAAGGGAGTATTAATTTTTAATTAAATTACACAAAAGTGGTTAAACTAGTTTACCTAAAATCGAGTATTTATACTAATTTAACTAAACACGATTTAAGCATTAAGATATAAATAGATTTATCGCGACCATAATTTGATTAGTTAATAAACAAAATGATGATTGTTTACCTTATAAATTTCCATCCTGATGTATTGATATTAAATGCTAATTATTTCTTGTACTTGTGCTTTTGCTTTGTAATCATTGGAACTTTCTCTCCTCTTTTTTTTTTTTTTTTTTTTTTTTTATAATATACCCTTCATTTTCAATTCACCAAAACTTGATAGATCCTAAATTTCCGCATCTTCATTTCTTCTTTATTTCCTTTGTTTGGTGATCTTTATATGTAAATGATTTCGAATTTCTCAAGTCTTAAAAATGCTAGCTCTATAGCTAGTTTGGGATTTTGTCATATTCGAAAGAGGAATCCTAGATTCTCACATGGTTTGAATACGAGAAAACCTTAAATACAGCCATATTTGATATTGGATCTTTATACTACCATTCTAAGTTTTCTCATGCATGCATGCCACAATTTTCCTTGCACTTTGTTTTTCTTATTATTTCCTTGTTGACGCTCTTTAGTCACTCTTCAATGGATGGTCTATTCTGGACCACATACACGCAAATGTTCCCATCTTTTTGTATGTTTTTAGTTTGTTTAATAACCTAAGTATGACTCACAGGTGTGAATGTTATACCTGATGGTGGCAATGGTTGATTATTTAATATCTATCGTAATGAAATTGATGTTAAGTTTCTTCACATACAATATATATAACGATAATTTTAGGTTTAACTGGGGAAAAGATGGGACTGAATTCATTAGGTAGAAGTAGAACGCGTCATTTTCGGGACACGATAATGTGCCGTACCTTTCATTTTAGCCTGTGACTTTATAAGGGGAAGTTATGTATTATGAATTTATGATGATGCTATCAGGGGTTTGCATTAACTGAGGACGGTTTATGCATGCTGTCGAGAAGGTTAATTACTTTATTGCTAGTTTATTCAACATGGAACTTGCTTCGATACCATATGCTTGGAAGCATCTAAATATGTTTTTCTTTTTTATCAGCAAACATTAATGGTTAATTTATTATTTTTTTTATTAGATCAATCTTATACCTCTCATATATATATTAACATGTGTGCTTACCAAAATGTTTCAATTTCTTGTAAAGTAATTTGTAATTGATTTATAATAAGAGCTTGTCCAAAATTAATGCATGGTTACTTTAAAATGAGAGAAAAATTCAGGCTATTAATTAAAAGAATTTACGATAAAAATGGCATATGATGTATCAACTGATCATGGACGTACATGAAGAGGCCAAAAAGAGAAAGAGATGGTTTACCTAACCACGAGAGATTGCCAAACGTACTTTGGTGAGTACTTGCTTTTTTCAATAAAATAATAATAATAAAATATTGTTGTACCTGTTCACAACACTTGTGACTTGTCACGTACACATAGCGATGATAATGATCTAATATATTCATTGAGTCCTGGATTGAAAACTTTGTTAGCTAGCCACGATTTTTTCGAAACCTAATTTTATTTCTTTGAATAACTGAGGAAGGTCCAACTGTATATTAGTATATAGAATCAAGACATAGACATTAATATATAAGAAAAAGGACATACATGTATCAGATAATTCATGGGATCACGGTTAAACCGATGTGTTGTGTCTGTCATCAGGCAGACTCTATATATGTTAGCCATCTCTAAGGTTTTTTATATATAAAAAAAAATGATCGAGTGTAATTAAAGTGTTTAATGTATCACTCCATCTGTTTGTTTTTAATTGTCGAATTTTTAAGAAAAAAATATTTATCACTTAACTTTAGACCACATTAGTTTTTTTTTTTTTTGTCAATTTTATCCTTATTTTTTAATTAATTTGCACATGTATATATTTACTGTGAAGTAGAAATAAAAAAAGGGTAAATAGAATTTATTTTTTCACAAATATTTTATTTGAATAAAAATAATTATTGTATTTTTCAATTTCTACATAAAAATATTAAAAGACGGATAAAAAGAAATTGAGATAGTAACAATTTTTTGCAAAAATATCTTTAATTATAAGTCATTTATCTCAGTTCAATAAATAGTAAAGAGAAATACATCAAAGTCTGAAGTTCTTTGGAGTCTAACTTTGCCTTTTATGTGGAGCATTTTAACAACTTTACTTTGTCTCTTCACATGTATGGTCAATAAAAATGAGCGAATAAATTATTATTGATGAGATAAACTAAAAGAAATAAATATATTAAAATATTTGTAAAAGGTCAAAACAAAAATATATGTCTAGTTAACACTAAGGACCGCAATTTTTTAAAGAAATTGTGAATTTAAGACAAATTTAATATTTTAAACTAAATTAACAAATTTTCTTAATTATGAATTAATTAATTGAGTATTATATATAACGAAGACAAATGCTAACCAGTGTCCTAAATTAAGAGCATGGTTAAGAAACTTAAAGTATAACAAAACCCTATAAAGAAATCAAAGGAAGAATATGTTATCAATCTAATCTATAAATTATTATTATAAATAAAATCTATAAAATCAAAAGAAGCTTGTTTACACACATGTATCTGATATATTTTTAATTGATAGAATTTATTGTTATATATATATATATATATATATATATATATATATATATGGGTATTTTTATCAGTAAATGTGTTAATTTATTTTTCCAAGGAAAGTCAATGTGTTAATTAGTTGTTAGTTATGTTAAAAAAAACTTAGAATAATAGTGAAAAAGACAGTCTTTTCATAACTCTTACATCTTATTTTTCAAAAGCACCAAATCGTTTTTATAAATAAAAAAATATATATGTTGAATGATAAGTTTTTATAAAGATAATTAAAAATAATTGTATATCAACTAATAATTAAAAGAGAGAAAAAAATCAGAATTTAGAAGGAGAGTTGGAAATATGTTAGTATATAATATGTATCAACTTCGTTAATTTTTTTTGTCGAAACGAATTTCTTCTCCTTGACGTCTTTCTACAATACTTGAACATTAACTCGACATTTTATTTAAGAACACCGAATCCTATACAATCGAATAAACTTGTATCCTATAACGTGGTTCCGTCACTGTTTGTAGTTTGTATATATGTTCGGCTCTTATAAATTCTGTATATTCATCAGGTCTAACTGGGGAACCATTTGCATTTTTCTCGATGCATAATATAAAACAATAATATACATTTTCGTTTGTTTCTACTTGATAGTCGTTACGAACTTTCTATTATGTTGCTATCAAGGATATATATATAGGGACCTAACTGAGGACGGTGTTTGCTGTAATGGGGATTTGTCACGTTCTTCATTCAACTAACCCATCTTTCAATATTTAGCTAGCATGCATGCCATGAATCCTTCTTTGTTTTTTTTCTTTCTCCCACGGTAGGTGTAAGCCTGTTAGACTAAAAATTAATTTCATTCGCGATATTACGTGAATGAGAGGTGTTTAACTACTATATGTATATTACTGATTTAAAAAAAAATTATGCATGAAAAAAATCAAATATAAAACCTAACCACTACACTAACCCCTCAAATCTTTCTAATTTCACACACACACACACACACAAAATAAGTCATTCATCTTGGAGATGAAATTTCTTAAAACTACTCTTATATATAACTACTCTACTCTAGATGTATCCTTATATATTTAATAATTAATAATTACTCTAGATGTATCCTTATATATTTAATAATTAATAATTAAAAAACGTGAGGTGAAAAAAGAAAATTTGGGAAGTAAGTAAAGTGAGAATGTAAAAAATAAAGTTAGAAATGCTAGAAGATAAAAACATCAAACATGTAAGTTCAAATAATCAAACTTAATTTCAAGGAAAAAAAAATAACATATTTCAAAAAGGATCAAAAAATAGATAAAAATTTTAGAGAGACTAAAAATATACATTGTCATATTTATAAGACTAAAATATATATATATATATATATATATATATATATATATATATATATATATATTTATATAGGGTCAGGTAGGGGTATTCACGGGTACGGGTAACCTGCGAACCCAACCCAATCCGACACAATCCGATTTAAATAGATTGATAAAGTGTTTGAGTCAGACCCAACCCAATCCAATCTCAACTCGATAACTTATGGGTTGGGTAACAGGTTCTGTTGTATGAACTCATAATCTACCCTACCCAACCCAACCCAAACTACATATAATAATAATAATAATAATAATAATAACAAAACAAAAAATCTACTCTCACTCACTCAACATTGTCACCTTCTATATATACTTCTAACCTCATCACTTTCAAAAAATCCTTAAAATAAAAACATTATTTGTTGCATCATTGTGATCATCAATGCGTCACTACAGCTCTCCGCACAACCCTCCATTGTTCTTGCCCTTATCATCCTCTGTTATGCGTCACCCTCCATATTGTTTGTTACACGACAAACAACTTTTAAAACATCACAGAAAGTACTAGTAATATTTTTATTGGATTTTATTTGGTAATTTCTTCTACAATCTTTAAAAAGTCAAATCAATATGGTTCATCTTGACATAGTCGGTATTAGTTTCTGCTATTGTTTGTGATTTAACGATGACTTTTTTAAAAATACATTACTAACCTGATGATTTTTTAAACAAAATTTGAAAATCTATTATGATTTTTAAAAAAATTTAATTTTAATTTTTTTTAAAAAATACATTACTAACCTGGTGACCCAATCCAATCCGAACAGGTTGGGTTGGGTTTGAAAATAAAATCATGCAAACCCAACCCAACCCACTAAAAATTGACCGGGTTGGATCAAGAATTTATGCAAACCCAGCCCAGCCCAACCCGCGAACACCCTTAGGGTTAAGATCAATTAACACCAAAGTGTAGGGGTGTTCATGGGTACGGGTAACCCGCGAACTCAACCCAACCCAACTCAATTTGAATGGGTTGATAGAATGTTTGGATTAGACCCAACCCAATCTCAACCCAATAACTTATGGGTTGGGTAACGGGTTTTGTTGTATAAACCCATAGCCCGCCCAACCCAACCCAAACTACATATAATTGTAATAATGATAATGATAATAATAATGATAATGATAATGATAACAAAACAAAAGGCCTACTCTCACTCACTCAATACTTTCACCTTCTATATATACCTCTAACTTCCTCACTTTTAAAAAAACCTTTAAAATAGAAACATGCTCTGTGCAAGTTATTGTCGCTCTCCGTTGTTGCATCACCACAAGTCGTTGTCGCCCTCTGTTGTTACATCATCGCAAGTCATTGTCTCCTTTTGTTGTCGTATCACTGTGGTCATTCGTGCAACACTACAACTCTCCACACGACCCTTCACTGCTCTTGCCCTTCATTTCATCATCCTTCGTCGTGCGTGTCACCCTCCACTATTGTTTGTTACATGACAAACAACTTTTAAAACACCACAGTAAACACTAGTAATTTTTTTATTAGATTTTATTTGATAATTTCTTCCACAATCTTTAAAAAGTCAAATCAATATGATTTATCTTGACATAATCGACATTAGTTCCTACTATTGTTTGTGATTTAACGAGGACTTTTATAAAAATACATTACTGACCCGATAATTTTTTAAACAAAATTTGAAAATTTATTATGATTTTTTTTTTAATTTTAATTTTAATTTTTTTAAAAAAATACATTACTAACCCGATAATCCAACCCAACTCAACCCAACCCGTTCATGATTGGGTTAGGTTGGGTTTGAAAATAAAATCATGCAAACCCAACCCAACCCAACTCACTAAAAATTGATCGAGTTGAGTTAAGAATTTATGCAAACCCAGACTAACCCAGCCCAGCCCACGAACACCCCTGCCAAAGTGTCAAATTGAACTTTGATACCAAATCTCAACCATTCATTTTAATTAAATCTAATGATTTTTATTAATTAAAAAAATTAAAATTAAAATTAAAACTTCATTTAATAATAAAATCTCTAAAAGATTCTCTAGAATATAATTAAAATATTTAATTTATCACATTTTAAATATTTTAAATTCATTATCATCATCATCATAATTGTTACTATCATCAGTCACTGTCACCACTATCATGACTATCACTACAACCACCACCATTATAGTCAGCTACCACCATAACTCTTTTCATGACCACCATCGTTGCCATCAATATAGTTGTTATTGTCGTTGCTGTCGTTTCATAACGATAATAATAAAAAATTTAAAACATTTTTTTTAATAAAAGATTTAAGACATTCTAGAAATTAAATATTCTAAATATTTAATAAATCTTTTAGATATTTTATGATTAAACGAGATTTTAATTTAAATTTTAAATGATTTTAATATAACCGTTTAGATTAATAATTTTATTTTTATTAAAAATAATTATTTAATTTAACTGTTGTTGAGACAAAATTCAATTTTAAAGGTGTGTGTGATCACTGAATAGTAAGAAAACTGGTCTACAGTTTAACTGAGGAAGGTTCCAACTAAAAACAAAACAATATTATGATGCTTGTAACGCTTATTAATTTGGCTCTTCGATATCCCCAATGACTTCTATAAAAACCCACACGACTTCTTCAAAACCAAAAAAAGGTAACACATTATATATACTCTCTTTCACGTTTATTCTAGTTTGTCAACCTTGATTGCATGCAGTGTAATCTTCATCTTCATATATATACCTTTCTTTCTTTGTTTTGATTATTGTGAACATTAATCATTAATGTTGGTCTCAAACTCAAATTATGACTAACTTGGCTGCAGGTTGTTGAGGATTGGCCTTTTTATCATCGATCAATTGCTTAATTGAAGCACTTCAGTGTAGATCTTTCTTTTGTGTGAGATTCACACAGTCCAATGGACGAGAATGGAAGTTCCAGCGAACCCAACAACAAGTGGAAGACGTCCTTCTTTGTTTTCTTCAAAGATGCAAGGTAGAATAATAATACAGTTGATGCAGACATACATAGTTACATTGCATTTACATATTGAAGTATACTAATATATATTATTCTATACTTGATTGATTGTGCTAATAATGTAATGTAAATAAAATGTAGAAATGTTTTCAAGCTGGACGCACTTTCTTGGGAGATATTAGGGATTGCATTCCCCTCAGCTCTGGCTGTTGCTGCTGATCCCATTGCTTCTCTCATAGACACAGCATTCATAGGCCACTTAGGTATTTTATTAATTTATCTCTTTTTTCTAAGAATATAATTAGATATATAGCGATCGATCGATAAACGTACATCTGCATATTTCAATATTATATATGCACCATTTTCCTTCGAAATAGCCATGCCAGTAGCCATTTTTATTTATTTATTTATAATAGCCACTAACACACGGGGGCTTCTTTGATGCATAGAAAAAAAAAATAACAAGCTTGACTTGATGAGGGCACATTTAGCCACCTGGTGGCTTTGTGCTATCACAATGAGTGATATATAACATAACCAATTGCAACTTGCAGGCCGTACTAGTTAGTACTTGTGGTAAACTTAAACATTTATTAGTTAAATAAAAACATACATAAAAAGCATATTAAATATTAATTGCTTACCAAAATAAACAAATTAAAGAAGAAGAAACATATACCAAGATTATAGGTTAAAAAAAATAAAAAATATAGGAAGTTTATAGGATGTGTTTGGTTTGCGTTTAATCACCCAAATTGAGATTTGACCAAAGCTGCACCTGTTTGTTTGACAAATATTTTTTCTGGTTGAGTTGAATGTGATTTTTATCCAAGTCCAAAGTTATTTTTCTGTTGAACATAGAAAACTTCAAGCATAAATCAACTTACTTTTAACTAAATTTAAATTTACGTTCAATCAATCTTCACTTTTTAAAGTGTGATACATAATACAAACACACACTGTAAGTTACAGTCACAAGCTCAAAAACGCTCTATTAAATGTTTCATATTAAATGAATTTTGTGGTTAGAATTATTTCACAATTTTGATTTATTAGAATCTAATTAAGTTTTTCCTTTTGATCTGTTTAACTAGGAACGGTGGAACTTGCTGCTGCTGGAGTTTCAATTTCATTGTTCAATCAAGCTTCAAGAATTACTATATTCCCTTTGGTCAGCATAACCACGTCCTTTGTGGCTGAGGAAGACACTATTGAAAAGTTGAATGCCGAAAATGGTAACAAGGTTAAGTTCAGCGAAGCAATTGTGCCAGAGGATCATATAATGCTTCAACATATAGAGAAGGGTACCCCCAAAGAATCAAAGGACCTCGTTGCACCCCAAGATGTGGAAACTAATGCTGCTGGGAACAATGACACAAAATTTGTAGATGGTACTTTTTCTTTGTATATAGTCCCTTTTTTTTTTCTGTTAGTGTTTAATGGTGGTGGATTGTTTTTCTTTGTATACAGTTGTTAAAATGTTAGTATTTTATTTTTTATTTGTTAGTGGAAGATAGTCGAAAGATAGCAGGGATAGCACATGCATTCTTGATTCTATTGTGATAAACTTTTATTTATTATTTTATATCCTATGTTTTTTATATGAATGTTTGATTATATTCTTACATTTTTTTAACTCAATGATATATGAATTGTTTACCTAACTACTTTTTAGGAGCCAACAAAAATATATTCAAGTCTTCATCGGTTACTAGTAGTATGAAGAGTAGTAAAGAGAAAATTGAAAAGAAGAAGCGACGTATTGCTTCAGCATCAACAGCACTACTTTTTGGCACAATCCTTGGCCTCGTTCAAGCTGCAGTCCTTATATTTGCAACCAAACCTTTGCTAGGTGTTATGGGTGTCAAACGAGTAAGTTTATTCCTTATTAAGAGTATATATATACACATTTTAAATAAATAAATAAAAATGAATAAAAGTATTAATAAAAAAGGGGGTGTGAACATAAAGATGGAAGTTACATAAACATATGTTTCTTTATTATCAACAATTTCATTTTGCTTATATATGTTTTATAGTGGACTTGTTAATTTCTACTTTGTTTTAGGATTCTCCTATGCTAAACCCAGCAGAGAAGTACCTAAGATTGAGATCGTTTGGGGCACCTGCAGTACTTCTCTCCTTGGCCATGCAAGGCATCTTCCGAGGGTTTAAGGATACAACAACTCCTTTATATGTCATAGGTTGGTTGAAATAAATATTTATCATACTTAATTAGAATGAAGTATATAATATATATTATGTGAGATATATAAATTGTAAATTAAAGCATGTTTTCCCTTATTAACTAACTTAATTGGTTTATTTGTTTGTTTGGTTTTACTTATATAGTTTCGGGATATGCATTGAATGTCATATTGGACCCGATTCTTATTTTCACGTTGAAATTAGGCATCAAAGGTGCAGCCATTGCACATGTTCTCTCCCAGTAAGGCCTCTTTCTTTGTAATATATATAATTGAATTTGAATACTAATTGTTAATCATTTTTTTCTTGTTCTTACAAAATTAACTGCGACACTTGTATGTAGGTACATGATGGCATTCACCCTGCTATTGATATTAATGAAAAAAGTGCATCTCGTGCCTCCAAGCATAAAGGATTTGCAGATTTTCCGATTTCTTAAAAATGGTAAGCTAGTTAATTAAACACAACATGTTGAGGTTGTAATTAAATTCTTTATTATTATTATTATTGGGAAAGTAAAAGAGCAAAAGTCAGTCACAGTAAGCTCAAATATAAAGCAATTAAACAGAATTTAACCATACACATATTAAGGTTTCAAAATGTGTTGACTCTGATATTGGTTCAATTAAACCAATATATGGATTAGACTTATAAAATTTAATCCAAAATCATTTTAATTAGCTGAATACTTTATTAATTAAACTTTAAGGTCATAAATGACTCCATTGTTTTATCTTCTATTTCAGTTTTTTTTTTCATATAATATTATAATCGTGAAAGATAGTTAATTGTAAACTTTGCATTACTTATAATGTTGGATTTTGTTTTGAATTATTTGATTAATTATTATTGCAGGAGGATTGCTGATGCTAAGGGTAATAGCAGTGACATTTTGTGTTACCTTGGCAGCATCATTGGCAGCAAGGCTAGGTTCAATTCCTATGGCTGCATTTCAAACATGCCTTCAAGTCTGGTTGACCTCATCCCTCCTTGCAGATGGTTTGGCTGTTGCTGTTCAGGTAATGATATAGCATTTAGTAATTAATTGTTTATTTTTATAGAAAATTTCATGTATTTTATTTTTTTTGGTTTTCATTTATAATTACAAAAATGTTACTAGTATATTATTTTAATCTTGTTTCATGCATGTTTTAAAATATTTCGATCGGAAATGCTTAAATTCAATTTCTCTTTTCAATAATAGCAAGTGAGCATGGATAAAATGATTCCAAGAGTAACTCTTTTTAAATAATGTAATATTTTTTTTTAATTATTAATAAAAATAAAATATTTTCTTCATTCCCTTGTAAATATTTTTTTATCTAAAATAAATAAAAACAAAAGAACCCGGCTCTTAAATATTTCTCAAACTCTCCAATTTGTGCAATAAAGAAATTAATATCAAACAAATAATTCTAATAATGAGTTAATTAATTTCCCTGGTTAATTCACACAGGCAATTCTAGCCTGTTCTTTTGCTGAGAAAGACCATAAGAAAGCAACAGCTGCAGCAACAAGGACACTGCAAATGGGTTTTGTTTTGGGAGTGGGGCTCTCTCTTGTTGTTGGACTTGGATTATACTTTGGAGCTGGAGTCTTCTCAAAAAATGTTCATGTTGTGCACTTAATTAGAATAGGCATCCCGGTAATTAATTAAGTAATCACCCTTTAATCATCAATATTTAATTTATGTGTGAATTTTGAACTAATTAATTATCTAATTTCATTTATACATTAAATAATGCACCAGTTTGTGGCTGCTACTCAACCAATCAATTCATTGGCCTTTGTATTTGATGGAGTGAACTATGGAGCTTCTGATTTTGCATATTCAGCTTACTCTCTGGCAAGTTCACATGCCTTTTTTTTTTTCATTTATGATATTTCATTCTCATCTTTAATTAATTATCCAAATTTATCAATTTAATTTTGGTTACTTAATTTCTTTGCAGATTCTGGTGTCACTAGTAAGTGTAGTCATAGAATTCCTTCTATACAGAACCAAACATTTTGTTGGAATTTGGATTGCATTAACCATCTATATGACTCTTCGCATGTTGGCTGGTGTATGGAGGTAATTAAACTTTGCCTTATCAGAAACAATCAAATACTTCTATATACTCCATCTTCAAACTGGTTTAATTTAATTTCCATTACAGCTAATTTTAATTCTTGTATTATACATAATTAAGTATGTAAATAAGAAGAAAATAAGGAACTTAATCACACGTTCCTGACAGATAGTAGAAATGTATGACACAAACCTAAAAGGACTTGGTACATTAACAGAGTTGCCTAGTATATAAGATCTAATAGTATTAAATATATAATCTTAAAAACCCATTTGAATATTTAAATAAATGTAACAAAGAGTTGACGCATCAGAATAAGACATTGTTGCATTTATTTGTGAAAAAATAATTTATTTCACAGAAAAATTTGATTCGATTCTCATATAAAATTCTATTGTATTAAAGATAATCATTAACCGCGAATTGTGAATAGGATTAATCCCTAATTCACTAATTTGGGGACACGTGTTATTTAAATAGTAAAAAGAAAATATAATCACCTTTATCAAAATTTATTGTTAGTTTTATAATAGATGTGTTCATATAATATAATATATATATGATTTTCCACTATTGTGTATTCTGAGATTAGATCATGGTTGATAATTTCACATGCAGGATGGGAACTGCGACAGGACCTTGGCGCTATCTCAGAGGTTGTTCATTGCCTTAGCATATCCAATCATCATCAGGGACATTTTGTTGTCGAGTAGTACATGTTTAATTAATTTGTATCACATTCTCTCTCACTTTACCCCCATATCCATATATAGGAACATTACTATATATTCTTTTCCCTTAATCTATTATATTTTTGTAATATTGCTTCATTTACACATATTATACTTTTCTATAATACATCTAGGATTGCTTTATTAATTTACACTTCATAGATATAGTATATACTCACTGAAACAAAAAATGGTTTTAGTAACCAATGTATTTATTTTTGATTTTTCTATATTGATCTTTAAATCAATTAGAGATTGATTTAAAATTTAATTTAATAAATAATTAAAATGTTAATAATTAATTTTGTAAACTGATTTAAATACTGTTTTAAAAATCATTTTAGTGACTGTTTTTATAAAAATCATTTTAATGGCATTAGAAATTAATTTAAAAACCAATTATATTTTAGTCTCTAAAATGGTTTATAAAATAATTGTTGTTATCATTGAAAATTTTAATTTTTAAATCAATCAATATTTAATAAATTTCTTTTCGTAACTCATTTTATTTTGTACTTTTCAAAAGATTCTTCTTTTTATTATTGTGTTTTCATCAAGTGACATCGATCTCAAGTACAATAAACATTTAAATATTTCATTTTCTTCAGGCCACGTAAAAGTATAATTAAAATTTGTAAATTGTTGTAACAAAAAGCTTGTAAATTATTATTTGAACCACACAAAAATAATAAAGGCTTGCTTATAACAAGGCGTGAGGGTCAGGTGGTTTATATTACACTACAAAATAAATTCTAGTACACATCAAGAAAAATTGTTTTTATACAAAAAAAATTCAAACATTAAAGTCAGGAAATAAAACATTAGGATCGGTCTAGTGAAGGGTTAAAATATTACGTATGATTCTCAGTATGATTATTGTACATAAAAAAAAGTGACACTACAATAAATTCATTAAAATTTTTAGTAACCACAACAACTTTTAAAAACTAAAAAATAGTTGATCTTTAAATTGATTTCTAATGTCATTAAAATGATTTCTACAAAAATTGTCATTGAAATGATTTTTGAAATAATATCTAAACCAATCTAAAAAATTAGCTACTAACATTTTAGTTACTTATGAAACTAGATTCTAAATTAATCTCTTGATTAATTTAGAGACCAATATAAAAAAATCATAAATAAATAAATTGGTCACTAAAATCATTTTTTCTTATAGTATGAAACAATTAATTATTAGTAACTAAATTAGAGACTAATTTAAAAAATTAATGACTTAGATTTTATAACTTGATTTGGATAACAACTTTAGAGACCTATTAGAGATTGATTAAGTGACAATCCATTGATCAACGTAACGGTCGATTGTGATGATTAATGTAGCAGCTAATTTTTGTGATTGATTTTAGCGACTGATATTTAGAAACCAATTATATAAGTCAAATTTAGAAACTAATTTAGTAATTAGTCTGTTGATCAATTTAGTTGTCAATTTTTAATGATCTTATTAATAACGAATTTTAATAGAGCTGATCGAAGAGAAGAGAAAATTGAGAATAGTGATAATTAATTAAGGTCATTATGTTAAAAGTGATGTAAAGTGAAATAATAATCAACTTCATCAAGTGCTTGGTGTGTTTATGGAAGATTGAGTTGTGAATGATTAGTATTGTTTAACTCTTCCAAGAAATGAAAGAATCACTTAGAAAAATAGAAAAAAATTATGAGTAGTAAGTGATTGGTTAAAATTCAAGAACTTGTGTATATATATATAGTCATGTTCAATCCAAAGTTACTCTTAGATAGCTTTCAAAAATTCACATCAAATATATATATATGAATTTAGAGGAAAAAGCGAAACCAAACACGTGCATCTTTTCATGGCGTGAGGGTCAGGTGATTAATTGGTTTAGTTATTCATGGTTTAATTAGTTATTCAGATAATTTTGAATCCACAAGATTTAGCTTTTCAGTTTAAGATTCAACGTGCATCTTTTATCTTTGAACTTGGTAGAGAAATGCATTTGCTAATTTCTTATTATGCAATGTTATATATGAAGAAATCTGTTCTTTTATTGTAAGTATTATTTGTAGTCTTACAATATTGTTTGGTTTATGCTTGTGTGGGACTGATGGCTAATTGGTTTATCTTTTTGCCTTGTTTTAATTCTTCACATTAGAAACATATATATTAGAGTATGGTTTATTTTCTTAAATGTCAATTGGTAAATTGAATTGATGGTGATTAGGAAATGATAGCTTCATAACATATTTCGAGTAGTTTGAATGTGGCTCCTTTAGTCATATTATTGTTTTAATCTCTTTTTTTCTCTACTGTATTTAGTGAGAAGTTGGTTACTTGATATATTTATGTGGCAATGTACATCTGTTTTGGGAAATGTTTAATTTAAAAATGTTAATTAACTTGAGTAATCATTAAATCTTTTATTAAGTATGTTTAGTTAATTGAAGTCAATTGAATTTAGCATATACAATCTAAAATGTTCACTTTTTAGATTGGATAACGTGATTACGACCTAAAATATTCATGTTTTAAATCTATAGAGTTACATATGATCTAAAAAATTAACCTTTTAGATCAGTTCTTGAGTGAACTTGTTCTAGAAAGTGAAAAATTTAGATCGGTTACCTTATAGAACCGATCTAAAATGTAACATTTTAGGTCAACCTCTCACATAGACATCACCCATACATCCAATCTAAAAGGTATTTTTTGTAGTAGTACACACTATTAATTATCAATGGGATCACCACCCTAATCCATATCTGATTAGCATAAATATTCTATAATTGAGTGTCTGAAAAATAATGAAAAATGTCAAAAATAACTATCCAATAAGTTAAAGTAGGACAAGTAACAATTCTGACAAAAAAAAAACATGCTACACTGTGTAGGGTGTGTGTAAAATCATGGAAACTTGTATTTTAGATATATTATACTTTGCTTAATTAAACTGCATAACCTTGAGAGGTGCATGTATAATATATACTTTGATCTATTATAAAACAAAGATTAATTATAATAATAATAGTGAACAACTATGATGAGCCTCTCAAGACCATTTTTCAATCTCTACAACTTTCAATATCAATGGTAGCTAATAATTTTAAATATTTATTATTAATATATTTTACGACTTTAGAAAATGAAATCATGAAGCTTTTTTTATATAGTAAAATATGAGTTTTTAAATGCTCACATTATTATATTTAAAAATTTACTCAATTTAAATTTCATCATCTATAAAGTCTCAAAGTTGATAATAAAGATTTAAAACGAGTTATTGATATATGTGTGCTTTGAATCATAATGGGAAAAAATTCTAAGAAACTAGCTTGTTTACAATAAAATGTAAAGTTGCAATACATATACATATGTCTTTTACAGAAGGAAGTTGTAAATTTTAAAATTATGAAGAATGAAAATCTAATTTAAGTACTTCTCATGAAAGGAGAGTATAATTTACTCTCAAATTTTCAACTAGTAATATATATCATAAAATGAATAATATGATATGATATCGATCATATTAAAAATATTATTTTCATTAATTATTAATTAATAATCTACAAGAGTTTATCTAAAACTGAAATTTTAATTAGTTTGGAGTAATTCAATTAATCTAAAACTAAGAATTTCTTAGAAGAATTTATTGTATTCCCTTAATTATTATTATTATTATTTTATTTATTTATTGGTCAGCATTCCCTTAATTATTTATTTATCCCTAAAGTGGACAAAGAAATTGTGAAATCATGCATATTGTTTCTTATTCAAAACCTGTTTACATCGAAATATTTGTGTACAGGTCTTTTAGAGAAATTGAACAACTTCTTGTTTATTTTTAAAAGATAAACAAAATGACGTAGACTTGTCACTCTACCGTTTTTAATATTATAAACTAAAATCATTTTTGACTTGAGAGTAAAACAATTCTTTTTTCTTTTAGGAAACTTCCGATCGATGACTAGGGTTGTTGCAACTAATTTTAGAGAACATTTTTTTAAGAAAAATGTACGGTGCAATTTGAATGTACGTGGGGACGACAAAGAACCAATTCATGCATTATGTAGAATGAAGCATGCTCGATGTACTAATTCAATCGTGTACGATATGAATTCTATTATTTCAAATTAGTTATACACACTTTTAGTATTAATATACTACATTTTTTCACTTATATATTTTAAAATAATAAATACTATTGTACTATTTTAGTTTTAGTAATAATTAATAAATATATAAAAATCACATAATAATAAATAAAGTTTACAAATAATTGTATACTCTTTTTCTTCATTTAAATTAAATATGATCAATTATTTAGATTCTTTCCTCTAAACATAACACGTCCTTGGGGAGTAAAGGACGAAAAAATGACTACTATGATTGGAGTAGATGTATCGTTTTTAGTTTTTTTTTTTTCATGTCTTTTTCTCTGTTTCTCTTTTACTCTATCGAGATTCCAAAATTTTAGAAGATTTGAATAATATAATAAGTGTTTTTAGGGAATTTATTAGTAAAAAATAATAGTAACAAAATGATCAAATTAGCGGGAGATTCGTGTTCAATTATTAGTATAGAATTTTTTCTTAGTGTTGGTGTTACTTCGCAGTTAAGTGGATTAGTTTCTGATAGTAACTTGTAAGACATCTCTAACCTAAAAATATAATTACAACTCGGTATTAAATTTGTTCCAGTTCATATTTGGCATTTGTTTTCCTTTTCAAAATTTAGGACATTTATCAAAGAATAATATTAGAAGTTCTTCAAGACAGTTCATGTACCTTACCAAAATTAAATATGTTACAACTCATATCTGCTTTCCGTTTTGTTTAAGTAGTTTAGAAATTTAGTTAGCAAGACTGTTTATAAGTGCTATAATCATTTTTTTATAGCAAGTGTTATAATCATTCTTTGTTAAAGTTCATATACTATTTTTCTCTTTCCCATTAAAATCAACGAGTTAAACTGAATCATAAAATTATATGTAAATATACGAAAAAGCACTTTGTTGCCGCCACAGTACGAGAAACTAAAAATACAATTTTAAAAATATTTAAGAAAAGTACATTTAATTTATCATAAAAGTTCACAAGGAACATTTTTTTTTTTTTAAATATCTCTATTATTCTGTTATATCTCGTGGTTGAAAGTGAAAAAATAAGTTCACGCACGATATAATATATGCTGCATGCACTATATATGCCATAATGCCAATTCAAGCATGCACGATATCAAATATATTAGGGTTAAATAATTTTTTGGGTAATTAAAAAATATATTATTTTTTTAATTTGGATTCCTATAGAAAATTTTATTTTATTTTGGATCTTATAATTTATTTATTTTTGTTTTGAATTTTTACTGATAATGTGACATCATCTCAAAAAATTAGTTAAGATATATATTATTAGAATCCAAAATATAATAAAAAATTTTATAGGGACCCAAAGTAAAAAAAGTATTTTATAGGGATAAAAACTTATTTAAATCAATATATTATTTAAAATTATTTTTAAATATTTACACACAGTATGTTTTAAAACTAATTTTATATTTTTAAATAATAAATATTAAATACTATTGTATGATTTTAATTTTAAAGGTAAGAATTGAAAATTTAAAAAAATATGAATTAAATTTATTTTCTCCCTTAAATTAACTCTATTTAAGAATTGTATTCTATTAGTACTTTAAAGAAGTTTAAAAGATTCTTTTTATGTTGATAAAAAAAAATTGTAGTATTTAATCAAGATTTCTAAAAATTAAAAAATAATCTTATAATATTCAATGAAAATTATATTATGAGGATATGATCTGTATAGTACAAGGAAGTGGTATTCAATTGATATTTTTTACAACTAAAAACAAAATCATACACATTTTGATGGGTTATAATTCTGTTAATTAGATTTGGATGGATTTTGTGTGATTTTTTAGTTGTACGTACTTATAAATATATACCATATTTATCAATCATCAGTTCCACCTAAACTTTTTTTCCATCACATGTAATTATTTCTCTCTTATTTGAAGACCATAACACCAATAAGTAATCTCTTTGTTTCAATCTCACACTTTTTCTGGCAGTCTGATAAAAAAAAATTTACTTTTTTTTTCTGGGTTATTATTAGGTTAATTAAATGGCAATAGATTTTTTATTATTATTTTTTTGCTTTTATACATAATTAGTATCGTTATATGATTTTTAATTGTGCATTTAAGCATATAGTTTCCGCGTGGATGGTGGTGGGATTTTATGGTCAATGAATGATTGAATGTTATGGTAATGCAGGGTCAATGCATGAATGTTGATGTAAGCATGGGTGTAAGCATGGCTCGGGTAACGTGATTTAAAAATCTGAAATCTGAATTTGAAAATCTATAAAGTAATCTCAAATTTTATAAATTCATATTTTATAATTTTAAACTGAATTTTTCTAAATAATCTCATAAAATTTGGATTAAAGAATTTCATCCTATGTGATTTAACACTATTGTGGAAGAAATAAATCTTAAATTGATTTCACTTATTTAATTTATTTTTATACATAAATTTTGAATAATTATATATCTTTCCATTATTTTTTATTAATATTAAGTTATGTCTACTTTTTAGATTTGCTTTTATTTTTGGCATTAATATTATTCCGTTTAGATTTATTTTTTATTTAGTTATCGTTTTAATTCTTTTGATTTATTCTTTTTCTATTTTTCTCTTTGATTTTACATTTTATTCTCTCTTTTTATTAATATTTTTTATATAAAAAATATTTTATTATTTAATGTTTAAATTTCTTTTTATTCTTATGTTTTTTTATTATTTTTCCTTCATATTTTATTATTTTTTTCTTGTTTTATGTTTGTTATAATTTTTTTCTATTTTTTATTTTTTTATTTTTTGTGACTCTTCTTTATTATTTTTTTATTTAATTTATTTTATAAACAAAATTTTTGAATTTATTTTTAATAATCTCATATATAATTTTTTTTTTATCTAACTTTTACATTTTTTTCCTTTCAATTATTTAAAAAATTTTCACACATTACTTTTGTTTTTTAATATTTTTTAATTTTTAATTCTTTTTTCATCCAATGCTTTCAAAATTTTCAAAACATTATTCTTACTCTTTCATACTTTATATAATTTTATTCTTTTGCACCCCATGCTTTTAAATTTGAGTTTTTTCAAATTATTTTTGCATTTAATAAATTTAAAAATAATTCAAGGTATTATCCTTACTTTTTTTATATTTTATTTATTTTTGTAATATTTTCAAAACTTTCAAGATATTACACTTTTTTTTTCTTTTTTTTTAAGACATTAGTATTGCTTTTTCACATTTTATAATTTTTTTCATCAAATTTTATTAAATTTTAAAGACATTATTCATGATTTTTCATAATATGTAATTATTTTTTCAATATTTTTCTGCATCTAAAATTTCAAAACATTACTTTTGCTTTTTCATAATTCTAAAATTTTATTTTTTCCAATATTTTTTTTCATCTAGTTTTTCAATATTTGAAAGACATTAGTCTTGCATTTTTCGTATTTTATAAAAAAAAATTATTTTTTTCATCCAATGTTTTGAAATTTTTATTACATTCCTTTTGCTTTTTGATCTTTTAAAAAAAAATTGCATTCAATTCTTTAAAAAATTTCAAGATATTAATCTAGCTTTTTCATATTTTATAAAAATAAAATAAAAAATTCAATCCAATAATTTTTAATTTTCAAGACATTACTTTTGATATATCATAATTTTTTAATATTTTTTTTCTAAAAAAAATTGCATCCAATGTTTTCAAAATTATTAAGATATTACTCTTATTTTTTTTATTTTTTGTAAAACTTCCTTTTTTCCAAATTGAATTTTGCATCCATTTTTACAATATTTTCAAGCCAAGCCAATAGTCTTGTCTTTTCATATTTTATAAATTTCTCTTTTTATTTTTTATTTTTTTGTTTTGTATAAACTGTTTTTAAATTTTCAAAACATTACTCATGTTTTATCATAAATTTTAAATATTTATGTTTTTCAATAATTTTTTTCATCTAATATTTTAAAGAAATTCAACACATTACTCTTACTATTTTATATTTTAAAATATCATTTGTTTCTAGATTTTTTTTCCATCCAATTTTTCAATATATTTAAGATACTAGTATTGTTTTTTCATATTTTATAAGTTTTCCTTTTTTTCATCTAATGTTTTTAAAATTTTCAAATATTACTCTTGGTTTATCATAATTTGTAAATATTTAATTTTACAATTTTTTTTCTTACAGTTTTTTTAAAATTTTTAAGATATTATCCTTGTTTTTTCATATTTTTTAAAATTTATTTTCTTCAAAAATAAAGTTGCATCAAATTTTTCAATATTTTCAAGACTTTTGTCCTAGTTTTTCATATTTTATATTTTTTTAAGACATTTCTTTTGATTTTTCATATTTAAAAAAAAACATATTTTTTTAATAAAATATATTCTTAAAAAATATATTTTAAAAAAAATTTAGGTTTTTCGTTTGGTTTTTCATATTTAAAAAAAACTTATATTTTTTTAATAATTATAAAATAAATTAATAAGGAAGAATCATAAAAAAGAAAGAGCATAAAATAATAAAATAAATAAATAAATTATAACAAACCTAAAAGAAGAAAAATAGAATAAAACTTAAAAAGAAAATAATAAAAGAAAAAACATAAGAATAAAAATGAAAGTAAAACATTAAATATTTTTATTTCAAATGGGTTAATAAAAAAGAGAAAAGGAAACGTTAAATCAAATAAAACAAATTAAAATGATAAATATGGTAATCAAATAAAAAACAAATCTAAGCGGAATAAATATAATTGCTGGAAAAAAAATATAAAAATTAGACATAATTTCAAATTAATGAGAAAATATATAATTATTCAAAACTTTGTGTATAAAAAAAATTAAATAAGTAGAATCAGTTTAAGATTTATTTATTTCAATGATGTATGATGGGGTTCTTTAACACTATTTTTTATATGAAATTATTTAGAGAAATCCATATTTAAACTATAAAATTTTAATCATTAAAATCTTTTAGAAAATCCAAGGACTTTTACCTTTTTAAAATCGATGCAGTAAAAAAACAGAAAATCTTTTTAATAAGACTTTTTCATGGAAAAAAAATGTTTCAAAATCCGTGTAATATATATTAATAATTAATTAATTTTTAGGAAAATTAATAATATATATACTCTCAGCAAAATAAATGAATAAAATAATACTATATACTGATTAATACATGTTATCATTAATTATATACTACTTTTTTTAATAATATATTAAATAGTTAAAAATAAAAAATAAACCCCCTAAGTTAATTGTCAAGATCCGTCATTGGGTGTAACTTGTTTTTTTTTTTAAATATAATAACTAATATTAATTACTCAATACAACAACCATAACCATTGTTAAGAAAAATAAATGATGGAGACTAAGAATATCTGTTATACTCTCTTGAACTTAGCAGCTTACAGGCTAAAAAAACAAATTATAGTTCAAATAACATTTTCTTTCTAGAAATTGCATTGATAGTAACCTATTATACTTGATTAATAATATGATATACTTCTATAGCGCGTTCATCACGCAGTAGTGTCAATTATTTACGGGTCTTAGGGCGTCTGCATGCCGCGTTTAATTATTTTGCATCTCATTGATTGGTTAGTACTAAAAGCATATATATTTTACTATTTTTATTTGTTACATTTTGAAAAATGACATCTATAAACAAGCAAAAAAAAAATTCATTAATGATGCAACGGTTGTGCAACTCCCAGAGTGACACCTATAAATACATCCCTCCCCTAGTGGGATCTTTCAACGCTAAATTTCAAAGGTAGTATGTTATATATAATTTACTTCACTTATTCTTGTTGACAGTAACTAACCTTCATTTTATTTTACTACATGCATAATCATTCATGCGGCTTCTTATATTGTAAACAATAATTAACTATCGATATCTCAATTCTCAATTTCAAACTTGTCAGATTATTGAAAGAACAAACATCGTGTGGATCTGTCATTGTGCGAAATTTACAATATCATGGACAACAATGACAATTCTCACGAACCTAACAACAGGAGGGGAATTCCATTCCTTGTTTTCTTCGAAGATGCAAGGTATGTATGTATATGCACGGAGTCAAGATATATAATTTTTTTTTTTTTGACAAAGATATATAACTTTTTAATTTAGGTTTAAATAATACATCGGTAATGTTTGTGAATATATATATATATATATTATTTTATTGAGTTTTTTCAAAAAAAACCATTAGTACAAAGATCTTCCCTCTTTCTTCAAATTGATTGTCAATATATACCTGCTCTCTCATCGTTTAATTAGGGATGTTTTTAATTTAAAAATAATTGATATATGAAATATTACACATTGGGTCTTATATAAAGGAACAAATACTATCTCAAAATTGTGTGTCACAAATAAGAACGGAGGAAGTAAACCATTTCTTTATTACATTTTTAATTTAAATTGCTATGTTTTAATACATATGCACATCACTGATAAGTGTTAGTAGTTGAATGGGTGATGTGGATATATATTAAAACATCAACAATCGGTAATCTTCTTTATGATGTACTAACTAATGACACTTGAATTAATCTTCTAATGTAGAAATATTTTCAAGCTGGATGGCCTTTCTCGAGAGATATTAGGGATTGCAATCCCCGCTGCACTAGCTGTTGTTGCTGATCCCATTGCTTCTTTGATAGACACAACATTCATAGGCCATTTGGGTATATATATAATTTCTCTCTTCCTTAATTAATTAATTGCCAACATTAGTTACAAAGCTTAATTTCACAAATCTTGGTCATCATGTCAAATGGATAACCTTTTTTGTCTTTATATTATCAATTAATTAAAGATGAGTTTATGATTTTGGTTTGTATATATAGGGCCGGTGGAACTTGCTGCTGCAGGTGTATCCATTGCTATATTCAACCAAGCTTCAAGGATTACCATATTCCCTCTTGTCAGTATTACAACTTCCTTCGTGGCTGAGGAAGATACTCTCCAAAACCAAAACTTGCCTAACAAAGAAACTACTGAAAATGTTGATAACATAGAAAATATTGAAACAACCAAAGAAAATGTTGTTAACGCCGTAGCGAAGAGTGACATAAATAATGAAAATGAAAAAGTTACAATAAGTAGTAACAAGCAGAAAGTTGGAAAGAAGAAGCGCGTTATTGCTTCAGCATCAACAGCGTTGCTTTTTGGCACAATTCTAGGCCTCCTTCAAACTGCAATCCTCGCACTTGCAGCCAAACCTCTTTTATATGCCATGGGTCTAAAACATGTAAGTTAACTTATATATATATAATTTCTTCTTCATCGAGTTTATTTATATAAAAAGATTAAAAGTATTTTTTACGGTTACTTTACTTCATCGATGATTTTGGTTGTCTTTAGGATTCTCCTATGCTGAATCCAGCAGAGAAGTACTTGAGATTGAGATCGATTGGGTCTCCTGCTGTTCTTCTCTCTTTGGCCATGCAAGGAATATTTCGAGGCTTCAAGGACACAACAACTCCTTTATATGTCATAGGTAACTTCAAATTATTAATTTGTATGACCAATGAGTTATGAATATTACTGACATGTCATCAAATAAGTGAATTTAACTGGTAACAGATATTTAAATGAAAAATTACTAATATATTAAGTATTTAAAATATATTTAAGTCTAAAATTATATATTTAAAGAATAATGTTAGCGACATTTAATCTTTTGTATTACTTATATTATATATATTCAAATGTTTTTTTTTCCTTCTAATTCGGGTCATTTACTTGGTTTTACTTAGTATCCGGATATGCGTTGAATGTCCTAATGGACCCCATACTTATTTTTTATTTGAAATTGGGCCTCAAAGGTGCAGCCATGTCACATGTTATATCCCAGTAAGTCATTGTTATTCACTACTATTTTTTTCGTAACAATAAAGGGTTAATTAACTACTTTTTGTGTTCATACAACTGTATTTAACAAAATGGCAATCCTTATGTTATAGGTACATTATGGCAACCACCCTCCTTTTGTTGTTAATGAAAAGAGTACATCTCCTACCCCCAAGCATAAAGGATCTGCAGATTTTCCGATTTCTTAAAAATGGTAAGTGCTTAAAATTACGATGTTCAAGTTGTAGATTCTTTATTACTATTGTAAAAGAAAATATACAGACACAAAAGTCACATACAATTTGGAGTATTTATAAGATAAAATGTAAAACATATATATATATATATTATCTATCACAAGTCATTGATTTGAGTAATAAGAGACTTAATATTTTTAAACAAAAATCTTAAATTTGAACTTTGTACATGGAAACTATGATTAGGAGGAAGAATTCACTAAAGATAATAAAACAGATTTTTCTAATAGAGATTAATCATTAATAAAAATGATGAATACTTTTTACATAATTACAAAGAATAATGAATTTTGTGTCATTTATTACGAGTTTCATGTTCAATTTCATCATTTTTTTTTTCTACAGGGGGGCTGTTGTTGACAAGGGTAGTGTCAGTGACATTTTGTATGACCTTAGCAGCATCATTGGCAGCAAGGCTAGGTTCAATTCCTATGGCTGCATTTCAACCAGGCCTTCAAATCTGGTTGGCCTCATCCCTTCTTGCTGATGGTTTGGCTGTGGCAGTACAGGTACAAATTTTCTTACCCTTAATTTCTAGGAATTAATGATATAGGATATGTTTAGATAAGTTTCTCCATAAATATTTCTAAGAGAATAAAATAAAATAAAAATAAAATGAGTTTATATATAAATTAAAATTAGTTTATGTATAAATTAATTTATAAAAAAAATTCATCTTTTATAAAAGTTCATTTTAATTTTTCTATTCATAACATTATATATTTTAATCTCTTATATACGAAGGTGATTTAATTGGTTGATTGAGTTAGATGTGTAAATTATTATAAATCCTCTTATATTTCTTTTCGATTCTTACTGATAAAAAAAAATTCTCTTTTATACTCTAGTTTGTGAAATGCAAATCAAATAAAATATAACAAATGAGTTTCGCCTGCTTCACAGACAATGTTAGCTTGTTCCTTTGTTGAGAAAGACTATAACAAGGCAACTGTTGCTGCTACACGTACACTACAAATGAGTTTTGTTTTAGGAGTGGGGCTCTCTTTTGCAGTTGCACTTGGATTATACTTTGGAGCTGGAATATTTTCCAAAAATGCTGATGTTGTGCACTTAATCAAATTAAGCATGCCGGTATGCCCCTTCTCACAACAAATCAACCATGAAAATTTATCAAGAAATACCACAACACAGTCTCTTTTAATTTGCGAATAAGACCCATTAATTAGGGATAAATTATTATATGGTGAGTGATTATATAGTCTCAGCCAATCTATGTGTCATGTAGAGATTGGTTAAGACAACATAATCCCAAACATATAATAATTTCTCCCAAATGAAAAAATGAGACTCACAAATTTTGTTTTCTCTACATTTTTTCTATTATTAAGCTTATGAAATGGAAGAAATGAAAACAAACGGAAGAAAAGAGAAATAGAGATTCATATCCATATAGTTAAGAAACGCGTGTCATTGAAGTAACTATTAATTGCTTTTAATGAATTTTTACATGATAATTTGTTGAGATGTAGATCACACTAATAGTAATCAAAATACGCACTTAATGGAACCTATATGAATTTCAACAATAAAACAAAGAAAGAGTGTATTACTAGTATCTCTCTCTATGCATATTTGACTTTATGAGTAATTGTTTTCTAATATAATTTATTTCACCAGTTTGTTGCAGCTACTCAACCAATCAATTCACTAGCCTTTGTCTTTGATGGTGTCAACTATGGTGCATCCGATTTTGCATATTCTGCCTATTCTTTGGCAAGTTTACATGCCCTTTTTCTCCCCCTTTTCATAATATAACTCATCATTACCAAAATTTATTTAGTAATTTTTTGCTACTCTCATTATTTAGGTTTTGGTGTCATTAGTAAGCATTCCAATAGAAATCCTTCTCTTCGGGAGCAAACAATTCGTTGGAATATGGATTGCACTGACCATATATATGATTCTTCGTATGCTAGTTGGTATATGGAGGTGAATCTCAAGCACCCAATCTTAGTTTTTTAATTGAAAAATCATATCTACTAAACTATAAGTATAAGATATTTATATTTGATGTAATTGAATTGTTTTCTTAGTCTCGATGACTTAATTTGTAAAATTTATATGCAGGATGGGAACAGGGACAGGCCCATGGTACTATCTTAGAAAAGGACCATGGTACTATACGAGAAATCACTCATTGCCATAGAAAATCGATCTTATCAACGAGGAGCAGGAACTTTTTCTTTCTTTCTTTTTTTTTTTTTTTTTTATCAATTTTATGATCTTATGATCAAGCACATGTTTGGATAAATTTTCTAGAAACATTTCTAGAGAAAAAAGTATAAAAAAAATGAAATGAATTTTTTTATAAACTAAAAATAATTTATTCAATAATTAATTTGTTGAAGTTAATTCTCTCATATAACTTTTTTAGAAAAAAATTTTACAAATTAATTATTGAAAAAATTAATTTTTACTTATGAAAAAAATTATTTCATATTTTTTTATGTTAAAAATACTTCTGAAAAAATTTGTTCGAACTTGCCCCAGGTCCTATTTTAATATTTTCCATCAGCTTTAGTTATATGTTGTAATAATAAACTTATATCATGGACTGCTCCACATGTATTATGTTATGCATCCTACTCTGTTTCCTCCTTTTGAGAAATGAGAAATGTATCCTATATATATAATTTTGATTATGTGATTTTTAGAAGATTCTGCTTCCCATTATCAGTATGTAAATTTTGGAGTGTTTACATCTTTTGTATTTATATATATATATTGATCGTGTAAAATCATAAACAACTCAAGTTAATTTAATAATATTCTACATCTTCATGCGACTGAAACCACATAGACATAGGAACATTAGATGTAACTAAATGAAGTGATCAAAACTAAAGGATAAGGTGTTTTGAAGATATGGATCATATAAACATGTATTAAAAGTACAATGAATTAAAATGAAACATAGGAACAATAGACTGTTTGTTGAAGTGACCAACGAAGTATACAAACAGTGCACTCCATGGAGCCTAAAAGTCATTGACTTCAACATGCATGTGGGTTTGTTGTTTGTATGGTTTGCTGCTATATTGTTCATAAAAATACTATTGTGTACCAAATGGATGCATAAAAATAGAATTGTGTTCAACAATGAAAATCCCAATAGTGATAGTATCGTGGAGTCGATTAAATTTAGATTTGACATAGGTTCGAAATTCAAGTAGATTTTACATAGGTTCAGAAATCAAGTGTGTAACAAAAAAAGTGGGGGGGGGGGGGGGGGGGGGGGGGGGGGAAGGGGGTGTGAATTTGGTGCCTCAAGTGAAGATGTGATTTTGGTTAATAAAGTAGAAAGAAAGTCATTTATGTGCATAAAAAAGAAAATGACATAGTTAGGTAAAAAAGTCTTGTCAGGTGGGATGAAGAAATTTTCCTTTTCTTCGTTTGTTAAAATACTTAATTATAAAAAAGTATATATAATATAAGTTTCATACTTATAATATACCTCTTTTTGGATTACTATCAAATTTATTTATTTTTCATTTTCATATTTTTGTTTTAATTTTTTTTTATTAATATATGTAGTTTAATGTTTATGTGATGACATCATATATAAAATGTCACATCAATAATATTTTGTAATTATTTATAAAATAAATTTGTTATTTATATTCATATTTTGTATCTTTATTTTATTTTTTTTATATTTAATATTTTTTTATCCCTTATATTTTGATTACAAATGATAACGTGATATTTCATCAATCACATCATCCTTTAATGATATATACTAAAAAAATATATATTTAAATTAATAAAAATATATTTAAATTAAATAATATTTAACTTAAATCATTTCTATAAATATTTGTCATTCAACTAACACAATCTTATATTATAATTTATCATCTTATCCTTCAATAATCTTACATGGATCCTAAGTTGTAACAAATCAAATTAATGCTCATTAATTACTATCTTAACCCTTATTATTAATATAGACAAAACTAATATTAAACTTTGCACTTAACGGTGCTTGGGCCACAATAATACTAAAATGGATAGCACTAATACACCGGAACTCCACAGTTAAGCATGTTTTGACGAAAATTAATACTAGAATGAGTGTCCAGTGACCTCTAGGAGATTCGTCTAGTGTTGTAACTCTTTTTTAATGCCTATAAAAAAAACGTTATACATGTTGTGAATTGATGCAATTAAAAAGCCAATTCAACAGGACAAAGACTTATTGTGAATTACCCACCACCTATATTTTTCAAGCGAAAACTGATACCAATAGGAGGCTCTATCTTTTTGCCTAACCAAATAGATGATTCAATTTCCCACTCCAAACTCCATTAACATTGCTCCCCTTAGTGGAGTTTGCCTCATGATTGATTGCTGAAGCTTTGGCAGAGAGGCTTTGTACATAAAAAAAAAAAAGATCTATTGTCATCTTCCACAACACAATGACATTTCATGGTGGGAGCATGGCCCCTGCTTTTGTCCTTCACAAGTTTGGGAACACACTCGGAAATTATTGTATATGGTTTTGTCTGTCCTAAAAATTGCAAGTCATTATGATATGATTTCCTACACAATCTTTAATTTTCACCTTTGCTTTGGACCTCTCATTATAACTTGGATTAGGATATGCTCCTTCGTTCCTTTATATAAACCATAGATTATTAACTTAAGCTTATTAAAAAAGTTAGTTAATATGGGTATTAACATTAAATTTATCTATAAATACAATATATTTTTCAAATTTATCCTTAATTTCATGGAGAGTCTATTCATTTTGTTCAATTAAAAGAGAAAAGGTGATATTCCTAACATTTTGGTCAAGAAATAATTAATGCACAAACAATCGAGATTATAATATTTTGTTATAATTTTTTAATATTTTGTTATAAATTGAGACAATTTTTTAAATAGGGACGGAGAGAGTATTTTGTTATAATTTCCTCCCGTTCGTTTTCTGATTTATTTTATGTATTTTAAAATATTCTGTAAAAAAATTATATTTTAAAATAAAAAAAATATTCAATATCTTTTCTTGCCCAATATCTCATCTAGTTTGATATTTTATTTAGGTTGGGTTGATTTTTCTGTTTTAAAATCTAATAGCTAGTCAAGGCCATGTAGTCTACCTAAAAGTAAAAGGTTTAAAATTTTGCTTTATATTTTTTAAATACTATATGTATTTGATTCGGTGCTTTTAATTTATTTATTTTTTATTTTTATCCATAAATATTATTTTTATTTTAAAAATATCAATGAAAGAGATTCATGTTCCTCCCCTTTCTCCCTTTATTTTATCTCTAATCACTCAACCCACCTGTACTTTTAAGTTTTAACTCACATATTATTATATTTTTTTTATTTTAAATCAAAGAAAAACGTAAAAGCTGCATATAGTAGCGTTTGACTTCATGCGAATTAAATGTTTTGAGACGCGTAATCAAACATGCACCATAACTTAGTAAATTTGCCTATTGGATTTTTGGATAATAAAATCTCGTTTGACAATGTAGTTTTGATATGATTAGTATTATGGACTTTATCAAAGTAAGAAATTAATCTTAGTTCATAGCAAGAGTGTGCTGGAGAGTTATTGGCGTGAATTCTCAAACTGTTGTGGGAGGCCACATGTAGGTCTGGCTTTTTACAATATTTTTCTTATACATGTAATATATTAATATAAAAAAATATAAAATTATTAAATTATACTTCTATAAATATAAATAAAAGATATCATTAGTGTTAGAAAATGATATAATATTAATTTTATTTTATCTATTTTAAATAGTGACAAATTTAATGATAATACAACATAATTACTCATTTTTAATTTAACTTTAAATCTGATAAAATTGAGGTGATACAATTGAAAATGTAACTTCAGCTTTTTAGTTAATGAGAATAAGCTTCTTAATTGATTTTGAATGATCGGAAACGATTTCTAATTTATGTTATTATTCCACCAAAATTATAAAAATACAAATTTATTTTATCATATTATATGTAGAGTGTTATTCTTATTCTCACTACACTTGTTTTTATCGTTACTATAAAACAACATTTTTTAATTATGAATATAATCAAAATTACATATCTTAATTATGAATATAATCAAAATTACATATCATAATAAGATAAGATGAAAGATGAATTTTTGAACAATTATCTCTTTATATACATTATAAAAGATATTCAAAAAATGTAATTCAATAGACTATTTTTATCATAAAATCATCTCATGTTTTTATAGATATTAATATTTTAAATATTATATTATTAAATTATATAAAAATCTATTTGTAAATAATTTTTAGATTTTTTTTTAAAGAGTTAGCCCTTATGATTTTTATTTTTTTTTAAATCCCGTATGGTTGATTCCTTATACATATCTAAGCTCATTATTCACCTCTCATATTTATTAATTTGATCATCAGATTAAACATATGTTATATGTCTGTTGGTTTTGTTGTTTTTCTCATAACGTCATTGTTAGTAAACCAGAATCTTCTGACTAGTCCGTCCTATTGAATTTTTTTATTTTTTTTTACTTGTCTTATTGAATCTTTTAAACAATGTTATATATTAATTGTAAAACATATTTACTAATTTTGCTGACTAATCACTTTTAAGATATCTCTCATCCCTCGCCGTTCTACATTATTATTTCTAAATAAAGATGTTGGGACATTTGTACGTTAGTATATATCTTGAAATAAATATTAAAATATATATAATTGATTGATAAATATGTATACAAAAATGTAAAATTTAAAGACAGGTAAGTGATATTTCTTTTATATAATATATAGATGAATCAAATGTTTATACTATTATATAATTAATTTTGAGTTTAAAGATGATAGTATCAATGTATAAAATAATTTGATATTATTATTTTAAAATAATTTTATAAAATTTAATTTATTTATCATAAATATAAAATTATAATTAAATAATAATGTATAAAAAAAATTTGTTAAATGAACTATTTATTCATTATCTTATTTAATTTGTACAACTCTTATCTTTTAAAAAATTCATTTTAATTTTTTATGTTTAAAAAAAATTCAGTAATTCTTTTTGGTAGTGTCAATTTTAAGGTTATTAATATAATTTTTCTTAACAATTTGAGATATTAAAAATACGATCTTAATTTCTATCACTGTCTTTATATTGTCGACAAGGATTATTTTTCAATACTCTTCGTATTTTTCATTATTTACAAAGAGTTATTTATACACGTGATCTCACATCTATAGACCTTACTATAATGTGAATTCTTGTTATTGTAATACATGAAGTCATCAACAACATGTAAATCAACGTTATAAAGGTTATTTGCAACAAAAAAAGATTAAAATTTTCTTGATAGAAACACCATTTTAAACCTTTTTTAAAATATAAAAAAAATCAAATTAAACCAATAAATAAATAAGAGGAAGGAATAAAAGTTCATTTGGCCAAAAATTTATAGCGTTAGCGTATGATAGTTAGAGTCATTTAGACTTGGATAGACTTTAGGACATACTATCATTTTTTCTTACCTATATCGTTGTTGGCCTCGAAAGTCAGAACCACGCGATTTTTCATTTGATAAAGTTGCAGCAGAGTGCACACGCTATGGTAATGCTACCACCCATTATTGATTTTATCAAAAGAAAATTCACACTACCCCCCAAACACTAAAAGTCCAGATGGTACATTTTTCTTTTGTTTTTTACACACATTGAACTTGGTCAAGTCAAGTGTGTTTCAATTTAAGAAATTGGCGCCATGGATATTTTGAGCCGAAACAAATGAGAATTTCATTTATTTTTATTTACTGGCCAAAAACTAAAATAAGAAATGACCAAGCATGCAAATTTAGGTGACTTTTACTTCTATTTCTGTTTTTTTTAAGTATTTGCACAAAAATCAGAGAAATAAAAAAAAGTTGTTTACAGTGTTTTTCTATACAAATCTTTAAAAACAGAAATAGATTAAAAGCAAGATGATGAGTTTATAATTAAAAAGTAAAAATAAAAAAATATTACAAGTGTTTGTAATGAAAGAACAGGTAAAAGAGACGTTTGATTTGTAAAGAAAGAACAAGAAATAAAGCAATTAAACAAACAAAATTATTAAACTCAAATATTTAAAGTCCATATATTTTTAACTTATTTTCTCCTCTGTAAACACCCCGAATTCCTTGTACAAAAAAAATGTAAAAAGGAAAATTAATATTTATCGCTAATTTAAAGTAAATTTTCCTTAGAAAAAAATTAACGAACTGTAAATAAATTAACTTTCTCACTTTAACTGTAATTAAGTATCAGCCAGGAGCGTTTGGTAGGAAAAACAAATTCAGTTTCTTGAAAATTTTAGATTAAAAATCTTGTTTCTCATATTTGATATATAATTTAAAAAATAACATTTTTAACTAAATTTTCATACTGAAAATCTAACTTAAAATATTTTTTTTTCTAATTACAGGAAAAATATCACACTATCCTTATTAAACTATTAGATATAACAAATGATTAAAACAATTAATAAAAAATATCTGATACTTCTTTGATCTCAAAAAAATCTATATAAATATTTCTAAAAATATTTATGACCAACAAAACAGATTTTATGCATGAAAATTATAATTTCCAAACATTAAAAAAAATGCTTACCAATTACAAAGTATATCCATATTTTACCATTAACACTTATTTAAATAAACAAGTTCTATCAGCTTCCTTGTAAAATAATTATTTTTTAAAAAATAATTTTTTATAAATACTTATTTTAACATAAAAATTATACTATTCTTCCAAAAATCAACATGACATTTATCTACACTTACGTTTCCCGACCAATTTGATAGTTATCCTATAATTTTTATCTTTGGTCTTAAGAAAATCCTTCAACCCACTAAACCAACAAAATTTAATGATGAAAATCAAATTGATACTTCTTACTAAATAAATATTTCGTCTCCACGATATATAAATGCACTTAACACATACTTCTTACTAAATAAATAAAGAAAAAATTTAAAAACTTATATACCATCAACAGCATTAAAATTATTTTAAATCAATTCCAATTCTCCATTTATAATAAAATAATTAATTTTTATAAAATTATTTTAAAAATTATTATAACAATAAATTATAATTAAATGTCGATATAAAATAATTTTTCATAAAATTATACGAATATTTTACTCATAAATAAATAAGATACTTAGTTGCGTCAACATCTCGGGTTGAAAAAAAAAAAACACGTATAAGGTGGTTGATACAGGTCACCAAGTAGGTGCACCCATAAACACCAACTCCAGTTGGCGCACAGACAAAGAATCCCCCAATAAAAAACCCAACCACCATCCCTAGTCCACTCTGCAGTGTTGCCCCAAGCAACAAATTAAAACACCATCCCCGGCCGGATCTTCAATTTTATCATTCAAAGCACACAACATAAAAGCCAAAAAGATATTCCCCCCTCTCACAAGTTTCACAGTTAAAAATTAAAAAAAAAGATTGCAAGATTTCAGAGTAGGACCACAGAATCAAATAGCCATTTAAAACTCTTGCAGTGAAGAGTATGCATCATCAGTGTACAAGTTGTTACACAAATTTAATGAAGGTAGGTAACACACAAAAGGGAGAAGAGGACAGTAAAAGATAATATATGGAAAAGAAAAACATTGCATTTGAATTTGAAACATTTTGAAACAAAATCATAATCATAATAATAATCAGTACAATTCATTCAAGGTAAATACACCATACAGCATAGGAAGAACATTGTAAACTTCACTATCTCATTATCTGCAGTGTAAAATATTCAACAGTGCAGATCATCATCTCTAATTATTATTCCCTCAGAAAGAAACAACTTCTTCAACCCTAGGCATCAGCAAATCATTGACTTGGGCTTAACTTGGTGAACAACTTCAGAAAAATCTTTGAAACAACAGCAGGCTAAATGGCTTTTTATTGCATTATAAAACCAACTTAGCTTGCTTGATAGTGAAACTCAGAACTTTAGGTAAAATAGCAAGGGCAAAATCCTGAAACGGGGCGTTTTGGAAGAAAAATAGATAACCTCGACTGGATTTCACCCCTAACTGAATATCATATCAGCCCCAAGAGAGAGAGCTTCTTCAACTCTCCTGAGGCTATGTAGTAAAATAATGAATGACAATTATTAAAATAAGTAAAAAGAAAAGAAAAATAGAATATCCTTCGGGTAACTTTGCAGCTAACCAATCCTTCATTCCTTTACTACACTTCCTCCTCCTTGTTGTCTTCCCAAAAAAAATTCACCAACAGAATATGTACCTTACGAAATTAAATACCTATCTCAATTTGAATTTTGACTAGACTACAAGCTGATCCAGCTGCATTTGCTCAAGCCAGGCTCCTAAAACAGAATGATCAATGGATTCAATCTGGGAATTTGAATTCGGTCCATCAGCAGATACAGTAGTAGGCATAGGAGATGCAAACTTCTCTTTGATCATCTCAGGTGGGGATTCCTTCACCAGAGATTGGACCCATGATAGATCAGGCTCTTCCCCGTTGTTCTTGTGCTCGAACGAGGATGATCTTCGACCAAGCTCGTCTCCGTTTACCGACCAATCAACCTTCCCATTAGGAGATCCCCACTTTGACCAAGGATTTGCAGGGGAGCCAACAACTGAGGCAGGACTGTTGGCACCACCAAGGTCCCTCGAACCGAGACCACGCAGCTGCTGTCTCTCGCGCTGAGCAAACGCAGATAAGCGAGTGCTCATCGGGGAGATTGGTTCAACACTTCTTGGCGACATCCTTCCAGAAGGAGAGACGCCATAGGAAGCCTGTAAAAGAGGATGCTCAACACTCTTAGGAGACAGCAAGTTAGTGTTTATGGGCGACAGCATACTTTGGAGCTGTTGAAACTGATTGAGAACAGCTGATTTGTGGGTGGGGGAAGAAAACATAGAACCCGCTGCGTGATCAGAATACCGCGGAGACAAACACATCTCGGCGGAAAACAGATCCTCCAAATTCGATGGAGTTAGGGTCTTGGGCCGCCCGGATCTACCCACGGAACCAGCACCGGGGCGAGGCTGTAAGTAACAGCTCAAGTCATTCAAAGTGTGCTGCTGCTGATGGCCATCGAGATCAGACATTGCACGCAGGCCTTCCGGTGGAATGTCGCGGGCACTCAGGGAAGACCTCAAACGACTGGATTGGAGATTGCTTCCTGGTAAATGAAGAGCCGGCGGCGGCACATTCGGCTGTGCCCAAGCGGAAGACAGTGACATCGGTTGCCCAAAGTGGGACGGCGACATGGAGGAGACTGACGAAGGAGAGCCCGGGAAAAGGCTCATCGCGGCAGCCATGTCCATGACATTAGGAGCCGAGGCGGATGATCGAGGAGAAGGGACAGCGGATCCGGTGGAGACATACAGCGGACGCAGTTCCTCTGCAGTGTGAGCAAAGAAACACACCCTCCGATTGCAGCTGGTGCCATCCTTGCAGAGGCGTGTCCGGTACTGAGCCGGGTGCAGCCAGCACTCGAACACGCCATGAGCATACTCACACATGTCTCCGCGCCTGCAAGCCCCTTTCCTAAACTCAGGGCAGGGCACGCAGCTGTAGTGGAACTTCCTCGGGTCCCTCCTCCGAGCATTCTCTCCGGGATGAACAAAAGGACACTCGGTCCAATCGTGGGAGTACGCCCGGGAACAAGGCCTCACCTTGAACGAAAACATCCGGAACTCATCGGTTGCGTATATGCTGTTCTTTATATCCGGCAGCGACGGATCAATCGGGTATTCCTTCCTCTCAGACAGAGAGTCAATAGCAATAGCTGCTTCATTATACTTTGCCACCACAGGAGATGGCGGTGATGCAGAAGGAGTGTACGAATTCGAGAATTCACCAACAGACACATCAGAGGCGCAGTCCGAAAGAAGTTCCTCGAGAACGGTTTTCACGTCTTGCAGCATGGGAGGAACAGCGATCACATCAACGGGGCGATTCCCGTTAGCGTCCGCGCAATTCACGTCGGCTCCGGCCGACAAGAGAAGCTTCACGGCATCGACAACATTGGCAGAGCCACCGGAAGAGGCGCAGTGAAGGGCGGTGGTTTTATCTGCGCCGCACGCGAAATTCACATCCGCCTCGGGGCGCAACAATATGATCTTCATCACGTCAATGCTGCCGTAAGTGGCAGCAACCATCAGAGGGGTTCTGTGCTCGAGAACAAATTGCTTTGATCCGTTTTGCCGGCCATACCAGAGCACAACCTCGTTGATCGAAGAAGACGAATCCGTCTCTAAAAGCACCTTGAAACCTTCGATATCGTTGTTAGAAGCAAGTTCCAGCAAACTGGAAAAAGAATCTTCAGTGTTAACAGTTAGCGATTTCATCGTTTCTTTCATTTCTTTATCGTTAGCTGTGTGTGTGACTTTTACACCTAAAAGGAAGACGAAGTTGAAGGAGACTTTGATTTCTCTGGACCACCTCACATGCCTTCAAAAACTGGATCACAATAATCATAAAAAAAAAACACATATATCAGTCAATAAATCAACAAATTAAAACAAAAAATTACCTAAATCTGGTATAAAAGAACATAAATGATGAAAAAAAAAAAGGTTAACTAATGATTCTATCAACATGTTAAGAAAACACAATGATTGATTAATTTTAGGACTAAAAAATATAAGTACTCATATTTAATCCTTAAAATTATAACAGTGACAAAATAAAAAGGAAAAATTCATGAGCTGGGAGAGAGAGAGAGAGAGATTCACCGATTACAGGTGGAGGCAGTGACGATGAAGTTTGGAAAACGAGAGAATCTGCTTATAGACAGAAAGTCTAAGCTATACTAAAAAAATGTCTGCTGTATAACTATTTCTGTGAAGTGAGAAAAGCGAAGAATCAAAGAATCGGTGGTAACAACGAGATCTGGAACATGGAAGAAGAGTTAAGGCTTCACTCTCCATCGATGAAACTGAGGAAACATGAGAGTTAAGAAGAGAGAGAAAAGTGGTGTGTGTTTGTGAGAGAGAGATTGAAGAGAGAGAGAGAAAGTAACGTCTAGAATGGAAATAAAATGCGGAGAAAAGAAATATAGGGCGAATTTATTTAAGAACAACAAAATGCATGCGAGATGGGAGTGAAATGAAATGGTACTGAAATGCACGCCAAATGAAAGTCCAAATGAAGTCTAGGGGAACCGGGTGGGTCGGTGGGAGGGAAAGTAGGGAGTGGGAGGGATTGCGAAAGGGAGAGGAGGGGCTGAACCGGTTGACCTGTACGGGTGGATTTATCGGGAGATTAAAGTGGAATGAAATAGGGACTTGAAATCCACCAATGGGAGTGTGACTCGTGCGCCAATGATGGGTAAGTGAGGACAGTAGTCAATTGTGTTAATTGTGGAGTCAAATCAAAAGAGCACCGGAACAAATAATATCTTCATATTTTTTAATGTCTAATTTAATAATGTCTGAACCTAAGATTTTAAATATTAAAATATTTAATTTTGATATATTTTTCACTAGCATTTAATTCGTTTTTTACACTACTGACTAGAAATAAATAGTGACGACATTGTAGTAAAAATTATTTGCAAGAATTATTTTAGGACAATATAATTTATAGAATGAGAGTAAAATAATTACATAATCGTAATTACTGAATATAAAGATTATTAATAGAAATTTATGTTCTGAAAATGGTGTTTGATATAAAATTTGGAATTATATATTTGTAATATTCATGTTAAAATTTGAATATTGATTTCACAAAAGTAGAATTTTTCAAATTCCTGGAAGAAAAAAAAAGTTAAGCAAATGATAAGAAATTGTCTAGATTCTAATTTAAAAAGAATTATCTTATCAAATCAAGTGGAATTGATGACAATATTGCCATAGAAGTTTTTTCCTATATTATTTTATGATTTAAAATTTTAAAAACTCATTAACCATTTAATTTCATTATATACAAAATTTTAGGAAATAAAATAAAAATAACTACAAAACAGACAAAATAAAAAATGGAGGAAACATAATAACATTAATAATTAACATCTCAATAAAATAATTAAATAATAAATAAATAATATAACTGTTCTCGTCTATAAATTTTGGGTGATAGAAATATTAGTGAGAGCACGTGAGACTGAAATTTGCTTAACTCCATGGTTAAATCTTATTTATATAGAATGTGATTTTATTTTTATCTCTTTATTTAGAAATAAAGATATTATCATTATCATACATAAAATAATAAATTAATCTCAAAGATAAAGATAATATCTTTATCTTTTTACAATTATCCTATTAGACTATTTTCTTAATTATCTTTATGATATTATCTCTCGGTTAAAGGACAATTAGGATCTAAGTAGATCAACAACTGTCTAATCGAAAAAATAATTGGACGGTACACAACCCATCAGCCTTAAGCGCGTAGCGCAAAGAGACTAAGATTATTCCTTGGAGACTTTGAGGCAATTGGCTTTTGGTAGATTGATAATCGTTCGATTAGTGAAAATGATCAGACGATACATAGTCCCTCTAGCCTTGAATGCGAAGCGCAAAGAAGCTAAGTTTGTTCTATTGAGGCGATCGACCTTTTTTCCTTTGTCTACTACGTCTAGTTGATTGACGGTCGTCCAGTCGATAAGACGATCGAACGGTACACAACTCCTTTAGTCTTGAGCACGAAAAGGCTAAGTCTTGTTCTATTGAGGCGATCTATCTTTCTTCCTTTGTTTACGATGTCTAATTGATTGACAGTCGTCCAGTTGACGAGACGATCGGACGTACACAACTCCTCTAATTTTGAGCATGAAGCGCAAAGAGACTAAATCTTATTCTATTGAGGTGACCAGTCTTTCTTCCTTTATCTACAATATATAGTTGATTGACGGTCGTCCATTCGACGAGACGGTTAGATAGTATACAGCTCATTTAGCCTTGAGCATGAAGCGCAAAGAGGCTAGATTGACTTGCCTTTAGTTGGTTGATTTCAGTCCCTCGTTGGCTTGTTGTCGGTGTTTGGTTGATCAGCCATTCAACTATTGTATGATCGACTTTCTACTAAGTGAGGTGTTCATGTATTGTTTAGGCTCCTCAAGAAGTTTCTTTTCATATTCTATGGTGCCACGTGTCGCACGTTGGTTAGTCTTTCTGTCTCATGCGTGTGGGCCACGCATAAAGTGCAATTCTGTTGTTGACTAGATTCAACTACTTTCCTTTCATCATATCTTTTGTAGATGTCATATTCCCATTCCCTTTTCATTCATTTTCCTTTTCAAGTTTCTGTTTGAATATATTCCAAGTACTCTACATGTTAGTTATAATAGATAACTATTTCAAAATAATATAAGTATCAGAGAGGGTTTGTAATTTGAGTATATTAACTTAATGAAAACTTTAAATGTTCTCAAAAGGATTTTTGGTATACATGCTTTCCCAATTTATAAACTATATTTTTCCAAGTCGAATCTGGTGGTATCCGAGTCGTCTCTATACTGAGTTGAATCTGATAGTATCCGAGTCGAATCTGGTGATATCTGAGTGATCTCTGACTATTTACATTTTATTATGTTCTTGTAGTTTTAAGCATTTAATGTAATTAAGCATTTGGCGAAGGTAAACTCCATTTTATTGATAAAAAGGCAAGTGATATAGAATGCATGTATGTAAAAAATGAAACCTAGATGTGGGGCCGACTTCTTCTACTCTATGAATGAACTAAGAATGCAAATACTTGAAAAATGGTTAAGTATTTTAGGACTTAGCTGTAGTCGAATCAGTGATTTTCGGAGTTCCATGAGTTCTCCAAGAATGACTGGAAGTCTCCTTAGAGTTCAGTCAAAGTATCTTCACCATGTTTCATCATTTTCAATTGTTGTTTCAGGGCGTTTTGTTTTACTTCGACCTTGTCAACTCTCTTCTTGGCGTCTTATGTCGCTTGCTTCAAGTGTTGTGCTGTCTCCACAATTTTTTGTAGGGCGGCGGGGGTGTTTTCCCTTACTCATTTCAAGGGAGTATGATTCGGGCTTGAATTCGTCATTCTCCTTGATTTTCAGATACATGGTGTAAAGATCAAAATTTATCGAGCCCCACAGTGGGTATCAATGTTCTGGTCTAGAAATTCTGAGAGATAGAAAGATTAGCCAGAGCATGTGAGACTGGAATCTACTTGACTCCATAGTCAAGCCTTGTTGATATAATATAGAATGTGATTTTATCTTTATCTCTTTTATTTAGAAATAAAGATATTATCATTATCATACATAAAATAACAAATTAATCTCAAAGATAAAGATAATATCTTTATCTTTTTACAATTATCCTATAAGACTATTATCTTAATTATCTTCATGATAGGAAATTAGGATTTCCATTCAATAATAAATAGATCAACAATTGCTCGATTGACAAAATGATACAATAACAAAACAATGAAACTCAAAACAAAACACGAGAAAAATGTAACGTAGAAACAAATGACCATACAAATTTCACCCAAAATAAAGTGACCACACAAATTGTGAAATAATAATATACATGAGTAAACTTACGTGTAGATATTAAAAAATAGAATTGAAAAGTTTAAGAAATAAAAGAAAAAGGTTAAAACATTGTAGCACTGGAATATTATTAACAAACAAAAAAATAAACATTGGAATTTATTTATAAAAGACTAAATTAATAACTTAACTTTTTAAAAGAATTAATTCACATCAATTTTATCTTTTGAAAGATTTATTAGATATGAAATAAAAATTTATAAGATTGATTTGTCCATAAAAAAATAGGTTATGGATTCAAGTCCTCACTAATAAAAATTAACCGTTAACATATAACATTTGTTCATACAAATAAAAATATAATAATTATATATGAAATAAGGCCTTTTAATAAAACTCTATTTTGAAAAACTTATCTTAATATTATATTTTAAAAAAATGGATAAATACCTAATTTATTCATTGAAAACGTAATGTGCTAATAAATTTGATAATAAATTAAAATTTAATTTCTAAATGTATAAAAAGTATAAAATATTAGTTCAGTCGTCAAATTCTATCTTTTATGTATAATATTTGTGCTTACTTAGCATCTCAAAATTAATTTGTTAAATAAAAGAGTGTCATTTATATTGTTTACTCAAAACTAATTTGTAAACAAAATATTGATAGACTAATTTGTCTTTAGAATGTTAATAGACTAATTTATCAATTTAAAAATTGATTTGTTTATTAGATTATATTGATGTAGAGGATGATTGTACTTTAATTTATGATTTATATTAACGGTAAGTTATATTATCTAGGGATTATAATAATATTAAGCAACTTAATTAGTAAAGTAAATTGTAAATTTTCTAAAGTAGAAAATTTATTTGTTTCCATTGTGTAAATACAAAACATGATTAACCTTCGTAAACAAGTTTGGTTTTTTTACTATCTAAGTAACATGCAAAAATCTCATTTGTTGTATTTTGTACCAATGAAGTCCTCAACCATTTCATGTTCCAACCCTTTCTTAGTGTAGTGATAAACTCAAAAGTGAGAATATGTCTTTGGTTAAATGACTATTGAATTTTATATAAAATCAATATTATTTTTAATTAAAATATTTTTTGTTTTCTTAACTAATATATAGCCTAACACCTTAAACACAAATATCTTTGGACTTTATTGGTAAGTTTTTCTAGAATTACTTTAAAAAAAATGAGTTTTTATAAGTTAAAGTTATTTTTTTCCATAGTTAAATTGTTGAAATTCTTTCCTATAACTTTTCTAAACAATATAAAACTTTTACAAATTAATTTAATTAATACATAAGTTAATTTTAACTTATGGAGAATTACATTTCATTTTTTCACTTAAAAATTCTTACAGAAGATGTTATTCAAACATATCCTTTTAAGTAATCACAATAATCTATTTCTTAATGAACATACACTTAATATAATTTGTACAAAGCATTTCTCATTTATAAAAACTAGATAGAAACTAAAATGAACACAAAACACCAAAAAGGAAAGGGAAGTATCCTAGTTGGTGTTAGGCATGGAGGAGCAGGCAGAGAGGTTCCCCACCTAAACAACCTTAAGATAAATGAAGGCGGGAAATCGATTATGCGTTGTGGGTTTGGTTAGGTTAATGCTTCATAAATAGACAATACCTAACCTACAATATATGTATATAATATATGGTCCCCATCTTTGTTCTCCCATGAAAATGAAACCTACTTTGTATTCAATTTCAATGGAAAACGATGGCTTTTGTTTTGGACTCTTTCAAACTTTCTATTTAGCTCCCCCTAAAGGGTACCATTCCATTGTGGCCCCCCTACACCCATTTCTGCTTCTATTATTATCCTTATAATATAAGTATTTTTCACTACAGATTTTCAGAAATAATTATTTGATTTTTTATTTATAAAAAAAGTTTATAATTATTAGCACATTGGTTTATGAAAATGTTACAAATTTAAATAAATTAATTATTAATATTCCTCTCAAGTAAGCATCTTGCATGCTTATTTGCCATTGATATATTTAATTTAAAGTGTATATCATGTGATGTTGACTTCGTGAAATTTAAAAATAAATATTTCTTTATATACGTATTTTTCAGACAAGTTCAATTTTTATTTTCAAAAGTTCTACCCTAACTTCTAAAATCTATGAATATTGGCCATGCTAATATTTCTTGTAGATTAATGTGTTCGATAACTTGAAAATTAATGCAGCTAATATTTATCAGTTTTAATAACTACATTCAAAAATTTACCTTTTTTTTATGAACTTATGTTTTTATTGTCAAGTTTAAAAATTAATAGTTTCTTTTTTTTCTTATCTGATAAAGGGAATATTATTAAGCGAGTACTAGGAGTAGTAAATCATATAAAGTTATAATTTGACTTTGTTCATAAAGCATTAATAACTTTGCTTCAAGCACTGTACGTAGAGGACAAATATATACACAAGTTTGAAAATTAAGGCACCTTAGTATTATCTAGGGAAAAATTAATAGCATCTAGTAGTCTAGTGAAGGCACCCTATAGTATTATATTATCTAGTGAAAAATTAAGGCATCCTAGTACAATATATCCAAAAGACAAAGTAAATCAAAAGATAGCACTCATCCAAATATTTATGTACCAACTATATACTTTGTATGCATCTTAGTTTGGACACGTGTTATGCAATTATTATTATTATTATTATTATTATTATTATTATTATTATTATATAGAACAAATAACATTAAACCACAAACAAATTAATCATCCCCTCATTTTCAACAAACCAAAAAACAAACATGTACAATAGCTAAACTCAAAAAGTGCACGAAATCTATTTCTTTAACTTAAGTATTTATTAATCATTGTTTTGTTTCCCATCACAACTATCTGAAATTTATTAGACCTAATCAACAACAACAATAATAAATGGTTTCTCAACCCATCAAGAATATCAAGATAGTGTAGATAGAGATCATAAGAATAATCCGTGTCACATCCAATACACCATCAAGAGTAGACAATGTCTACATGGTGAAAATTACTTAAATCCCCGCATAAACAGGGAAAAGATATTGTGCTCTCATGCACCAAGCAAGGAAAGAAAAGAAAATGAGAAATTTAAATTATAGATTAATGTTGATGCAACATGTGACTATCGAAATTTTTATATAATCTATTTCACCTAAACTAAACTCAAACACCACGTGACTATCGAAAATTTTTATACTATGATTTAATTATAATTTATTCCACTCAAACTAAACTCAAAAGTGAGGTAAAATAATAATATAATAAAATTATTTTGTGTTCATACGAGAGAATGATTTATTTAATGAAAAAATTTGTATTCAATTTTTAATGTGTATAAAATTTTTTAATATATTTAAATGTTTCAAAGCGCAAAAAACTTATAAACTTATAAAGATATTTATAAAACATTTACTAATAAGATTCTTATAAGAAGATTTAAACTTACCATTTATAGTCTATTATTTACATAATTTTAAAAATAATTTTATAAAAATCAATAAATTTTTCATAAATAAAAAGTAGATTGTGATAGAATGAAAGTCTAAAATAATTACATTTTTCTATTAACATTATAGTATTTCAATAATTTGAGTATCCATTATTTGTGCATTATTGATGAAGGTATCCTAATGGCGGGTTCAAGGTGACATCATAGGGTGTCTCGTGTGGGGAAGGAAAATGAAGAGGCACATTGGGGACGATCCTGGTTTGTTTTTCTTGTTGTGGAACATGATGTATGATCCAAAACGATGTGGCTAAGGGACGGTGGTGCATGGTGGGGTCGCACTTTTTCGATCGAAAAGTGGATAATATAGGACAACGAAGGTTAACCGTTGATTCAAAAATTGGCAATTTGATTACGCAAGTGTATATGGTGAATCATTGTTCTACCACAGACACGAGACATGTTGCAATCGAGGGTGGAACCCACATTTTTTGGCTTTCGATAAATGCCACGTGTATGGATTTGCACGACTATAAGAGCATCTCTAATTAATAGTCCAACTCCACCTTCTCTTTCGGTTCTCAACATTTTTTTTGTCCTATTATAATACATCATATTTAAGAATTATTTAATTTATTTTAATGATGAAATTATTTTAATTTTTTTAATGAGTCACACATATTAGTATCTCTCTTTTATAGTTCGTGTTATAAAAATAAAAATAATATTTTAATATTCGGAACCTATTTTTTATATACAAGAACGATTCTTACGCTGAATCAATTTCTTAAATAAAAATTAGTATTTACTTCTAAGAGCGCTAATAAAAAGAAAAAAGTCTTTAATTCTAAGAAGTACTGATGCAACAATTGTTTTGAGTTTCTTTTTTTTTTTTTAGGAACAAAATATCGGAGGAAATTGAATGACACATTGATTTTATTAGTAGAGTTGAGTGTATGAGTAACTTGTTTAAACATGACTCACATTGACCTGATATTCATTTTTATATTTAATTGACATGGTCTATGATAAATAATAAATGAAAGGTACTTCTTCCTAATTTGTGTTTCTATGTAGTTTATGATTAAATAGATTCCCCATGAATTAAGGATACATTTTTTTTTTAAAAGTAAAATTAACTAAAATATATGGAGAAAAAAATCTAAAACCATTGAGATCTTTTGTTTTCTTTGTCTTTTAATATTTATTAATAATTGATTATATTTTTCAATATGATAAATATACAAATAAAGTAGAAATCAAATAACTAACAAAAAAAATTCTTAAATCAATATAAAATAGGACAACTAATTAAGATTGTTATAAAGTAACTTTTACTAATTGTTAGTTTATAAATACTACCGTAAATTCATGTTACATTATATGCAGTTTACATCACACTCAAACCTTAAAAATAGGACAACGAATTAAGATTGTTTATTATATTAAGTAAATTAACCTGGTAAATTTAAAGAACTAGTCCATTATCTGGAGATTGTTTAGTTTTAATTATCTGATCATATATATATATATATATAGGTCAACTTCTACAAATGTTGGTTTGGTTCACCAGATCCGTATAAATCCGTATAACAACTTATTACTTATTATATCCTTTTCTTTGCATTATTTTATTTTTTTTGAAAAATCTAATCCATTAGTATATCATCACTTGGTTTTGTGTGATCGAAAATTTCTTGTACCCTCTTCTTGCTAAGAGAATCATTAAATATTGTCTGTGGATATATCAACATGGTTGGTGGGATATACAAAGTTTAATGTGAGAGATCTTTGTGATGGAGAAAAAAAATATACTCTAAGAAGTTATTAAGGTTTGAATAGATGGTGATGACTCCTAAAAAAGGGACAAAAGAAAAAGCTTGTGTTTGACTTTTGAGCCAAAGACTGTTCCTATGTACCAAAATAAATAAAGAAGAAAACAGATGCAATGGCCTGACTCCTCCTAGCTATATTTCAATTTCAACTAAAAAAAAGATAAGGATAACACTCACATTATTCAAGACTTTTTTTTATGAGTGCTTCAAGGTCAAAATGCTTAGTTGCTCATACATAATCCTTGGAGTAAATGCAATTGTTTTTAAAAATCTATTTAGAATAAATTGATAATAATAATAATAAAAGAAAACTTGTTTGATAAAAGTAGTTTTTGAAAACTTTTTTAAAGCTAGCTGATATCTCCATTTTACTAGTTCATAGAAAGAAAAAAAAACATCTCTAGATTGTTTTGATTTCCTACTTTTAGTTTTCTTTTACTTATGTTTTTTTTATACTCTTATATCTTTTTGCTGGTTTCTCTTATAAGCCTATTTTTTTTTATAAAATAATTTTTAAAAAATATAAAAAAAAAAACCCAATAATTTTAACATGGATAATCATAATAATGTGTTTACAATATTTTTACATCCTCCCGGGTCTTCTAATTATAGTGGAGAGATGTAACTTTTTTTTAAAAATGAGATTTAACTTCTTTTAAAAGTGTGATTAATAGACAATATATTAATCAGCAAGCGTTATATCAACATTTGTTAATTACAAAGATATCCAACAATTTTAACGGTTATGAAGAATAATTTTTCGTTAAAATCCTTAATTTGAACGATATGAAAAATAATTGATGGTTAGTTACAAAGAAATATCCAACAATTTAAACGGTTATGACAATATTTTAAAAGAATCAATTAGAAACAAAATTATTGAAACTTTCTAAGAGTTAGACTTCTATCAATCTTTCTAAGAATCAATTTATCCTTAATTTTTTATTTTTTTTGCTGTACCAAAAACGACTTCTGTCAATAATTAGGCCAAACGAAGATGGTCCGAACCAACTTTATGTTTTGTCTTTTTAAGTAAATTTATTTAGTTTGTTGGAGACTCAAAATAATTTTAAAGTTAGAAAAGGTTAGTTGGCTTAATATAAAGATTGAAAACAAAATGTTTCTAATTAGGTTCAAGCCTAAACGAGTGCATCTATCCACACTTTTCTCCATCACCACAAAATAATAAATATTATTTTGCATCTTGCCCATTATTGGAACATGTGGCTATAAGCTCGCCGTGGCAAATCAGGTAATAGCTACTTTTGTTTTTATCTTTTTGTAGAATCTTGGCTTTAGTCACGGTTTGGCCAAGAAAAAGAGAAGATGGCTAATCCATTATATGAATTAGGTTCATCTCTAATTTTGAAAAAACTCCATTTGTTCAGCCAAGTAAAGTAAAAAAATCACAAGATGTAGCTTTTCCCTTCAACTTAATTATCATGATTATGATAGAACTATCTACCTGTAAAGAAAGATGTACACTTCATTTCTTTTTTCTTTTAATAAAAATAAAAAAGAGATAAAAAAAGAAAGAACTCAATTTTATTTTTTTTATATAAATTTATCTTAAAATTAGGTAAACAATAGAGTATGATTCAACTACTAAAAAAAAAAAAAAAAAAAAGTAAAAATGTGATACATAGTGATTAAACTCATAAATAAAAAACAAGTACGTGATATCATTCACTAAAATTGGGTGCTGGTAGCATCATGATCACCATGTACATGCACTGCCATTATAGGCATAAACATTTTGCTTTTCATAAAAAACTTATCCGAGACACGCCGGTTGACACTTTAATCTTTAGCAATGGTATTTAAGCTAAGATTGATATCCACAACTATTTGCACGCGTGAATTAGACTATAGGTCATGTTGCATAGATTTCTTGGACTGTTCTATTCGTTTTTAATTCTAATGTGAAAGATTCTCAAAAAGAAAAGTCAACATCATTGAAATTTAACCATGTACTTTGCTTTTTATATACTAGTTATAATATTTTCTAAAAACAATTTCTACCATGATATCAATGTGAACTAACACCGATCTGGTCAACACTATTTAAATTAGCTTCAATCATGATTTTTAATATTGTGTTCTTTTTTATTTTATTTTATTTTATAATAATCATGACCATGTTACTTACCAGTTTAACTTTCACCTACTAAATTGACATTTTTATTCCTTAAAAAAATAATATTTATAAGAAAAAAGGGGATTTAATGGAGGTTACACTTGTCTTTATCCACAATTTTAACCTCATAAAATGTATTATATATGGTTGCTATTTTCATCAATAAAATATATGTGACAAATAATTTAGTTTACTGAGAGTTTACATCAAACCTCATAAACTTAAGAATTTTAAATTAAAAAGAATGAAAACCTAACTCTAACCTCCATTAAATAAGACTTATGAAGGAGTTTCACAGAAAAGTAACATTTTAAAGATATAAGATGAATTTGATATAAACATAACAATTATACTCGTGCTATGTGTATCATTTTACAAAAATTTTCTATTTTAGTTAAGTATAGATAAAGATAATACTCGACTTCTCAAACTATGGACAAGGGATGAGAATGAGAACATACATCCTCATCTCATTTTTGTATTTATTTGATATTTTTACTAAATTATTCATATTTTAATTTTAATTTTTTTTTTTTTTTATCTTTAGTCTTCAACACTGTAGACTCTCACAAAGATAGGACTACATCGTGAGGTTGAATCCTTCCACTTACATCTTTAAAAAAAATTAACATTTACAAAAAAAAAAAAAAAAAGTTACATACTTTGACTTAATATCCTCACAATAACTTAAGATACTTATAACCTTAATTTAAAATAATTTACAGGCCGAGAAGCCCAGGTGCAACTGGGCTGTTGATCAGCAGGGAAAACAAAGCCCACAGTTCAAAGAAACTTTGATCCCTTTACAAGCTTTTGTAAGTTGTTTTTTTTTTTTTTTTTTTAAATGAAGGAACTAACAACAGCAACACCAAAACTAGAAACAAGATAACAGATGACATATCAAACAAAAAACACACTTTTGTTGTTGTTGTTTCTTTTACGCCTAAAAGCATTTCTAAATTCATTTAATAACACATCTTAATTACTCTATACTTTAAAGTAGTTACAGTACATACTTAAACAATTACATTAATACACAAGAAAACATTACATTAATTTTATCCAACTCATCTCCGCCTAACTTTACTACCCTAAGTAAGAGATACGCAGAAAGAGTATCAAAGTTCAATGGCCAACAATATATTTAATTCTGAAAAATAACTTTTATAGTAATTAATTCTACCTTAGCTTAAAAATAAAGTAATCCTAATTAAGGCAGACAAATAGTAATTTCCACACTCTCCTTAATCTCCCACCCTATCTATGACAAAGACAGACACTGAGATATTAATTGTTTAAATAATAATTTTACGCGCATGGACTAATTCTGTTTGTCTGTAAAGGTATGAATGGTTAAACTCAATGATAAGATAACATTTACATTGATAAAAATTTACTATTCTGTATAATAAATTAATAAAGAAGACAGAATAGATATCCCATTTTAACCTTTAAGGATCACAACTTTGAACTTTTGTTTAATTTTCTTTAAAATAGTATAATTAACAAATATTTTTAAAAGAAAATTAATTATTATCTATGTAAAATTATTTTATACCAACAATCAATCACATTAATAAGAACAATCAATTACAATAAAAAAAAATTAACTTTTATAAAATTATTTTAAAATTTATTATTAACAGTTATGATTAACATTTTTAATTAGGAATATTTTTTTAAATAATAATAAATTATATAAATTCAGGAAAATATAAAAAATTAAAATTTGTAAAATTATTTTAAAATTTATTATTAACAGTTATGATTAACATTTTTAATTAGGAATATTTTTTTAAATAATAATAAATTATATAAATTCAGGAAAATATAAAAATTTAAAATTTGTAGCTTTCAGACTAAAATTGTCAACTTCCATTAAAAAAATTATAAAAAACAAAGTAATACTTTCTTAAAATTCTAATCGAACATATACTAATAAATAAACGCATTTTCTTAGAAAATAAATATTCCTCAAATTTTATGTGCAAACTTTTTTTTTTTTTTTTATATAAAAAACTTAATTTCTTTTAGGAAACGACTATTAAAAATGAGTAACATAATATCATAAATTATTATTATTAATTTAACAACTCAAGTAGAAAATACAATAAAAACATATATTCTCATAACTATACATTAGCATAAAATGGAAACCATCTTTACTTGAGCATTTCAAGAAAGGAACAATAAATGTTACATTAAAATTGAAAGCATTAGCACAGTTGAGAGCAGCTACAATTCATTCATGCTTCTTTATTACTACTATGTTTTCCACTAGCTTTCATAAATTGCTTCACAAGCTGTTTAAACCTTTTCTTTGGGCAATTCATTTTCTTCCCTTCCTCTTTCTTCTCTTGTTTCTTCTTTGCCACCAACTCTTCCTCCAGCTGCAAACAAAGCTTTCACACAACACATTAGACCCTATGTTAGAACTAGGTATAATAAATAATGAATGTAGTTTCATCACCGATAAACTGAAATTAAAAAGTGAGGTGTAAAAGATTAAGGTAAGTCATATTATCATCACTTCCTTACAAGCCAAGAATAAAGGGTCAATAGATACCTTTAGCATTCGATCTTCTACTAGATTGAGCCTCTCTATCATCGTTCCTTTGACTTCAGTTTCCATCATCACGTTTTCAATCGGACGGCAGTACTTCTCTAAACACTTTGGGGAGAAATCAGTGGATGACACGTGTCCATCACTTCCACTTGTTGGAGTAGATGCACACGAGCTCTTTGGAGATGATGGATTGCACCCTCTAATTTCCTCCAATTGCCTCAACTGAAGTATTTTTATTTAAAAATGAAGATTAATTAAAAAAAAATAACCCTCCTATTTCATTCAAAATAAATTGATCGATAAACATTTTCTACCCTTCTTTAGAATTTGATTTAGTGATAAACATCTAATTCTAACTCTTGTCATCATTTTTAAAATATCAATACCCTTTCTCTAAATCCACCATTTAGCTCTAGCCTGTGAGTTTAAGAATCGAACATATTTAAAATTCACTTTCAATAACCGTATTAATTAGCATGCAGATAGTAAAAGCTAAGCAAAATATGGTGCACTTAATTACCATGTTATCCAGACGATCAATCCTAGAGAGAATTGGTTCCTCAGTGGCAGCCATTAATTTTCCTTGGAAATTATGAATATCTTCACGCTGCAATTGGTGTAGTCTTCTGCAATTCAAGCTACAACACTTTTTTAGTTTGGATTTTCATGGTAGTTGGTTCATATATAAATGAATGTGAGAATGGTCGCATGGTGACACGTGTGAGGGTAAGGTTTTGATGAGCATTGATCTATTGGCTTCACTTCAAGGACACGTAACGGAAGCGCATGCAGCGCATGATACTGCCACAGGACACGTGTCATTTCGCGTGATGTTACACTGCCCATGATCCATCGATGTTTCTGGAAGATTGTGAAGATGATGTCTATCTATCTTAATTTGTTTTGTCGTTTTGTTCTATCCACAACATTTAATATAATAATAATTTGTTTATTTAAAAGATTTTCCTAATTAACCAATTAGATATCAAGAATTTGTGTATAGAATCAACGCAATCTAACGGGATCTTTCATTGGAAACTGAATAGATTAATTCGTCTCATAGGATCGTAATTGAAAGCTACTAATATCTTTCATAGGAAACTGAATAGATTTGTCTAGCTTGGAGCCTCTGGGTTTATTGAGATTATATATTATATACTCATATAGATAATGTTATTAATTATATAGTGGCCTTTTTGCACGTAATATAACTCGACATGTGTTTCCTCATAGTTATTACGATTAGTTTCGACAAAATATATCTAAATTCTAGCAAGCTTGTTCAATCTGTATGAAAGAAAAAGCAAGCTGCACAAATTGTGAAATTCAATTCAGATCGCCAACAATGTATTTCTTCAAATTCTACTGCCGTCTATCAATCATCATGATTTAATGGCTTTATTTAGCCTCTTCCCTTTCTATTTGAAATAAAGTTTTGACATTCAACAAAAATAAATTATATATACATATGTTATATTAGTCGGAAAAAATCTGGACTTGACCAACACAAATAGGATAGATGGCCCTAATATTTGACATCTTTTGCATACGCATATATGGTATATGTCATCTTTTTTAATTTTTTTTTAAAATTTCGATACCTTATACTTGTTTTGTTTTTATTTTAAAATTTTCAGTTTTATTTCAATTTTTAAAGATATTATTATTGTTTTTTCATATTTTTAAATTTTCATTTTTTTTACAAATTTAAAGACATTATACTCATTTTTTTAATATTTTTTTTAAAGTTTTATTTTTTAAAAAAAAAATTCAACACATTATTCTTATTTTTTCATAATTTTAAAATTTTTATATTTTTTAAAATTTCAATACATTCATCTTGTTGGTTAATGTTTCAATTTTTATTTTTAATATATTTTTTTCAAAATTTTAAAATATTATTCTTATTTTTTCATATTTTTAATTTTTTTTTTAAATTTTCAAAACATTCCTCTTAATTGTTAATGTTTTTAAATTTTTATTTTTTTCAAATTTTAAAAACATTTCTTTTGTTTTTTTTTTATTTAATTTTTTAACTTTTTTTTCCAAATTTTTAAGATATTACTATTTTTTTTTCATTTTAAATTTTTTTAAGGTATTATTTTTATTTTTTTTAATACAAAATTCAAGACATTACTCCTATTTTTTAATATATTTTTTTATTTTTTATTTTTCATTTTTTTAAGACATTACTCATTTTATTTCACATTTTTAAAACTTTTCATCTTATTTAATTTTTCAAGTCTTTATCTTTTCATGTTTTTAAAAAAAATTATTTCAAAATTTTCAAGATATTTTTTTTTTCATTATTTTAAGATATTATTCTTATTTTTTCATATTTTTTTAACTTTTCATTTTTTCAAGTTATTACTTTTGTCTTTTTATATTATTTTTTTAATTTTCAAAACATTTCTCTTGTTTGTTAATATTTTTAAAAAAAAAAATTCAAATTTTTAATATATTATTTTTTATTTTTTAAGATATTATTCTGATTTTTTTTTTTATATTTTTCATATTTTATTTTTTTTTTAAACATTTCAATACTGGTTTTTTTTATATTTTTGTAAATTTTCATTTTTAAAAATTTTTTTAAGATATTATTCTGGTTGTTTTTTTAAAAATAAAAAAACATTTTTTATACATTACTCTTAATTTTTTTTTCATATTTTTGAACTTTTCATCTTTTTCAAGCTTTTACTCGTCTTTTCATGTTTTTAAGATTTTTTTATTTTTACTTTTAAAATATTTTTTTATTATTTTAGGATATTACTTTTTTTTCATATTTTTTTAAGTCATTACTTTTATCTTTTTATATTTTTTTTTTTCAAATTTTCAAAACATTCTTCTTATTTTTTCTTTTTGTTCAAGTCATTATTTGCTCTTATTTTTTCATAAGACATTATTCTTGTTTCTCAATTCTTTTTAACTTTTTATTTTCTTAATTTAATAAAAAAAACTTTTTTTTTTCTTTTTCATACTTTTTAACTTTTCATTTTTTCAAAGTCATTACTATTTAATCTTGTTTTTTCTCCTCTTGATTTATTATTATGATTTGTGATTATTATATTGATAGTAGATAGTAGTATACCAAGGTGTGAGTAAATGCAACAAGTTCTCAGTTTTCAGATCACAGGGAAACACTCATTGAGATGTATACATAGAAAATGTGAACTTCCAAATAGCTTAAGCTTATAATACATAGCTACTCCAGAAAACTGGAAGGCACGTTAGTGTTACAAATAAAACAATGCCACAAAGTTTAGTTTCTACTTTGTTTTGTTTTCTTATGCATCTTCTATAAACTGCACAAAACTTTGAAAGACACATTACCAAATACTATAACAGCTACAACAAATAAATAACTATAATTACAACCCCAAAACACAACACCACACTTGTTCTTTCTCATGGTTGGTCTTTTCTAGCAGTTAATGCCACATTCCTCAACATCAGGGCCAGTGACCCTTGTGGTGAAAGGATCAATTCTAACCCACAAGAGAGAGAAAATGGATGCAAGAAGAACGGACCACACCACCACAATGGTTGGTGTTCTGTTCTGGCGCCCCATGAGACCTTTGAGGAAAGGGTATAGATGAATGATCACCCAAAATGCAAAGAAAAGCTTACCAAAGAGTGGTCCCCAAGATTGGTAGCCGCTGTTGATGGCGTAGGAGATGCCGGCAACCACCCCCCCCAAGTTTATTATGAGAAGGGTTGTTGGAGGGATGAGTAGGGTGGTCCATTTGAACATGTAGAGCTCAGCAAAGTCTCCATCTTCATCCGAGGCCTTGGAGGTCACGGTGAAGTTGGTGTCGATTCCAGCAAGCACTTTGAGCAGGCCTTGGAAGACGGCAAAGAGATGCGCCGAGACACCGCCGATGACCCAAAACTGCTCGTTCCTCCACCACTCGTCGATTCCAACACCACTCCACCTCATCTCCAGGATTCCAGTAGCAAAGATGGAGAGAAAGAGGGAAATGAACCATATGCTTGCAAGGTTACTGATCTGCAAGTGTAGTAGTAAAAGTAAGTTTGAATATCATAAAGAGCAAAAGGGTTATGCACTGACAGTGTCAGTTAGTCAATCACAACCTACCATTTATGATAAGTCTGCTGACTTTTATAAAACTATCTTAAAAATCATGCAAACACAAGATTGTGATTGAACAACAGTGTACTAGTGCATCAGCATTAAACTCTATTATAAATCACAACACAAGCGATTAATGCTTTATGATATCTATGAAAAAAAACAACAAACCTGTGGAATGATGAACTTGTTTGTCAGCAGACAGACAGCAGGCAAGATACAATAAATGAGTAGGGGAATCGCAGTGACTGGATAGATTGTGGTGTTCACATATGCAAACCTTTCAAGCCACTTTAGCCTTCCACCATAACCATACCAGATGGGACAATGCCGACTAAAAAGAATCTCCACGGAACCTAAAGCCCATCGAAGCACTTGGTTTAGACGATCTGAAAGATTGATGGGAGCCGAACCTTTAAATGCTGGGCGCTTGGGCATGCAGTATATAGACCGCCAACCGCGGGCATGCATCTTAAATCCAGTAAGAATATCTTCTGTGACAGAACCATAAATCCATCCTATCTGTTGAACAGAAGACAAATTAAGATAATTATATAGATGCATCTTTTTTTTTTCTAATAACAAGATGGTCAACCAATACCAACTCATAAAAAACTACTCAAATCATCGAAGGGCACTTGGTGACTTCATGTAAAATCAAATTTTTGCCTAATTTGTTGGCAATAATAATATGCTCAATTGGTTTTGAATGCAAATTGGCAATAAAAATCAAAATCAAGGGACATTAAGTATAAGATGACACCACACACCTCACTTCCCCAATCAGTTTTATCCTCATAACCACAGCTGATAACATGAATAGCCTCCTTAAGAAGAGTTTCTGGAGTAGCAGACTGAGGAACACCACCATTCTCCATAAGCGTAGAGGCAACAAAGACAGCAGACTGACCAAACCTTTTCTCAAGACTCATTTGTGACATAAGTAGTGATTTCTCATCATCAAATCCAGTACCTAAAAGCATATGTATAAGTAATTGGAAGCAACTAAAATCAATTGCTAAACAGATACACCCCCCCTTAAAAGAGTTGTTTTAAAAGCACAAAATTGTACACATTTGATGAAAAATAACTTGAATGGTTGGCCAATTAATGCAATGAAAACAGAAGCCAACTTAAAAAAAAAAAAAAAAAAAAGAAGGCTTACCTTCTACTCCTTCTTCTATATCCTCTAGGTTGAAAATGGGAACAGTTGGGTCAACATTCTTGCTAGATTTTTTCTTGTCTGATCCTTTCTTACTAGATTTTGAACTCTTCTTCCGGTTTCCACCACAGAGTGATGATAAGAACCCAGGCTTTTTATGCTTGGGTTTAAGAGGAGGTTCATAACCATATAAAGCTGTCCTATTGAAGACGCATCCAGTACCGACATAAACAGGACCTTGAATGCCATCCAAACCTCTCAAGTTTATCTTTACACAAGGGTCAAGAACAAAAAAGTATCACAAACAGTTTAAATCTCAAAATCAGTGACAGAAATCAGACGAACATGGCACAAGATACTTACATCAAAGAAAACTGTATTACGATTGGCATATCGATCATTCCTATCAATACCATCAAACCTCTGTGGAAACTGAACATAGCAAACATGTTTACCAAGGTTAGGATCCATCATAAAGCACATAGCTTCCCTCAAGGCCTTGCTGTTGTTTATGTAGTGATCACAATCGAGATTCAATAAGAAAGGTCCATTGGTAAGGACTGCAGATACTCGAACCTGCAAGTTATATAAATCACAACCAGTAAGATGGCTATGTTTGGGAGATAAGTAACTTGCAAATTTTATATAGCTAATGATACTCACAAGTGCATTCATGGCACCGGCTTTCTTGTGATGTTGGAACCCTGGACGCTTTTCACGAGAAACATAGACTAAACGCGGAAGTTCATTACCCTCAGTGTCAAGTCCTCCACTTTGGCCCAAGAAAACCTGCAGATATAAAATGTAACCTTAGAGAATGACTTGCACGTGTAATTCGCAACAGGAAGCGATTTACATAAATATATTCCACAAGGGTAAAATGTAGAAAGAATTGGTTACACTCATGATTTCAGTACTCTTAAGTCTTAAGCCTTAACATTGTAACACGTACTCTATAGTCTTTAGTAAGACAATTTGTGAAATGATTCCAAATCTAATAAATGAACAGCAGATTGTAAAGAATTAAACCAACCTGGATCATTCCTGGATGGTCTCTGGTGTTATTTCCAGGCCACGGGGTACCATCTTGCATCACCCATCCTTCTTCAGGAACTTTCGCTGCCTTAGCAACAAGTCCATTAATGCGAACTTTAAATTCCTCATATTCTCTCTGACATATAAAAGGGAAGTAATATTAAAAAATGGCCTTATGAAATCCAAAACTCATGCAACTACCACAAATGCATGCCCAGAGAGCAGAATAATCCAATTGTAAGTCAATATCTATTACCTTCATTGCTCTACGATCCTTGACAAATGATGGATGAACCTTATCTTTCAAGTAGTCAATCTTTTGAGCAAAATACCACTCAGGTGCACGGGGTTCAATGCTATACTTCTTACTAAAAGGAACCCATTTCCTTGCAAATTCTGATGTCTCGGCAAGTGCTTCAAATGTCAACATAGCAGCACCATCATCAGACACATAGCAGGAGACCTTATCCACTGGATAGTCAACTGCAAGAATAGATAGTACAGTATTGGCAGTCACAAGTGGGGGCTCCTTTAATGGATCAACAGTACTGACAAAAATGTCAACAGCAGCTAGCTGTGACGGTTCTCCTTCCCGATCATACCTGCAACTCACATGAATTTGGTATCAAAATAATATCAGATTGAAAACAAAAAAATTACATGCCACATGCCATGATTTCCATGAACAGAAGAATGGTGAAATTCAGAAAGGCCCTACCTCAGTGCAAGCCTGTCGAGATATGTTTCACGGTTTACAGGAAGCCACTTGGGAAATTGATCCAATATCCAAGATATGGCAAACCAAATCTCACATATAACCGATACCAACCACAATGGATATGCATTGAGCACTGGATTCGTTATCCGATAATGCAAGAAAATGCAAAGGATAAGCAGCCGCAGCATAATGACCATACGATATGGATTTATCCTAGAGGAAGGAATAGAAACCTTCCTGGAAAGAGGCTGTCGAGCTTCATCATTCCTGCACAAAAGAAAATCACGGTCACACACAAGAAACTCATTGGAAATCTGGCAAGATTGTGCTTATTTTACAAGAGTGTTAATTACCAAACATTCTTATTGTTAACTACTGAAGAATATAATAACAGTAAATAGTGTATAAAGCATAAATAACATTAAAAATATGCACATGATACTGACAAAGAAACATGCAAAGAGGCTTACAGTACAACTAGAGCAGCAATGATTCTGACAAATAGATAAAAGTAAATACTCACAACAAAGAATCATCCACGAGCACATCAGTACTAGCATCGATATCTCCACCTCCTCTTTCAGAAGCAGCCTGGCCTGTGCTCATTGGAACAACATTCTTATCTTGCTTCATCTTCCAGCCATCAACTCTTTCTTTCCACGCAACATTACCCAATCCTGGATCCCCGGCCCTGATATTTGCTGCACAAGAATATAACCAAGTAGCTCAAATCACAATCCAATAGCTAGATAAAGAAAAGTAGCAATCATATATCACAATAGATGAGAATGTGCATAGTAAGAAGGAGCAGAGAGATACGAGATTGATTGATGTCAGATGAATATGGAATATTATGGACACGCTTTCCGCCACCAACTGCAGGAGATGCCATTGAGAGCCTCTCAGGTGAGGCTGCAGACAACTCTCCAGATATCTGAAATAAGAGATATGCCAAGTTTCATCAGAGACTCGGAATTGAAGGCAGAAGTTGGAAAAGACAAGCAGACTATTATGTAGGAAGCTAACTGAATGACCTCTTGTCCACTGGTCAGCAGAGGAATGTGGTTGTGAGAGTGAGAAACATCCTTATCATAATTTGGAGCACCAACCTCCTCTCCATGTGCATATGTCAATTGCCAGCTCAACATGCGCTCTGAAATCTTCTGCTTTTGGTTTTGATTTTGATTTTGATTTTCTGAATCATAATTGAAATCACTGGCACCATCAGCAGCAGCGCCATCCTCTTCCCCTTCTCCAAGAATTGCAGGACTTCCTGGAATCATTTAAATAAGCAGTTTGATCACTACAACATAGAGCCAGAAAGTAGAAGCTCTTTAACTATTGACCAGAGATTGCAGATCAAAACAGAATATACTGTGCAAGAATAACATATATCTCGCAACTATAAAATCCTCATGACTAATACAAAAGGAAGGGAAAACAGAATTCTTAATCTAAGCATTTTATGACTAATTGACTATCTATTGAAGTATGCAGTATGCAATATATGGGGGGAAAACAAGCCTAGAATAAGTTAACAACTGAGAACCCAGTCCCTTCCAAACCCCACTAACATTTGGCAAAATAGAAAACAGCAATTCATGTCCACTTGATCAGGGAACTACAATCACAAAGATGATTAAAATATGTGGAAAAGTTAACAATGCACAAATCATAAATGTAATCTAAACTATATCACTAGTTCATTCCTAGAGTGGACCAAGGTTACATGCTTTGTTTAGTCTAATCTACTGAGTTTGCCTGTACCCACAGTTATAAGAGTTCCCAATTCAGTAGTTCATTGGGTAAATGTTTTGAAGCAAAAACATATTATATCTCTCATTTGGTTCACAGAAAAAGTGATCAATTTGCTTTGAAGCGAAGTTCTATTACAAGACCATGTGCTTTAAGGCCAGATTCAAATCACATAATACCCAATACATTAACATTCAAATTTTGAATCCTCCATTGTTTTAGTCTTTTGCAGCTTCCCCAGTTGGACTGTATGAATAATGAAGAACAGTGAAAATTAACATAAGACAGATAACACAGTCTAGTTTGTTTAGCTTCATTGATTAACCTTTGTGCCTCTTATACAGGGTTTTGCACTGGGGGCAAGACTGATTCCCATCCTTCCTTTCATACTCATAGCAAGGCCTGCAGACAGGAAAAGCACAAACATCACATGCGATGAACGGTTCACCATCCACAGTCTTCCCAACACCATCACCACAAATCTGGCACACTTGTGCACCCAATGCTGTCACTGGCTTTGCCTGAAACAATGGAAATGGCATTAAGAAAACATCATCAGGCATCAACCAACAACCATTTCACCCCCAAAATCACAAAACATTGGAGGAAATCAAACAGAAAACTTTATTATATATACTCACCCCAGCCTCCCCTTCTGACTCCATAAGACCCTCTACTTAACTCTTCTCAATGTCAACAAGGGACCAAAGGGTAGTAGTAGTTCAAGCCACACTCATTACTTTCAACACTTTCTGATAGCTGAGAAGAGCAGTTTGGAAGACTCCCCTCTTCTCAAACAGCTCCCTTATTCTTTAATCTGTAGAAATTGAAGCTATTATCACAAAAGAAAAAAGTTATTAACAAGCATTCTCAACAGTTTGCAAAGTGAAAAGAAAGAAAAACTTTTGATCTCAATGTGAAGCCATAATTAAAAACAAATATATAGTTTATAACAACCATTCTAAGCAGTTTGCAAAGTGGAAACGAAAAAAGGCAGACGAAAAATGAGAAGAGGGACAGATTGTAAACAATGAAGTCTCCTTTTTGTACATGGCTGAGAAAACAAGGCACTTTTCCCATCACAGACAATAAAAAATAACAACAAAGAAAAAGTAATTTATCTTTGAGATTCTCGCATAATCAACAATTAAAATACACCCACTATCTACTTCAGAAACAAAGTCCATGAAATAAAACTGCATATGCACACAACACCCACCTCAAAAAACCAATATTTTCCACCAGTTTCCGCTGAAAACACACAGATCAAAGAGAATCCGAACACCCCATATGATTTTTTCACGCAATGAAGCCAAATAAAACAAAATCTCCCAACTTTCTAGCTCCCAAACACCCCAGTTCAGCAAATCCCCCACAAAAGAGACTCAGATCGAAAAGAAGAAAAGGAGATGAAAACAATGGATAACTCTCTCTTTATTATAGAGACACCCCAGAAAGGGTTGAAGAAGCGTTTGTTTTTGTCAATTGTTGCGAGTGATAATGGCAATGTGCGTGTGTATAGCTGTAAATGAATATAAGAGAGAAGGAAAGGCTTTAAGAAGAGGAAAAGGACAACGGCACTACAAATTAGTACACTGCCACCGACACCTGTAACCAGAAATCATAGACACACAAACATTTATCCCAAACATCCTATATTCTCATCAAATCTTAATATTAGTAAATAAATAACTTTGCTGAAATAAAATATGATATGTGGTGGTACTACAGTATAATAATAAAGTATAGTGAGCACTGAGCAGCAATTATTGATAATATAAATTAATTAATAATTTAATAAAGAGACTTTTTTTTTTTTATTGTTGTTCAGCTTCAGAGTCCAGAATCTAGGTGGGGAACTGACAAATAGGCTTGAGGTAAGAAAAATAGGAAATGTTAACATTACGGTTAGAAGATGACAAAGAAAATAGAAAAGGAGAAAATATCGATGTATTTATTTTTTATTTGATTTGATTATATTAGATTAGATTAAATTATAAATAAATTGAAATTTTGATTTTTAAATTTTTTAGAAATGAATTTTTTTTTCTTTTTCTTTTTTTATTCGGAATTTTTTTATTCTCTTTCTAAGTAATCAAAAGTTATTATGATGTAAATTACGAAATAGATAATACTTTATTCGTAGTGTAAAGAGTTTTAAATGATCATTTGAATTAAAATTACTACCATGTATGATAAACTTTTTAATATTATAAAAATAATCTTAAAAATCATATTTATTAGTATTTTAATTTTGAAATTAAAATCGCTTTAAAAAAACAAAAATAAAAATTGAACTCGAAGTCGAAGTGAAGTGTTGAAGTTTTCCGTATGAAGATTACTTTGGTTTTTGACTGTTGAGAAACGTAGAGTTCTTTTAAAAAAGGGAAACGTAAAGAGAACTCTACCGAAACTGTAAGAATAATCAACGGACTTGGGCCCCTGTTTGTAAATAGAAAACGCTCCTCGGAAGTGTTGATAATAAGTAAACAAAAAAAATGGTATTTTTTTGTGTTAAGTATTAACAAAATACACTAACATGCTTAAGTGGCGTTTGAAAATGAGTTTAAATATCAGTTAACTATTTTTTGCTGCTGATATCGGTTGTTGTTCAATTGAATTGCTAACAAAAAGGTGTGAATTTGTCATTCATGCTTATTAATAAACATTTACTTGACAATTTTCTCTTTTTCTTTTATCTTTTTTTTTTCTATGAAATCATATTACTTTGGATCCCTTTTATTAACAAATATATGTATAACAAACTAGAAAAAAAAAATCATCTTTCCACATGCATTTCTCTTGGTTATGACACTAACTTCAGTGTTAGAGTATTTTACAAGTATACTTCACCATTGTTGAAACAAAAATAGAAGAGTCCAGAGTATAAAAAGGTTATGTATGAATTATGATGACTATCAGGCTTCTCTGACACTACTATTTTTAGCATTATCAATCAATTTAGTTTAAAATAAATAGATGAAATCACTTTTTACATGCTTATAAATACTCTTGTATCCTCATTTCTCACTCACAAGTCACAGCCAACTTTCTTCCTCTTACATAACTCACGGGTGGTTCTCAAGTTAGTTAAGTTATTTTAGTAAAGTTCACTCTTTCCTCATTTTGGAATTTCGTTTCTTCACTTTTATATATACAAAACACTTATTTTTCTTTCTTTAGATGAGATTTTAATATGTACACAGTAGAAACCATAAATAATATTTGTGTGACCTTAAACATTGTGGTCAATACTGTAGGTAATTATCCAAATTTCATTAGCCATACTAATTTTCCTATCGTGGCACTAATCTTTTTTTCTTCCTTTGGCTAAGACGTGTCTTTGCACCACCTAATCCTCCTAGGCTGTCAAAGGGTGATAGTTTTAAAAAAAAACTTTTTGGTTGCTAGATTGACTTTAGCATAGTAAAAATACCTAGTATATATATTAGCAAATTTTAACTAAAAAAGTTAAGTGTGTGTTTGGAGTGACCTTCAATTGAGCGTGAACTGATAATTCTCACTTTTCCAATGTAAAAATGCAAAGGCTAAGGGACTAACTTTGAGTTCAACGTTGTTTATGTTATTCTTTACTCTAATGGAAACATAGCTTTAAGACTTAAGTAGTAGTATAGTTTAGATGGACAACTATACTACTTAACTTTCATACTCAACTTTTGAAATGTGTGAAATACATGCGCAGCCATAATGTTTTTTTTAACCATGTTGTATGCTACTTCATCTGTTATCATTTATCATTTTTTTTAATAATATCAATATAATAATTTTAAAATGTGAAGAGGTTTTATTAACTTTATCCGATTGAAACGTGAGGGTTAGATGCAAGAGTGGAAACACTTGTTAAATAGTACATTTCTTTAATCTCAATTGTAGTTTTATTTATTCTAATTTAAGAAATGATTTTATTTTTCAAATAATAATAATTTTTTAATAATCCTTCTAATTATCAAAATGTCAAATTTATTTATTTATTTTTCATTCTTTGCACATATTTTATTATTAATTTACTATTTTTTTTATAACTTTGAAATATTGTATAAATTTCATTTATATATACTATTAGTACAAAACATTTTGATACAAAGCTCTAATAAAATTTAGTTATTTTATCATGTCAACCTATTTCTTATATGGTTATTTTACGTATATAACTATAATTTAAACTTATAAATGAAAAATATTACTACTATTTAAATGGAGATTCGAAAAGGGTTAGAGTTGAGTTGAGCCCAGAAGAAGTGGCGAACCCTGTTTTGTTTGTGTTCCCAGCGAAAGGGCATAACAAAGTCAAAGGCTTTGCTTTGATTTGCTTCGCTTCGCTTTGTTTGTTCTTGTGACAACCATGGCATCGTTTGGGTCCCTCAAATCCACCATTTTCGACAAAGAAGAGAGAAAACAGTGAGCACTGCATTTTTTCTCTCTCTGAATTGATTTTTTTTTTCTTCATTTGGATTGGATCGGATTGGATTTGTATAACCCTAAAATTAACCTAATCGCAATCAATCGCAGGCAGTATCAGTCGCATATCCGAGGCCTTAATGCATACGACCGTCACAAAAAATTCATCAACGACTATGGTACTAATGTTTCTCTTACAAAATCCATCATTTATTATTTAACACCTCTTTTTAAAAATAAAATCAAGTTAAAATTTGCTGTTTCGTGTTAAATTTCGTTTTTTTTTTGGACAACATGGAATTGATCAAATTTTATAGCTGTTGATTTGGTTGGGTCCTTATAATAATGTCCTATAGAAAATGGATGATGAACAGTTTCCTCCACCGAGATGGAAGGAGGCTACAGTCACCCTCACATGTGTTCAAATATGGATCTACCATTTCTCTATAGTGAGCAATTTTTTTTCAAAGGATAAAGTAGTATTTTCAGTTGTTGATGAGGAAATCAATGTGTGATTACTTACTTCACCTCTTGCTCACTTTAGAGGAGCTGAATCCTTCTAATATACCTCTCTTTAGTATTGTGACTTGCTAGTTCTGTTGATTCAAAGCAAAAAAAAGATACCTTTATTTGAATGGCCTATTGGGCAATTTTTTTTTGTGTGTTTTGTGTTTTGTGTTTTCTGCTGGAAGTTTGATGTTGAGATAAGAAGCCAAGAAAAGATACCTCTAGCTGAATGGCCCCTATTGGGCAATTTGTTTTTTTTTTGTTTTGGAAAACTATAACGGCATTGTTTCATTGGTGTAACTAACCCCAACTAGTGAGAAAATGGCTTTTGTTGTTGGTGTTGTCATTGTTTTTGTTGCTCTGAATCTGATGGATGTCATTATCTCATTGTAGTTTAATGATGCTATTTTCGGTTGTAAATGATCCTAGTTATTTTGTCATCTTGGTCCTGCAGGAGAACATTTCAGTTTCCTATGAAATTTCAGTTTTTTTGGGTTTAACTGTATTCTTTTCCAGCCAGAAGTTCTTCTAAAAAATTTTCGTTTTGTGTCTACAGTTAAATTTTATGGAAAAGAAAGACCTTCAAACATAAAGTTGCCTATTAAAACAGATAAAGATACACTAAGAGAAGGATACAGGTAAACTTGTTATCATGCCTTATGTAAGCTAAAAATGGTGGGAGTTTCTTTTCTCTTATATTCCTGGAGCTTGTTGCCTTGCCATAATGTCTCTCCTCTGCTATTGTAAAATAAGAAATGAGCCTTCCCACCTTATTTTTTCCTATTAAATTTCCATTGTCTTCCTAACTCCATTTTAAAATTTAGTGGCTATCCCTCTTATGTTCGAGATTATTTTTTATGATAACACTTTTATAAGAGTGAATTCATGATTAGTTAGTGTTGTACTGGATTGCTTACATATATTGGCACTTTTATGAAATCAGCCATTTTCCTAGCAATTGCAAAATGAGCTTCTATCATTTGCTGCATGTTCAGTGCTATTGAAACTGTTGTGAATATGAGTAAATTTTTTACCCTACCTAAGATATTTTTGAAGCTTTCCATGTGAATATGAATTTCTTTATTATTATTGGGAAAAAAAAATTGCCTTCCTGCCTTATCATCTCTTTTCTCAACTTGTATTTCTGTGTCAGAATTTTAATGTTGTTAATCCAAATATTGCAAGATTCATCTGGTCAGAGGAAGATGATATGGATCCATCGTGGGAACAAAGGCTGGTGAAGCGTTATTATGACAAGCTTTTTAAGGAGTATCCTTTGCAAACATAATTTTTTTTATATAAATGTTATTTATATTGTAGGAGTGATAGTTTCTTTTATTTATTTATGTAATATTGGCGTTTGGTTGTGATTATAAATTTGGTTAAATTAGTTGGTAAGGGAATGTGGACAATGCACATGTAAGAGATTATTTTTATATATTAGATTTTGCATTCCATTTACCCAATTTGGTCCCTCTTCCATAAAGCATTTTTTATCTAAAATAGCTTATATTGAAGGGTATAAGAATTTATTATTGACATTGCTTCTGCCAGCATTTGTGGAGTAGAGTCTACGTGCAAATTTGTCTTGTTTTTTTCTTTCCATTTTTTTCCCTAAGAATTGAACTAAACCTGTACTCTTTGCTGATGGTAACTAAGACTGTTAGAATATATATTATCTTTATATTATCTTAGTAGTTATTATCTTATTAGTTATTATTTATCTTTATTTTTATATGATGTAATCAATTATTGAGGGTTTTCTTAATATAAATAGAGATGAGGTGTGGTTTTCTAATACATACATTCAATAAATATATCATTCTAATATGGTATTAGAGCCTGGTTGAGGGAATCAGGGAAATCGTGTTTCACCGGGGACAATTTGTCCTCGGTGAACATCTCCGGTGAATTTTCTTTTCACGACCTCTCTTTGTCTCTTTACTTCCTAGTGATCCTTACTTCCTTCCATGACAAACGATCCTCTCTTCCTCCCTAGGTTAATTTTTTTTTTTCAAAATGTCATGAATAGTGCGTGAATAATACCGCACTTCTGCGAAGCTGCTGTTCACCATTGCTGACCAATCTTTTTCTTCAATTTTTTTTTTTTCAAAGCGTCGAGAATAGTGCATGTAAACAGTACCACACCTCTGCGAAGCTGCTGTTCACCATTGATCTTTTTTCCGGCGCAATCACACTAGATCAAGTACTGAAGCTGAACAGTACCGCACCTTTGTGAAGCTGCTGTTCACCAATGTTGACCAATCATTTTCCTGATGCAATCACACCAAATTAAGTGTCGAAGCTGAATATCAATTAATATTGCACCTCTGCACCTCTACGAAGCTGCTGTTCACCGCTGCCAACCAATCTTTTTCCTGACACGATCACATCAGATCAAGTATCGAAGTTGAATATCGATTAGTGCGTGAACAGTACCGTATATGACATTTGTAACAAGCTTGGCTCATATGACATATATGTTTCAGCTTGAGATATTCTATCTTTATCTTTATATGATATAATCAATTATTGAGGGTTTTCTCAATATAAATAGAGATGAGGTGTGGTTTTCTAATACACACATTCAGTAAATACATCATTCTAATAAAGACTAAGTAGATATTATCATTAATTACATATATGATTATGATCTGTACTTCCAGAACTATATTTTTGCATTGTCCTGTGGAATGTGAACTTATTGGGGCCATTTTATAGAGCACTGCATCCTCTATTTTTTTCAGATGTTTTATCATTTCTTGCCTGATCAACTTGGAGCTTTTTTACTTGGCACCTCATATACCAGGAGTTTGTGAATCTATATTTGAGAAATCTTTGTTAACTTAATTTGTACATATTACCATGAAAGTCGTTGCGGCCTGGAGTTTGTTGTTGGAAAAAAATGCCGTTTTGTTTTATCATGGTTTGCAACTTTGCATTAACCAACTAATTTTACTGTTATTGAATAGTGTGCTTGTTTGCTTGTACCTTAATCCATTCAAGATACTGCCTAGCTGACATGTCACAGTACAAGAGTGGTAAGGTAGTTATTCATTCATTACTTGTAGAATATATTTTTGTGGCACTGCGAAATATTGCTATCTATTAAGCTTATTCTTATGAACAAAACCCTATGGTGGTCTTCAAGAGATATGGTCAGTATCAATTGAGCCCTTGACAATTTAATCACATCAGTTTATTTCCTGATAGTTAATATTGCCATATTTATTTTTCCAGATGTAGCAAAGTGTACAGAAAGACCCAATCTGTTGTTGAGGGCTTGATTGATGCTGGCCCTTTCTCTTTGGACATTCAAAATAATGTTTCATCTATTTTTATTCTTGTTTTGGTAAATTACACTGGCACATAAGGGCAGGAATTCTTAACCTGTTTCTCTACATTTCTGCTTAAACAGGGAGATGGGTTGCCACTAGTCAGTAGTCACCATCACTAATTGTCTAGGATGCTTTAATGGTCATCCTGCTTTAGTCTACCTTAGCTTATTATATCTTGCTGGCTCAACTATATTCTTAGACTCCTGTTAAAGAACATCGTAACCTTGTTTTTAAGATAACAGTTAATTTGTATTACTATCTTGTAAACTGTTCAAAGTTTTCTGAAATAGAAGGTGTGTTATCTTCATCTCATTATCAAGGGATGTTGGTGATAGAGGGGTTTTATGAAGTCTAGAAACTCATTTTTAGTATAGTACATCTTCAACATTGTATGCTGATAAATTGCATTTTCTTGTTAGATTGGTCTCAGGTGGAGGACAGAGAAGGAAGTTATATCTGGCAAGGGTATTAATTATTCTTTTACTGGCTAGTATTTCTTAGTATTGATTCCCTCAGTTCCTTCCCATGTCTCACTGGGCGTCTGGGACTATTTCTGAAAACATATGCTTTCTGGTTTGTGTTCTTTCTGTACAGCTCGTATAATTTTTAGAAAAAAAAAACTCATCAGTTTAAAATTAGTGTCTAATTTATTTAAGTTTAATTGAGTTTCACCTACTTTGTACATGCAATAGAATGTTATTCGTTTGATTATCTAATCTCTTGGGTATCCAATTTTTCTCCTACTGACCCTTTTAATAGAAATATGCACACCCTTTTAGAAAAAAAATTAAAACGTGAATAATTTGTTGGCTTTGAAAGTTTAAAGAAGAAGGAGAACCTGTTTTAAGACATCAAATTTTTCTTCATTCTTAGGCCTGCTACAAATCTTGTAAGTCCTAACTTACAAAATGATATCTTCTGTGTTTGTCCACACCTGATCATGAAGCATGGGATAGTAGATGGGAATACAATCCTAAGAGGTCTGGATATGGGTAAATCACCATCCACTTTCATTAGATAAAGAAGCTTTAGGTAGAATAGTCATTTAGAACCTGACAACTGGCTGTGTTCGCATAGGTAGAAAGATGCCAATACTCCACATTTGTACTAGCCAACCCATTCTTAGCCAAGTGCCTAAAGTTTAACCTTCAAATTGGAGATAGCCTTGTAAAGAACCTCCAAAAAGACATCACCATCCTCCACTAGAGTTTGTTTGATTTGCACAAAAATAAGGAACAGAACATCACAATAGAGTTATACTTAATTTGATTTTTAAAATAGATCAAGCGCTTGACAAAAAGTGACTCAAATCAAAGGACAAACAACACAGCTCTAAATATTTGTTGCTTACTAAACCAGGGGACAAAATTTGACACAACACAAAAAGAGAAAAAGTTGTTGTTTTGACTTGTTATGTTGTTTAGAATCCGGCTCAATTTTAAATTTGATTGGTCATGTAACTTTGCAGGCCAGTTCATATGTGGTAACAAGCATTGCAATGAGAAAGATGGGTTAGCAAGCTATGAGGTAAGGATTTTATTATAATTACTAAAAAAAATGGCTTTAGATAGTCTAGTTGCATCAATTTATACTTGTAATTGACCCTACCTATTGGGTAAAGGATTTGTTTTTATTATTATTATTATTATTATTTGTTTTGTCTTCTTTAGTTCTTTTTGGAATGTGTTATATTATTTACTAGAAATGTGTATTTTCAGTAGATGTTTCCACTCATTTATACTATTTGCTTCATTTTACAGGTGAACTTTTGTTACTTTGAAGCTGGAGAAAACAAACAAGCCCTAGTTAAATTGGTAACATGTGAGAGGTGAGCCAATGTTTTCTTCCTTATTGGATGTTAGTATTTACTCCATTATGGGCTTTCTGTTACTTTTTTTCTCATTGAAGGTTGTAGCAAAATCAAATTCTTGTTTCATTATTGTGTGTTGGTTGTTTTTAAATAGATGTGCATTCAAGCTCAACTACAAGAGGCAGAAAGAAAAGGAGCAGTTAGAAAAAAGACAACAAGAACAGGATAGACGAAAGAGGTGGAACATTGCTCCCCCAATCCTCTTTTTTTTTTTCACTTCTTATTGACTAGAAGATATGGAGATTGAGTCCTTCCATTTTCAGGAATCGTTCAAAGAGTGATGATGATCTAGATGACTTGCAAGAAAGCAAAGAGAAAAGGCGAAAAGGTTTGATGTTGCACTACGTTAATAAATTAATGGGCAGTTTTGCATCCTGGCATGATAATCTCTGTATTTTTAGTTTGAAATCCTTTATATGCTTCAGAAACATTGTCCTTAAATTTAATTCTTTTACAACCTTAAACTTTCTTGACCATGTATTTACAGGGAAGAAGGCTTTGACTTCAGCGAGTGATCATAAAATCATCGACGACGACGACAACGATAAATTAGATGAGTTTCTTGAGGGGTTGTTTCCCTGATCTTGGCTGATTTGATTGCCATACCTGAAAAGTGCTTCCCCTAAGTTGAGCAAATAGAAAAGGTTAGGCAGTGGTGAAGACTGGAGTCAAGTGAGTGATCTGCAGGTAGATGCCTAAAACATAGGAACATGATGATCATGAATGCTTTGGACGAAACTATTCACTGTTGTACCCTTCAAAATTGTTTCCAATTTATGCATACTATAATTGTCTAACATGCTAAGGCGAGTTTGTATTTTGTACAGCTTGTATAGTCTTTTTGTATATCAATAATGAAAGTTGCATAAAACTTTTAAATCAAGCTTAAATATGTTTTGTTCTTCAAATTAAGTGTTTATTTTTTTTAGTTATGATAAATGTTATTTTTAATTTTTCAGTCAGAATTTTTTCTAACATATAGATTTTATAATTTGTATTAATTTTTTTAATTATAATTTGAATTTTACAATAAAAAATTGTTACAGATTATCAAATTTATAATTTTTTTTTGATAATTTTGGATAGAAAATTAAAAATAACATTTATTATATTTGAAGATAAAAAAAAACTTTTAATTTAAAAGATTAAAGTAAAAAAATTCTATATTCTATTAGTTAAAAATATATTTTAACCTTTAAATTATTAAGGGATTGGTGCAACAGCAAAAACAAAATAAGGGAGAAGTTACTGTAATTTTACACAATCACATTTCCCAAATCTCTGTTGATTTTTTTTTATTATTATTTTAAGGAAACCTCTGTTGATTACCGCTTTTGAAACTACATTGTGTATTTTAATTACCACCTGTCCTAAAGAAAAATAAAAATGGTGGTTTGGTTTCACGAAAAGGAAGAAAGAATATACTTTTGCATGTCATTTTGTCGCTTGTGTACAGCATCTTCTTACACGTAACGAGTTTTCAGGATAAGCACAAAAAATCATCATGATACTAATGTTTAAATTTTTAATATATATTAATCTACTTCAGTAATAGTGTAATTTAATTACACTCCACAGGACCACAACTCAGATATGTGTCATTTTAATATTTAGTTTTTTTATATATATATATATATTTTAATTCATTTTAATAAAAATGTTAAAATAATCCATTTATCCTGTGATTAATATTTAAATTAATTTAATAATTTCGTAATAATGTTAATAGACCAAAATGTATAAAACAACATATTTTTTTAAACATTTTCATCTGAGTATATCAAAATATGTAAAAAAAAAAAAAACTTAAATACAAAAATATGTAAAAAAAAAATAAAAATATCAAAATAACACTTTTAAAATATTATAGATAAAAATATAAAAAATAAAATTTAATGAACAAAAAATCACATTAAATATACATTTTATTATTCCATCTTAGTTTAATTAACTATATAAGATTTGTTAAATATTAGTAGCATCAGTGAATGTTTAGGTAAACCGAAAAAAACTTTCATTATAAGTCTTTTTTTAAAAAATAATACAGAAAATGAATAATTACTTGATAAATAGTAGTATTCATTTACTAAGCACAATTAAATATTTTAATTTCTCTATCACTAAAAAAAAAGCATCATGTATATAGCATTGGATGAAAAAATAATCAATTAATGCCATAGAGAAAAAAAGGCAACGGTATAACCATGATAAAAATAGCTAAGTACACTACTTTGGCATGATGTAGTACTATATATAAAGTTGGTCAGGTTTTCTTAGCTACAATATTACCTTAACTCCAACCATATCAATATCTAATTAAATTAAAGTGTTTTTTTTTACATTGTTAACACTACTATTTTCTCCAATATTTTTTACATTAAGTTTTATTTATATGTTCAAAATGTTTAATAAAATTTATTTTGAAGGGTCGTGGCGCCATAATATGATGCATGTATAGTATAATAATATAATATTGATATAGATTCTTGAAGAGCTAAAAAAGATAAGGCGTATTGGGATGTGACGTGCGTTCTTTTTAAGATTTCTCCAGCTAAGCTAGGTTGAGCCATGCACCTAACACATGCCATACTAACATGTCTTGCTCTCACTGATAACTGAAACACTTGTCATATATTTTGCATTGCTTTTGTGACACTAAAAGACAAAATAACACCGTATGTAGCAAAAAAGAAATCAAATGACATGGTATTGTAAAAGGTTTCACGCCAACGCACTTGTCATTAATATATATATATATATATATATTTTTTTTTTTTTTTAAATTTTTTTTTAATGTACCCCTGTCTTTGTCACTATTTTTGAAAATAAAGTATTCAAATAAAAAATATAATGTAAATTTTAACTACAAATTTTACTCTCTTGTCCTTATTAACACAGTTTTGATAAAATAAAATAAAAACATATTCATTTTTATAAAACACTTTATAATTTTAATATAACATATTTTTTTACTAGTTATCATTTTTTGACTTGTCGTTGATAGTTGTTGACCATCCAATGGAGAAATTATTATGAGCATAAAAAATCATTCTCGAGAGTCTTACTAAGAAAGTTCCCATCAATTGTACTTGTAAATCTAAATGCATTTCAAGACTTAGTCAAGAGTCTTCTGATTAGGAAACTTCTGGCTAAGTAAGTGTATATCATGAGTCTATAAGTAAACTCTTTGGACAAGTAATGTTTCTAAAGTTCTTGATCAAATCAAGGATTGAAAGAATTAAAATATCAGATTCACAAAATGAGTTATTCTGATCGAGAAAATGATACACCGAATGCTCTTTATGAGGTTTCAATGAGAGGTAGTGTATCTGAGTTAGACACTCTAATTGGGAGAGACCCTCTTATCCTCCACAAGCTTTCACTAACAACCTTCACTGAAACTCCCCTACACATATCATCTTTACTTGGCCACCTTGATTTCACAAAGTCCCTTCTCACACACAAACCTCAATTAGCCCTCGAGTTGGACCTCTCCAAAAGGACCCCTCTTCATTTAGCTTCTGCACAAGGCCATGTAGAGATTGTTCATGAGTTGTTGCAGACATATGAAGATGCGTGTTTGATAAGTGACCAAGATGGGAGAATTCCTCTCCATTATGCAGCTACGAGGGGACGAACAGAGATAGCAGCAGAGTTGATTGGAGCAAAGCCTGAGTCATTGATGGTGCTTGATGAATCAGGGAAAACTGTGTTGCATCTCTGTGTTGAGCACAATCACTTGGAGACCCTGAAAACATTGGTGCAAGTGGGAGGTCTTAGTGATGATGGTTTTCTAAACAAAAGTGACTTGTTTGGGAATACCATTTTGCACCTTGCTGTCAACTTCAAGCAAGTTGAGGTGCGTTACTACTATCCTTTCTTCATTTATATTAATCAAGGTATGTTTGGGTAGGTTCTGGAAGGATTTTTAGGTTGTGATTTAACATTAGTGTAAATTTATTTTATATCGATAAGTCATTAAATTTAAGAAAATAATATGAAAAAAATTTATAATTTTTAATAAATTATAATTTACTTGTTATACGATTAATATATAAAAGTCCTTTTATAAACTTTTTTTAAAAGATACAGACTTTTATATATTAGTTATTAGAGAAATTAATTCATGTTTTTTTATTTTTATTCTTTTAAAATCCTTTTCTAAAAATGTTTATCCTAACAAATCCTAAATATAAAATATATTTTCCTTTTAATCAATTCAATTTTCAAATATATAAGATAACTATGTAAATAATAAAAAAAATATTGTGAACACCACCTCAACCATCACACCTCAATAACACAAATATTTTTATCATAATTTAATTTATGTATATAAGTACTACTTAAAAATTACAGTGAATAAATTAATTCACTTTTATAAATTTATCTCAAAAGTAATTTAAATGACTGTTGTGATTGATACAGTATAGACGCATATTCATTAAACTTTAGTAACTAATGGAGTGACTTTTCATTTTGAAAATAATGTTCGGTTCAAAATTGCACATTCATGGTAGCAAGGGGAACAAAAGTATATTTAAGGCCATACTAATTAACGTATTACGTATGGTGTGTAACTTGTAGAGTATAAGGTACTTGCTTTCGATATCCAAAATAAGAGAAGAAGCAAACCTTGAGAATAAGATGGGTCGTACTGCGTTGGACATGTTAGTGGATGCTGGCATCATGAACAACAATGGACATAACCAAACACACTCACTGCAATCAACAACCACAGTTAATCCTCCAATTGAAAAGTATCGGACAAAGTTTTTCGGAGTCAGTAAAAGGTTCTTACAAGACCAGGGTGATAGGCTGGAACATATGAGAGGGATGCTGAGTGTAGTGGCTACAATGATCTCAAGCATGACCTTCAATGCTGTAATGAACCCTCCAGGTGTTTTTTTTTATCTGAAAATTGTTAATTTGTTAATTTTTGTTAATAGATGAAGGATCTCTCATTTCTTCCCTTTTTTCGTCATTATTTGAGTTACCTTATATCTCTACTCTCCAGGTGGTGTAATACAAGCAAATAGCTCTGCCGACATCCTTGAATGCCACAACAATCCATGTCCAGGGAAAGCAGTAATATCTACCGATGAAAGAATTTACTCAGATTTCATGCGGTTCAACTCCATCTGTTTCGTTACATCGCTTAGCATTACTCTCTTACTAGTGAGTGGAGTCCCCTTAAAGAATGAAGTCGTCATGGGGATCTTATCGATAAGCACTTGTGTCACTCTCACGTTTCTCGTGCTTTCCTACTGTTACGCTAGCATCGTGTTGGACCTTTTTTTTTCGGGACTCATGATCTTGTTCTGGCTTCCATTTGCCGGATTAATGGCTGTGATCATGGTAATCCGTGTAATTTATTGGCTAGTAGAAGTTATGAAACATAGAGCAGAGCTTCCAACTAGATTAATTAGGGTCAAATCTTATGGGTTGGTGTAACGATTTAAGACAACATCTGCACTCACATTGTGGTAAGGAATTAAGTGTTTGAGTTATTATTGTAATCATGTTTGATATAGTAGGTTAAAAGATTTTTGTGGCATGACAAAAAAATAAAATTAATTAGGGTATAAGTTGAATTAGGCTATTTTTATGTAACATTTGTTGAGAATTCTATGTTTGAGTTGATTTTTATTGTACTATGAGAGAGAGAAAATAAGAATGATATTTTTTTAAAAAATAAATAAATATATTTTTAGTTTTTATTTATTTATTTGTTTTAGTCTCTAAAGAAGATTTTTTAAAAATATTTATGGTTATGGTTCTTTATCATTTGTTTGTGGTTAGTTAATAATTAAATTATGTTAGCAATTTCAACATGTCATTGGTGCTCTACCCGATAAGATTAGAAATATCTTCCCATTCTACTATTTTTAATCACCAAAAAAATAATTAGTTAAATTAATGTTTTAGTTTTATCTTATGACAAAGTTCGTGGGCCCTGATCAAAATTATTTCCCTTGTTCTTCCATTTTCCATTTCCTTTCTTGTTCTTGCAATCATCATTGGTATTTCCTCTGTTTGTCTAAGTTTCCAGAGCTCATCAGAAGATCTAATTGAGTTTCTTTCATTGATTCTTAACTCTTGTGCCTCAAGTATTCATAGCAGCTCTTCCACTTCCATCCCTTCAAGATTGGTACCTTGTTCTATTGCAACCGCCATGTGACAAACCTTGGAGTTAAGGTTCTTAGAATCTTGTCAATGATAAAATCACATCATCCAGCTTCTCTCCACAAGATTTCATTTGATTTGTAAGGGTCAACATCCTAGTAATATACTCAGCCACACTTTCTTGATAATTCATCTTTAAAAGCTCATATTGTCTTTGACTCTTTGTTGGGTCTGCAACTTCACCTTCTTTAGTTTGTCAGCACCTACATAAGACTTATCAAGAATGTCCCATGCTCCATTTGTAGACACTATTTTCTCAAAGTTGTTGCATCTACACATTGATAGAATGACGAACAAAGCCTTACCATCTTTCTTGTTCGCATCATGATAGGCTGTCTTTGCGCATTAATGGGATTTTTTCCATATTCTTGGAAGTCTTCTTGCACAATTTCTGTGACATCTTGGAAGAGGAAGATCACTCTCATTTGGACATACACCTATGATAATTCTTGCCATTGAGGATGGGTAGAGAAGCAGGGAGATTCCAATCGGAGGATGCCATCTTCGTGAGAGGAAGCATGCGATTCCAGGAATGAACACAACTCTGAATACCAGTTTGTTGGAACATTTGCACTCACACACACAGTTTCTTGTAAGAGAGAATATACACAAAGAGGAGATGGAAATTGATAGGAAGAGAATTCTATTATCTCACACACTTGTTGTTCATTACAATGACTCCCTTATATATAGGTTAGTTTGTAGCTGTTACTAACATAACTAACTAACTAACTGAATTACATCACAACAAAAACTACCCAAAAAATTCATCTCCTTTCACCTAAATCCATGTCCAAAAAATCAAAATACAGACAAATCTAAACCAAACAACCCAAAATCTTCAATTAAGAACTCAACCGCAAAATATCAAATTCACAAAATGAGTTATGCTGCTAGTCAAGAAAATGATACACTAAAGTGCTCTTTATGAGGTCTCATAGTGTATCTGAGTTAGACACTCTAATAGGGAGAGACCCTCTTATCAGACTGTAAGGTACTTGCTTTCGGTATCCAAAATAAGAGAAGAAGTAAACATTGAGAACAAGATGGGTTACACAGCATTGGACATGCTAGAGCATGGTCCAAAAGACATGAGAACTCTTCAAATACAAATCATGCTGATGGATGCTGAAGGCATCAAGAACAATGAAATCAGGAACCGAGTTGATCACTCACATGCTTCATCAACAACAACCATAACCGTTGTTGTTCCGTCCTCAACGACAGTAGTTAATCAAAATGATCGAAAGTACTATTGGAGCAAGTTTTTGAAGCGTGTGAATAAGCTCTTAGAGCTCAAGAGCAATAGGTTGGAAGAAATGAGAGGGATGCTGAGTTTGGTTTCTACAATGGTCACAATTGTGACCTTTGCTGTTGTAATTAACCCACCAGTTGTTAATTTGCATATATCATATTTAAGTACCCCATTTCCCCAAGAAATGGCTACAAGTTTCTTAACATTCAACACTATCTCTTTCATTGCATCGCTTAGTGTTACTCTCTTGCTTATAAGTGGAGTCCCTTTGAAGAATGAAGTCACAATGCAGATGCTATCAATAGGCACAGGAGTCACTCTCACATTTCTTGTGCTTACTTACCTATATGCCGTGCCTTTCAGTCCACATATGGAGTTTGGGGAGATTTTTTCTGTGTCGTTGTCTTGGCTTGGACTCTTTGGGGTGATGGTTCTGTTTACCATAACTCGTTTAGTTTCTTGGCTAATGAAATTTCTGTAACATGGAGCAAAAGGGGGATCACAATTGTTAAATTGATTGTAAATTAAAAATGATAATTTTTTATTAGTAAACAAATAGATAATTTTTTTTAAGTAAAAAAAATTAACGTTATATTTAACTATTAATCATTATAATTTAAAGGTTGAACTAAACTTAAAAGATTTTAAAATATAGAGATAAAATGTTCTAATAGAAATTAAGAAATTAAACTTATGGGATTTTTGAAAGTAAAAAATTAAAAATATAATCAGACTAATATATATTCAATTAAAGAAAAAATAGATAACGGGAGAAAGTATGCATATATCTTTTATTATTTATCTAGTTTAATTTGAATATTCACTGTCTACTTTTAATTTTAAACTGTTAGCATTGTATCTTTTTTCCCCCTTTTATTTCAATCCATTGTTAGGCTTTTACTTCCTGCACCTACAATTTCACGTTGCACTCTCTTTTAATTTTAAAATAAAACAAAAACCCGAAAATACCCTCCGTGACTATCACTAACCTGACCTGACCTGTTTATTCTTCTTTTGTTCCTAAAACCCTTAGAACTCCTCTCGAACGTTGAGGCCCTTCGAAAAAACCACAGTGCCTCTCCACGACGACGTTGTGTTGGTGCCGTTATTGCGTTCACTACTGCTTCCTCACCTCATTGTGAGTTTTAATCATTCTTTTCTTTCTTTGCTTCTTACTCCATAATCTTCAAAAAACGAGATACGAAGAAGAAGCTTAATCTTCAATCGCTGTTCTGTTTTACGATTTTCCATCAGGTGCGGATTTTGTGACCTTGTTCTTCAGTGTTTTTTTTTTTACCTCTGCATGTACTGGAAAAACTTGTAAGAATGATTGTATGCGAGAGAATGAATGTAGTTCAATGATTTACTTTATAGTGTGTTTGGATGGGGAAACTTAGAAGAGCAATTCATAGTAAATATTACGACTGTTTGGATTTGAGAATTTAAAAAAAAAATTGGGATTATTTATGAAGTATTTTAATTAGCCTAACTACTGGAATTTTGAAATTCCTTTCAAAACTAAAGAATTTGAGATTCTCCGTCAGAACTGCGTACGTTCTCTCGCGTGGCCCTCTCACGATGCTTGCATGTTTCGTTTTTTTTTCATTGATAATTGTTTCAATTTTGATTTTATTGATTTATTTTTAATTTCTATTTCATTAAGTTGTGTTTCTCTGATTTTGATCTCTTGGTGGGTGTGGGTTTTGATGGGTTTGAGGTTGAGTTAGGTGGTGAGCCACATGTGTTTGTGAATATGCATGAAAGAGAAAGAGAAAGAGAGAAATAATTGATATAGATTGGTGGTCTTAGTCTTTAGAGAGGGATGGATGAAGGAAATTTAACTGCCCCATCCAAAGTAATAATTTTGAAATGCCAGAAATTTTAATTGATTTATCTAAACAAATTGTTTAGAAAATTAAGGAATTGGTATTCTTTAAGCATATTTGTTGTATAATGGCAGCAGATCTTAAAGGAATTGGCTAGTTGGAAAGTTTTGGTTATAATATTCATCTAAATAAAGTATTCACTGTAAATTTTGCTCTCCACATGGAATTTTTAACTTTTTTAAAATGCATTTTATTAAACTCTTACAGCAAGTTGCCTTGACAAAACAATACCACTCATTTTAAGAAGTCATATATCCCCGTGGAATTTTTGGTTGAAAGAAGAAGAAGGTTTGAAGAGAGATGGGAAAGAACAAAGTGAAGGAAAATGGAGGCAAAGAGCACTGCTCCTCAACTCTTTTTGTCTCCAACTTACCATATTCCTTTTCCAATTCTCAGGTACTCTTTATTTTGTCTCTTCTCTTTCTATTGTTTTGTTTGTTTGTTGGTTAAAAGTGTTGTTTATTTTCCTTTTTTTTTTTTTTTTTTTTTACTTTTTGCAAAAAAAAAAAAATCAGTTGGAGGAGACATTCAGTGAGATTGGACCTGTCAGGCGTTGCTTCATGGTCACACAAAAAGGTAAGGATCAAGGGAAAATGACAGATTTACACCTTTTTTTTGTGAGTTTATTGTGTACAATATCTTCTTTTTCCCCCCCCTTTTAAATGATGAAATCATTTTGCATGCATGTAGCTTCTGGACTATTTTGATAAAATTTAATGCATTTTGCGGTTTGTTTCATTGGGAGGGTAACCGGGTCTGTTTTTGCCTTTTTGGTCTCTACCCTTTTGAACACTTGGTGGCTGTTTTGTTTTAATGGACAGAGTTTGTTATAACTTATAACTTATAAGTGAGAATGAGATAATTCTGTTGCATCATGTTTCGTTTCCCAGTTAAAGCATGTAATCTGTGTTGAGTAGTATTCTTGTTATTATATTATGTAACAGAATGCCAACTTGTGATACTGGCACTGCAGTGCTGCCATGGCTCAATTCAATTCATCTTCATGTTGAGTTCACTTGGTGTTCTTTGTGTTGAACGTTTCTATAAGCATTTTAATATTGTGGGTTTAGAAATAATAATTGCAATTGCAGCTAGTAACTGATGTATATTATTAGATGACACATAAATTATTTATGCGGAGGTTGAAGGCATAAGTGAAGTATATAATATAATTTGTTTTTTATAATAATTTTGACATCTTTAACTTTGCTTAATGATCCACAGGGTCAGCTCAGCATCGTGGTTTTGGTTATGTCCAATTGTGAGTTTCTTTTTAACTTCCAAAAGTTTAATTTGTTGTTGTCATTGTCTTTGGTTGTTGGGTTATCTTACAACTACAAGTTGTAAGCCTACTATGTCACTATTCTCTTGCTTACATGTTGACCAGATTGAATTTCTAGCTTTAGCTTATGTTGTTGTGTTCTCACCAGTTCTTTTGATCTGGTTTGTTGCTTATGCTTTGACTATGACTTGTTGAACTGAAACTACCATTATTAAGTATCAATGCTCAGTAACCTAGTGAAAGTTTCTCCTTTTTGGAAAATGCACTCTGGTTGTATGGATGCTGAAATATCCTCAAACTCAATATGGATTACTATATGCTCTCCAGATTTTCAATCTCAGTAAACCTCCATGATCTTGCCATGCTAATAAAACTTGAAGCACTGTGGTTTACAAAAGTTACTTTATAAGAGTGGACAAACATTTTTCAGACTTGTCTTTTTCAATATATATGAACCTGTCTTCTTTTAAAGGTGTCTGACTGTGCTGTGTAACTGGGTGTTTTTGTGATAATTGGTAAATTAATCCACAATTGTAATTTGTTGGTTGACTCTGTTTTTATGTAAAGATGTGACTCTTCTCTTTCCTTTTTATTAGAATTGGAATTTGTGACTTAGCTTTTTCTGGTTTGGTATTAATTGTTGCCATCTTTAGTGCTGTTGAGGAAGATGCTAATCGTGCTATTGAGCAAAGGCATGGTTCATTTACCGGAGACCGGAAAATTGTAGTGAAGCACGCAATGCCTCGTCCTCCCCGTGAAGAACGGAAATCAAAACCAAGTCAAGGTTGATGCTACTCTCTAATTCTGGTTCAGTATACTGTGCTGCTATATTAATAAAACATGCTGTCTGAAAGATGTGCAAATGGTTTAACCCTTGTCAATTTTCTTCTTTTGTGATGTAATAGAGGGAAAGACAGATGATCTCGTGAAGCCAAAAGATGATGATGAAGACGGCAAATTATCCGAAGCTGAGAAGCCTGATTCAGTTTTGAAGGAAGAAGGTTGAGAATTTTTTTATACAATTATATTTATTAGTTGCTCATTTGTGTTTTTATTTATTTTTCTTTTTCTTCTTCTCCAGAAGTACAAGTTACAAGTAAACAAAAAAACTCCAGGAAATCCATGGAGACAAAAAAATCAGCTCTTTGTAATGATGTAGCAGATGAGGGTGGTTGCTCAGAAAAACAGAGGTTTTTGCTCTTCTCTCTTTTTCTGCAACTTTTTAAATCAGTTAATTACCGGAGAAATAAACCTTGGAAGCTGATTCTAACATGGCCATGGTTAAGTGGAAATGACTAATGAGATGATCTGATTCCAACTTACAGATCTTTCTTATGTTTGAATGTATGTCTTGTTTCTAAAATGCTGTTCCTTATTGTATTTTTCTCTTGACAGGGTTGCTAGAACTGTTATATTTGGTGGTCTCATAAATTCTGATATGGCTGAAGAAGTTCACCGTCAAGCCAGAGAGATGGGGACTGTGTGTTCTATTAAGTACCCTCTTTCAAGGAAGGATCTTGAGCAACATGGTAAGTGTGGATTTGATCTTTTCAACCCATGATATATAATGATGCAGATTTTGTTGAATAATTATAATAGGCTGATGTGAGTATGGGTCTAACTCAACCCCAGAAGCTAGCTCATAGGGTGGGGTTGCCCCCCACTTATATTATTTTGGCATTATCTCTAGCCAATGTGGGACTTTGGTTTTTTCTCAATAAGCTGATTCTAATTAGATTTGCTCGTGTCTTGTGCTGTTCTGATTGCTTGGACATGCCAGTAATATTATTGTTTTACTGCTAAACCCTTTTCTTATTTAAAAAAAACATTAGTTGTTTTTTTATCCCATGTATTCATATATATTGAGTACTGATAAGGATGTTGAAGTTTCATCTTCCACTAAAATTGTCGAAGAGATGGGTTTGCAGCTAGAATGTTGTTCAACAAGATAAAATCCATTGTATTACTTATTTAAATTTAAATATTCTTTTTATACTGCTTGGAATGGTGTTATGGTATACTTCATTATGGAATATTTCCAGGTCTCATGCAAGATGGCTGTACTATGGATGCTTCGGCTGTACTTTATACAAGTGTAAAATCAGCTCGAGCTTCTGTTGCAACGCTACATAAAAAAGAGATAGGTGGGGGAACTCTTTGGGCACGCCAACTGGGTGGAGAGGTAAAGTGCTTGTCATAGAACTCACCAGAGTTAGAGTATAATATCATCATGTTCCAGAAAAAAACATTATTTGTTTATGAATCTGCCAACTGAGAGAAGAACCTTTATTCTGTATTCATAAAATCTAATATTTTGCTTCATGTCATAAAATTTGCATTCCATGGTATTATTATTGAATGTGTTATTCATTTCTAAATCTGAGTATGTCACCCAATATTCTCTTTATTTTTATTTTTTTATTTATGAAAAGGTCATTAGGTCATAAGTAGCTGTAAGTTCTTTCTGCCATTAATCATGACAATAGGACATGCATTGTTTCAATATAAAGGAGGTTACATAACGAGAATTTGTGGTATGTGCTGCTTCTTGTGGCTTGAGAGGATTTTCATTTGGGTTTAGTTTTACTCTGTTTCCCATGTTGTGTAATGTATAGAAAAGTATTTTCTTAACTTTTGTCCCCATTTCTGAGTGTCTAGCTCTGATATGTGACAATCTGTTCTTTGAAGTAGGAGTTGTGTGTAAAATGTATGTACCCTGCCCACCATTTGGAAGTCTTTATACAGACTCAGAAGACTGTTTTCTGCCTGGTTGAAATGCATTTAGTAACTGCAGACTATACTTTCTCTGAATCATTAGGTGGTGGAAGATAGATTTCATCGTGTTTTTATTGTGTGCTTTTCTTCTATTGATTTTCAATTGTTTGTAGGTGAAGTTAATATCCCTGATTACTCTGTATGATCATGACTGAGATATTAGTTTCTTAACAATTTTCTGTTTTATGTGAGTCAGGGCTCCAAGACTCAGAAATGGAAGCTTATAATCAGAAACCTTCCTTTCAAGGTTTGATCCAGAGTTTAAAAACATGAAATAAATATTGTTTGGAGGCCTTGATTTCTGACTAGTTGACTAAACATGGATGCAGGCAAAAGATAATGAAATAAGAGATATGTTTTCATCTGCAGGGTATGTGTGGGATGTATTTATTCCACAAAAGTCAGACACGGGGTAAGTTCTTTTTTCTTTTCCTTGACTCTAATTGTTTCAATATACTGTTATACATAATGCTTTCTTAAACTGTTTTTCTTTTCCCCTCTTCTGTTTCCAGTCTGTCTAAGGGTTTTGCATTTGTAAAATTCACCTGCAAGCAAGATGCAGAAAAGGTATGAACTGTTACCAATGTTTTACTTTATCTACTGTTTGTATTCTGAAGCAACCTGCATATAAGCTGCCTGTTTCTGTTTCAGGCCATTAACAAGCTCAATGGATCAAAGTTTGCAAAACGAACCGTAGCTGTTGATTGGGCTGTTTCAAAAAAGATATTTAGCAGTGATACAAATAATGCTCTTGCCTCAGAGAAAGGTAATTTTTGCTTTCAGTGAAAATGGTACTGCCATCAGCCACTCATCTATATTTGACATCTTATTCAGTATGTTTGATATTGTTGCTTGCCATGCATTGCTTAATACTTGAGTTGGATTGCATAATCAGTTGAATGGAATGAAGTACTTTTGGCTTTTAAATGATGAAACATATACTTATTTCTAATGCTCTTCTCTACCAATGAATTCCAGGTGGATTGTGTATGCCCCTTTAATGCTTTAGTTGTGCATATTATTAAAGCTGATGTAATCATATTTTGAGCTTGTTTCTTCATGGACTACTGATATTAAACATTTGAAGTATTAGGTCATTGTGATTTATGCTATGCATGTTATTTGTTGTGAAACTTTTCATTATTGTTCTAGACTGTATTACACTATTGTGGCTTTACGAAAATCTCATTCTTTATCACTGTCCTATTTATTTTAGTATGCCAAAAAATCTTCATTTTAAACCTGATCTAATTAAATAAGACATCCTTTATGACTTCTTTAGGACAACAACAGATGAGCGATGAGGATGGTAGTGCTACTGAGGAAGATGATAGTGATATAGACACTAGTGCTATGGAGGAAGAAGGTGCTCCTCCTGAAGATAATTTTGATAAGGAAGCAGACATTGCAAGAAAGGTTCTGAACAACTTGCTTACATCCTCGAGCAAGGGAACATCTGTAAACAATGATTTGACATTGTCCAAGGAAAACAAGGAGCTGAAATCTGATGAAATTGTTAAGGACACAGATAGAAAAACATCTGATGAGTCTGAAAAAGTTTCAGGTGTTTCTAAGGGAACAGAAGAAGATGATTTGCAGAAAACAGTTTTTATAAGTAATCTTCCCTTTGAATGTGATAACGAAGAAGTGAAACAACGATTTTCTGGATTTGGGGAAGTAGGATACTTTGCTCCTGTTCTCCACCAAGTTACCAAGTATGTCTTAGAGCGTTGTTTTTCTGTTCTCTGTATTTCACTGAGCATTATTTATAGTCTCGTGTTACTCAATGCAGGCGACCGAGAGGGACTGGTTTTCTAAAATTTAAAACTGTAGAAGCAGCTGATACTGCAATTTCAACTGCCAGTGCTGCTTCTGGGATGGGTATTTTACTAAAGGGTAGGCCATTAAAAGTTTTAAAGGCTTTGGATAAGAAATCAGCACATGAAAAGGAACTAGAGAAAGCAAAAAATGAGGTTCATGACCACCGCAATCTTTACTTGGAAAAGGTTTGTTCTCTCCTTTGTAACTCTTGTGGAGCAGGCTGTTGATACTGATATTCAATAGGACTAACATTTGCATTGTCCTGCTAAATCGTAATAGGAGGGACTTATTCTTGAGGGAACTACAGCTGCTGAAGGGGTTTCAGCCAGTGATATGTTAAAACGCCAAGAGTGAGTATTTTGTGGTTTGGAGTGCTAGTGGCATTAAATATAATGTTAACTCACATCTATCTTGTAGGTTATAAATTACCATGAACAGCACTTGAGTAACTGTTTTATGGTTATAGATTACTGTATGCTGCATTTGAGGGACAAGTCATATGGTTCATGTTAAGTTGTTGTGGACAATTATGGTTTTCTTTTTAATTCTCCCAATATTGTGGTAATCATCTGTTAGTTTGTTTATCGGTGCTGGCTTTACCCTCATTTGAACTTTAGGAGGAAAAAGTATTTGTATTCTTCTCCTTGTTTTCCTTTTTTTTTTTTTCATGCTTAGTAATTTTCTTGAGAAAAATCACCAGAGGACAAGGAAAAACCCTCTTTTGAAAAGCTAAGATATAATTTCTAATGCACAAATGATAATTATTGCACAATCCATTTTGTGCATACATCCACAAACAAACAAAATGAGCCATAGATGATAGATCCACAATCCATTTTTGAATATCTTTACCCATTACTGTTCCTAACATACTATTCTGATTGTCCTATTGTATGTTGCATTTGATCTTCCAAATATAGTGGTATAATTATCTTCTTGCTCAAGTGTAATTCCTCCAGCTGGTGTTAGTGTTCTAACATTATTTATGGAAATTTCATAGGTTGGAAAGGAAAAAGAAGACAAAGCTTCAATCTCCAAACTTTCATGTTTCAAGAACTAGGCTCATTATCTATAACTTACCCAAGTCAATGAATGAGAAACAACTGAAGAAACTTTGCATCGATGCAGTTATCTCTAGAGCTACCAAGCAAAAACCAGTGATTCGGCAGGTTGGTTAAGCCAGATCATGACTTGAAGTTCTCAATTATTGTTTCTCTAAAGCTTTAGGAGAGTCATTTTATATTTTAACATTATACGTATATTCTGCAGATAAAGTTTTTGCAAAATGAAAAGAAAGGAAAGGTTGCTCAGGAACGCTATTCACGGGGAGTTGCCTTTGTTGAATTTTCGGAGCATCAGCATGCCCTTGTGGCTCTGAGAGTTCTCAACAATAATCCCGGTGACAACCATTTCTTATCTGTGTGGGTGGGACTATTTTGTACCTTCATCTCTGTTTTAATTTTATGTTGTCTTTCATGGACTGCAGAAACATTTGGTTCTGAACATCGGCCAATCGTGGAGTTTGCTCTTGATAATGTTCAAACACTTAAACTTCGGCAGGCAAAGCTACAATCTCAGCAGCAGGCTCCTCAAGGTGACAACAATGTCATGGAAAATGAAAAACCTGGCATGGTAGAAGGTCGCAAGCCTGTAAATGACAGAAAACGAAAATCTCAAGAGCACGACAAACTGGCAAAGGAAGCAGTACTGAATACATATAGTGAATCAGATGGTACAGTGGCAAATGGAAAATCCCCTCAAGGACAGTTCAAAAGACAGAAAGGCAACAACAACAAGAGTAAGAGGCCACTGAAAGAAAATCCAGAAGCCTTGTCCATGAAGCCAAAGAGTAACCAAAATGGCCCTAACAATGGTGGTGCATCTCTTGAAATTCAGAACACTGCCACTGACACTAATAGAAGAAAATCAGGGAACAAAGATGATGTTGTGGGGTTTAGAAAAAGAAAGATGCAAAACCAAGAACAAGAAGCAGCAGGCCAAACGATTTCTAAGAAACGGCCTAAGAAGAATAAAGGTTCAGTAGGGAAGGAAGAAGTGGATAAGCTTGACAGGCTTGTAATACAATATATATCCAAGTTCTCACACAAGGGTTCCCAAGAGAATGATGGAGAGAAAAAACCTTCTAAGCAGCTTAGGAAATGGTTCCAGTCATAGTTTACTACTATTTCTTGATATGAATTTTGTTACTTATATTTATTTTATTGCTTCCGAGAGTTTAAGCAATGTAACTTTAGTTGCACCATATCTTATGTTGATTTGCTTTTTATTTCCCTGACAACAATTTAATACTATTTAAATTTTTTAGCTGTGTTTGAGGAATGGGTGCAAATAATATCTAAATCATTTTATGGCTAGATAATTTCGAACGAGTTATTCAAGAAAATTTAGTTTACTTAACTGTTTAATTTGTTAAACCCACAAAGCATTATTTAGTTTACTTAACCTTTTTATTTCTTTTATCTCTTTTCCTTTTATTAATGCTAATATGCCTTATAACTACAATTTCTTTTTGTTTCCTGTGTTTTAGCAGTTTAGTTTTTATGCAAGTATAAAAAAACTTACATTGTGAATCAACTCATTGAAAGAATGTTATAATTTTTATGTTTCGAATTTTCATTTATTATATATATATTTTTTTACATTTTATTTGTATTTTCATATAAATAATAAGTTCATAAGTTCAACTAAAAATAAATTAGAAGCATAGAAATAACAAATCTCACCGTTAAACATCACAAAAGGGAGCTTTTAAAATATTACATTCACATCCATGCTTTTTCTTATCTGATAAATATTATAAGAATTGAAAAGTAATGAAAATTTACTTATAATGCACATAATATAAATAATTGATTTGTGTATTATAATTATTTTTTAATAAAACTCCATATCTAAAATAAATTCTGATTAATTAATAAAGTAAAATCTTGAAACCCATAATAATAATGTATAAAAATCAAACTTCCTTTTCAAAAAAAAAACAAACTCAAATATTATTAAGAAGATTAAACAATTAACAAAATCTACAATACCGGTTAGAATATAGTCGTATATGGTCTAACATGATTTAAGTGTGACCTTTCATGACAACCTTTTCTTGATCCATGCTTCCATTGGGTCAGTTGAAAATGTCGAAAATGTCGATGACCCACGTGAATCCAAATCGTCAAAACTAAATTCAACGGCTGATATTTCTTGGACAAAGTTGAAACAAATGGCGTGCAAAACCGCCAAGCTGGTCTTTAATTCTGCATCCATACTGCATGAACGGTGCACCCGCGACACAGAGGATCTTTGCAAGTAGTCGGAACTTTAACAGTCACGCACATTTTCACACTCACGTTCACTACACTGCTATTGCTCATAAAAATCAAATTGATGAATGCTTTCACTCTGAACTTCTCAAAGCCATTTTGTTTTTCTCTTTTCACTTCTTCACTACTCACTTAGGTAAACCCTCATTCTCTTCTTTTTCTCAAATCTCTATTCAGAAAATGGAATAAAAAAAATAGCACTTTTTATTATTGTTGTTGTTTGTTCAATCCCTTTAATTTTTTTTTTCAGTGATTTTTCCCTCAATTTTGTGTTTGTTCGTTTCAGTGATAGCTATCTATGGAGTCCTCTGTTGATGTATTAGATTTCTCAAAACGCTCTCGTCCAACTGGTATATTACTCATTTCCTTGTCAATTTTTTTTTTATATATATTTAATTTGAAATAAATGTTGATCACTATGTACAGCATTTGTATTTGTAGGACCATTTTCATTTTTAGCCTTTTCCCTTTTTGTTGGATTATTTTCATGTTGTACGCAGATGTTGTGGCCTTTCACCTCTTTTTTAATTCGTAATAGTGTGTTACTTCATGTGAAGTTTATAAGTTTCTATGCTAAAAAAAACATATAAAAGAGCATTTTGAGAGCTTCTCTACCAGATATATAGAGCATTTTCCAGTAGAGAGAAGTCGGCAAAAACACTTCTAATTTTGTATCCAAACAGGCTTGACTCCAAACATTTTTATTTTATTTGATGAAATTATTTGGTTTGATTTAACTAGTTGCTGTTGGAGTTTGAAACTGTGTTGGTCTGTGTAGTGTGTAGCATTTTATTTAAAAAACCGGTCGCAATGGTAATTGTTTCTCATTTTATGTTTGGCTGTAAATATGGAAATATGCCACAGATGCTATATCTGTGGTGGGTGAGGTTAGAAGAGTGCTGCCATTGAATTCTATTGATCACTTTTGAAAACACAGTGGCAATGTTCCTTATATGTTTGGACTCAATGGTACATGAAATAACTAACCGTATGAGGAAATAAATTGTGGGTTTGTGTTTGTGCTTATAAGTGGTGTGTGGTAGTGTTATGTTATGTGTCGGGTGATAACAGGTTATATTTTTTTTATGGTTAAGGTTAGTGTGATAGGCAATTAATCACAGGCAGGGGTTTGTTAGTCATTATATGACTCTTGTTGTAGTTTTCATGATTGGTATTTGGTACTGTGTTCACAACTTGTGACATTTACCATTCATCTTTTAATATCAATCCCGATTGTGGCTGCATTTTTCTGCAATTTCATGGATCGTGACAAAACCACAATTTAAAACCATGCTGTGTTGTGTAGAATCGCACTTGAGAGTTGCGTCTAGTTTTTTTCTTTCTTCTTAACGGAAAATGTCAGTTGTTAATTTGTTAGTGGAAGGGATTCGAACCCACGACCTCTCCTTCCTTTTCCCTTCAACTACCAAGCCAACCTTATAACTCCAGAGTTGAGTCTAATTGAAGTATACAAGCCTTGAGAATATTTGCTTTTGCTATTGTACTTTTATTATGCTTCCTTAGGATGCCTGCACTTAGTGGATCATGTGGTTTTGCCCAATATTCAATATATAATAGAACACTTGATGGAATATCTGTTGTTTCTCTGACTGTAGTTTCATTTTGTGAAACCAGGATTTTCCCCTGGCACTGACAGAGGCAAGAGACAGAAGTTATCAAGTGTTGTGGAGCACGGAAGTCCATTCGCAGTTACTGATCTGGATCGTACAGAGCATGGAAAATATGGAAGTGTCACAAAGGACATAGAGGGCCTTGTAGCCCGAAGAAGGAAGGTACTTGCACCTTACTTTGCAAAGTATCCCAGACTTTTGTTCAATGTGGTAACAGACCGCAATGAAGAAACTCCTAAGTTAGAAGAACAACAAGTTACTGGTTTGATACATCAAAATGTCATAGATTTTGAAACTCCCAAGTTACAAGATCATCAAGTTACTGGTTTGACACATCAAAATGCCATAGATTTGGAAACTCCCAAGTTAGAAGATCAACATGTTACTGGTTTGACACATCAAAATGTCATAGATTTGGAGGGGAGAAACACTGAGAAGGATGTTCATGCAGCACCAATTCATGATGTGATTCCCATTGATTCAGATGAGGAAGATGATAGAGATAAAAAATCTATTGTTTTATATGAAGCTTCAGATTTGGAAGATGATAAAGATAAAAAAATTAATGTTCCATTTCATGAAGTTGTATTGTCGAGACTAGTTGCACCGTCACCTGCATCTAAGAAGATTGTAAGTTTTTTCTTATTTTTGTAATTATTTAAATATATGAAATATCAATATTGAATTAATGCTTACTGATATGCATGTGCTTTTATTTGGAACTTATTAGTAACATGCTCCATCTAGGGATTTGATAGAATTTAGCATATCTTTTCAACATTTATGTTGTGGCAGAAGATTTTGTAAATATATGATTGACTTTTTCTTGAATTATTCTTTTATCCTGATTTTTTTTCCCTTTCAAGAAAATATTTAAGTGTTGTTGCATTTCTATTGGCTGTTGCTGAAGTTTTTTTTTTTCCATTGAACCATCTACATTTTTTAAACCTTTTTTTTTCTCAATAATATTTATAATTATAGCAAGATGATTACCATTTTATTGAATTCTCAAAGTTAGGCTGGTATTCTTTAAGCATATTAGTGTTCTTTCTGTGAAGGCTCAGATGAGTTAAAACATAAAACATTAACATTAATGAATGTGTTGAAGACTCTGAAGTGAAATTTTGAAGTATGAAACATGTATTGTAAACAATTCTTAATCCCTTACTTTCTTAATACTGCATTGCTCTCTTGAAAATAAGTGCTTATTTCTAGTACTTTGGCCATGTTTCACTGAAATTGATATTTTTGCCCTGTGGGTTTAGTTCTGAAATGTTGGATTGGATGTCTTGCTAAACTTGAATATTCTGTACTTTTTGATAATTTATAGTATGCTTGGTCATTGGGCAAGTGAGGGGTTGAAAATGAAATTAATGGATGTATCTGGATTTATATGTTATCTAAGATGTTGTGTTATTTCTATCTTTTTTTTTTTCTTTACTCCTACTACACACACATTAATGTTAAAAGGTAATAGTGAATTATGATGAGTTTTTACCATTTGATTTTCAGAGCATATTGTGTGAAATTTTTAAAATTTGAATCACTGCATTTGCATTTAGGCAACTTCCTTAAAAGTTTGTGTATTTGGAATTAAATTTGTAGCTAATTTTCATGAGAAGATGTTGGGTCTTTCTTCTTGTACTTCTTCATTTTAATGCAACTTGTTTCCCTAACATACTTTACTGCATCGAAAAATGCATTTTAGGAGTACCACACTCCCATTCCTTACCATGGAGAAAACGAAGATCTAAAAGTTGAGACAAGTACTGCTGGTAAAGGTGACACTAGGGGAGATAAAGGTGTCTATGTGGGTGTACAGGAGGAAAAGGATCATCAGGTTGATACAGCACATGATGATGATCTAGAAGATATTTGGAAGGAGATGTCAATGGCAATAGAATGTTCCAAAGTATAATACTTTAATTTGATTTTATTTTTCAATAATAATACTTTCCTTTTTCAAGTAGTATATCTTCTACCCATTTTGGTGATTTTTTGTATCATTTAATTTGTAGTGTGTTACTAATTTCAATGAGTTAGATTAAGTGTCAGATGACTAGGGTGTTTCACTAATTTCATTGATTTAATTTGTACTTCTACTAGGATGTTTCTGTGAATCCTCTGCCAGATGAAGAAGCAATAAGAAATGAAGACTGTGATCATTCTTTTGTTTTAAAGGATGATCTTGGTTATGTTTGTCGTGTTTGTGGCATTATTGACCGAGGAATTGAAACTATATTTGAGTTCCAGTACAAGGTTAGAATCTTGTTTTTGCATTAATGCTTTTTTGGTTATAAATCTTGATTATAAAAATTTAATGAATGTATGGTACTGTGTGCACCACACAGATTAAATGTTTGAGCAGGGCATAAGCATAACAACAATATGACAAGTGAAACAGTTAGAAACTCATTGTGTTGAAGAAACTCTAATAATAAAGTTGAAGAAACTGTTTATCTTTTTCTATTCAACTTAATTTTCTTTAAGGACTCAGAAAGCTCTTTATTAAACCAAAATAATATAATAGCAGGTAGACCATTCATATCATGTGGGCTTAATTGCTTTATAAAAATAATGGCTAGTTCTTAATTCTTCTATATATATTCTGTACTAAGATCTGAGATTACTTATGGCTGGGATAGGAAGTGTTCAAAATTGAATTTTTTTATTTATTATCATATTTATTTTATTGAAGGTTAAACGGAGCACAAGGACTTATGCATCTGATTCATGGAATCCCAAAGCAAAAGCAGATGTATATGGCATTAATGTTGCTAAAGATGATTTCATGCTAACTGAATTCTCAGCACATCCAAGACACATGAAACAGATGAAACCCCATCAAGTTGAAGGATTCAATTTTCTTGTTAGAAATCTTGCGGGTGACCATCCTGGTGGCTGCATCTTAGCCCATGCTCCAGGATCTGGGAAAACATTCATGATAATCAGTTTCATACAAAGTTTTCTAGGAAAGTATCCTACTGCAAGACCCTTAGTGGTGCTTCCTAAGGGAATATTGTCTACATGGAAAAAGGAGTTTCAAACATGGCAAGTGGAGGACATACCTTTGTATGACTTTTACTCAGTGAAGGCAGATAATAGAAGTCAACAACTAGAAGTGTTGAAACAATGGGTGGAGCATAAGAGTATCCTTTTCTTAGGATACAAACAGTTCTCCTCTATTGTCTGTGATGATGGGACCAACAGTGCATCTTTATCTTGCAAAAATATTCTACTGAAGGTTCCTTCAATTCTTATTTTAGATGAGGGACATAATCCAAGGAATGAAAACACGGATATGGTACAATCCCTTGTAGAAGTTCAAACCCCTAGAAAAGTTGTACTGTCAGGAACACTTTATCAAAATCATGTTAAGGAGGTGTTTAACATCTTAAATCTTGTTCGGCCAAAATTTTTGAGGATGGAAACATCTAAGTCTATTGTCAAGCGCATTGAAAGTAGAGTGCACATACCGGGGAAAAACTTCTATGATCTAGTTGAAAACACTTTGCAGAAGGACACAGATTTTAGAAGGAAAATAGCTGTCATAAAAGATTTGCGTGAGATGACAGGCAATGTCCTTCACTATTATAAAGGGGATTTTCTTGATGAGCTTCCTGGTCTTTTTGATTTTACTGTGGTACTCAATCTTAGCCCTAGGCAGAAGCTTGAAGTTGAAAAGTTAAAAAGGTTATCTGGAAATTTTAAGAAATCTTCTGTAGGCAGTGCTGTCTATTTGCACCCTAAACTGAAACCTTTAGCTGAAAAGGGTGAAAAAAGTATATCTGAATCTGATAACATGATTGATGATCTGATAGAGAAACTGGACGTGAGAGATGGTGTGAAGTCCAAATTCTTTCGGAACATGCTAAATTTGTGTGAATCAACTGGGGAGAAGCTTCTAGTTTTCAGTCAGTATCTGTTACCTTTGAAATATTTAGAAAGGTTAACCATGAAATGGAAAGGCTGGAGTCTAAAAAGAGAAATCTTTGTAATCTCAGGAGAAACAAGCTCTGAGGACCGAGAATGGTCAATGGAAAGATTTAACAATTCTTCTGATGCCAAAGTCTTCTTTGGCTCGATCAAGGCTTGTGGAGAGGGCATATCATTGGTTGGGGCATCCCGCATAATTATTTTGGATGTTCATCTCAATCCTTCTGTTACTCGCCAAGCTGTTGGTCGTGCATTCAGACCAGGCCAGAAGAAGAAAGTCTTCGTGTATCGATTGGTATCTGCTGATTCTCCTGAAGAGGAAGATCACAGTATTTGTTTCAAGAAGGAATTAATTTCAAAAATGTGGTTTGAATGGAACGAGTATTGTGGCAATCGAGCTTATGAAGTTGAGGAAGTTGGGGTGAAAGAGTGTGGTGATCTATTTCTTGAAAGTCCACTGTTAGGGGAGGATGTAAAAGCTTTGTATAAAAGGTTAGTGACCATTCTTTCCCTTTTTGTTGCATATCGTATGCCAATCCCACAGTTCTCTCTTAATATTTGTTTTTATTTGTGTCAGGTAGAATGTGGCTTTCCATGGACATTGGTAAGCAATTATTTTTTGCTTTTATGTGATTGCACAGTTTTAGTATTCTATTTTGTTTCAGAGCAGTGTAGTGAGTTACTGAACTGAATTGGTTATCTTTGATCTCTACTCTCTGCAGATACATGTGATTTATTGATCTCCTCTCCCACTCTCTGGGATAGGGGTGGAGACTTAGAGTGTGTTGAATTTTCTGAACTTTGTAGTAATCCTTTTAGTCATGTTTTTTGCTTCATTTATGTGTGGTTATGATGTTAAGAATGTTTTGCCTCAAATATTAAGATATAAGCAAAGCCTTGAAAGTAAAACAGATGAGAGTTATAACTGTTCAAATTGTTGGAGGCTAGTAGAAGAAGTCAAAGGCCCTTTTTAAATTGTTACAGGTAGAGAGACACCAACAAAGTTGATATGGTAGTGCAGCTAGAAGTATACTTGAGGGGTCTTAGTGACCTTGCATTTCCAAGAAACAACTTAGAAAATATTTGTGTAGTTAGTTTAAACATTAATCTTGTTTTCTTTAAAATTAAGTATTTGGATTATGGGATGGTGAAATAGAATGAAATTGAGTGAAATTGCTTGTTTTATTGTTATTGTTTAAGTACTTTGTGATGAAATAAAAAGACTGAAATTTTAGGAATATAAATAAATTGGGTTCCTTATAGAACCATGCAATTTTTTTAGATGGGTATCATAATTGACGGCTTTATTCTTTTTTATGAAAATATATACAGAAAAATACTGAAATTTTAGGAACATAAATGGGTTCATGCAATTTTGTGGACTCACTTTGATCGAACCATTGCTTCTTTTGTTTTAATGTTATTTTTAGTTCATTAAGTTTTCTATTTTATATATTTTATATTTTAGTTTATAATGTTTTTAAAGTATCATTTTGGTCCATTTAAGGGGATCTGTTTTAGTTCATTAAGTTTTAGGAAATTGTAATAAGAATAGAATGTAACATTTGAGCCTATCAAATTAATTCAAAGACTAACCAAAAAACAAACCAAATTGATTTTTTCCAAGGTTTCACCAAAATGGACCAAAATGTGTCAAAACATAACATAGTAGCAAAACGACAACTTAAAAACATTATGGATTAAAATGTAAAAAATGAAAAATTTAATGAACTAAAAGTGACATTAAATTATTCCCAAATTATTATTTTTTTTTTGTTATCGTGATATTGATACGAAGTATTCATCAACTTTGTTGATGACTAATCTTCGTGACTAATCTTCGTTGGAAAACTTGGCTGACCACTTTGTGTGGGGTTTTCTTCTTCCTATCAAGTTTTTTTCATCTACAAGACTTCAACTCGAAATTTTACTTAAGGAGAAATCTAGACTAAAAAGTATTATTTTTATTTCTTTTTTTATCTTCACCATTTGGAAATTCCTTTAAGGAGTGACTTGTCCTCTTAAGTGACGAATTAGTGGATGCCACTTGTATAAAAATATTACTCTAGAGAGATTTAAAAATACAATTTTGAAAAATATGAATAAGCATGTTAAATTTCTAGAGAGATTTAAAAATAATGAAATATTAAAAAGCAATAGTAATGTCATGAAAAGGTTGAAATTTTTTTTTTGAAAAATATGAAAAAGCAAGTCTAATATCTTGAAAAAGTTGAAAAAAAATTAAGATTTTGAAAAAAAAAAAAAAAAAAACCAAGACAAATGTCTAGAAATTTGAAAAAAAATGATTCTTTTTGAAAAAAATGTGAAAATCCAAGTATAATGTCTTTAAATGTTGCAAAAAATGAAAATTTAAAAAAAAAAACTTGAAAAAGCAAGGATAATGTCTTGAAAATTTTGAAAAATATGAAAAAGGAAGTTTAATTGTCTTGGAAAAAGAGAATTTTTTTTTAACAATTTTAAAAATGAAGAGGAATATCTTTCAAAATGGAAAGAAATTGAAAATTAAAAAAAAATTATATCAAAAAGCAAGAGTAATATCTTAGAAGAGTTTAAAATTAATGAATATTTAAAAAATATTAAAAAGCAAATAAAATGTTTTGAAAATTTGAAAAAATATCAAAATATGAATAGACAAAACATTTAGGATTTCTTAAATGAAACCCTAAATATTTAGGGTTTCGATTAAATGTTTTATTTATGAAGCCTTAAATATTTAGGGTTTCATTTGTGAAACCCTAAACCTTAATTATTTAGGGTTTCATTAATGAAACATTAAACTTTACCCTAAATTGAAATTATAAATATTAAAGGTTTGATAAATGTAGTCACAACTATTTAGGTTTTCATTAATGAAACGTTAGATATTTAGGGTTTCTTGAATGAAAATAAAAAATTAATCCTAAATATTTATGTTTTAATTAATGAAACCATGAGATTGTCCCTAAATATTTAAGGTTTCATAAATGAATCTATAAATGAAAACGCTAAATATTAAGGGTTTCATAAATGAAACTCAAAATTTAATCATAAATATTTAGGGTTCATAAATGAAACCATAAATTGAAACACTAAATATTTAATATTTTATAAATGAAATATTAAATTGAAACCCATAATATTTAGGATTTCTCAAATGAAACTCCTAATTATTTAGGGTTTTTATAATGAATCTCTAATTATTTGTGGTTTCTTAAATGAAACCTTAATGATTTTGGGTTTCATTAATGAAAACCCTCAATTGAAACCCTAAAAATATTTATTGTTGTATAAACAAAGTAATAATTATTTACTACTTCATAAATAAAATCATTAATCGAAACCCTAAATATTTAGGTTTCATAAATGAAACCCAAATAAATAAAGGTTTCAAATATGAAACTATAATTATTTAAAAGTTTTATTGATTTAACACTAATTTACAAATGAAACCCTAAATCCTCAGAGTTTCATAATTTTTTTTTAAATATGAAAAAGTAAGGATAATGTCTTAAAAAAATTTCAAAAATACAATTTTGAAAAATATGAATAAGCAAGTTAAATTTCTAGAGAGATTTAAAAAAAATTAAAATTTTAAAAATATTAAAAAGCAAGAGTAAAGTGATGAAAAAGTTGAAAAAAAATTAATTTTAAAAAATATGAAAAAGCAAGTTTAATATCTTGAAAAAGTTGAAAAAAAAAATTAAAATTTTGAAAAAATATGAAAAACCAAGACAAATGTCTAAAAATTTGAAAAAATGATTTTTTTTAAAATATGAAAATCCAAGTGTAATGTATTTAATTGTTGAAAAAAAATGAAAATATTAAAAAACAAGAAAAAGCAAGAGTAATGTCTTGAAAATGTTGAAAATATGAAAATTTTGAAAAATATGAATAAAGGAAGTTTAATGTCATGAAAAAAAATGAAAATTTTTAAAAATTTGAAAAATGAAGAGGAATGTCTTTAAAAATTATATAAAAAAGTAAGAGTAATGTCTTGAAAGAGTTGAAAATTAATGAAAATTTAAAAAATATTAAAAAGCAAATGAAATATCTTGAAAATTTAAAAAAATATGAAAAGACAAGAATGTTTAAGGTTTCTTATAGGGTTTCAATTAAATGTTTTATTTATGAAATCCTAAATATTTAGAGTTTCATTTATGAAACCATAAACCCTAATTATTTAGGGTTTCATTAATGAAACCTTATAGCTTCACCCTAAATTGAAACCATAAATATTAAAGGCTTGATAAACATAGCCTCAACTAATTAGGATTTCATTAATAAAACTTAAGGTTTCATGAATGAAAACCTAAAAGTCACCCTAAATATTTATGTTTTAATTAATGAAATCATGAAATTCTCCTTAAATATTAAGGGTTCCATAAATAAAACCTAAAATTTAACCCTAAATATTTAGGGTTTCATAAATAAAACTATAAATTGAAGCATTAAATATTTAGGTTTTCATAAATTAAACATTAAATTGAAACCCATAATATTTAGGGTTTCTTAAATGAAACCTTAATTATTTAAGGTTTGTTTAATGAATCCTTAATTATTTATGGTTTCTTAAATGAAACCTTAATGATTTCGAGTTTCATTAATAAAACCTTCAATTGAAACCTTAAATATTTAGGGTAATATAAACAATGCCTTAAATTAAAACTCTATATATTTAGTGTTTCATAAATGAAACCATTAATCGAAACCCTAAATATTTAGGTTTCATAAATGAAATCCAAATAAATTAAGGTTTCGAATATGAAACACTAATTTATAAATGAAACCCTAAATCTTTAGGGTTTTGTCAAGGAAAATTTTTAAAAATATGAAAAAGCAAGGGTAATGTCTTTAAAAAATTTTAAAATAAAATTTAAAAAAATATGAATAAGCAAGTTAAATTTCTAGAGATATTTTTAAAAAAAATGAAAATTTAAAAAAAATATGAAAAACCAAGAGTGATGTCTTAAATATTGAAAAAAATGATTTTTTTAAATATGAAAAAACAAGAGTAATGCCATGAAAAAATTTAAAAAATATGAAAAAGCAAGTCTTTTTTTTTTTAGTGCAATAAGGGGGCTTATGAGCCCCTAAAAAGTATTATTATTATTAAAAAACTTGAAAAATCTCAGAACTTATATCATCCGCTACAAGGTTACAGATAAACCTAGAACTCGAATAAAAAATCTCACACTCTTCATTAAGTGTGAAGCCAAATTTTGCTAAAGCACCCATGACCACATTTGCTTCTCGGCTGACATATCCCCATGTGTATCTTCTTCTGTAAGTCACAAATTCTTTAATAGATTGAACCAATTGAATCATTGGACTTGTGCATGCAATTTTGATGTCCATAGCAATGTTCCATACTTCTACATGACGATCGAGCACGTTCTTAGATTATACGCAAATGTCCATAATACAGCTCCATTTTGACCTCGTAGAATACCTCCGCACGCTACTTCGACACTCACATTGACAACTCCATCACAATTGAGTTTATACTGTCCTTGGCCTGAAGGCTCCCACACTACTTTTCTCGTCCTTAAAGGGTTGCTATTATTATCATGGACTACGCGCTTAAACTTGGACGCATACAAGGTGTTTATTACCATTCGTCTCAATCTGGCCACAATACTTGAAACTGACGTTGAGAAAAAAAAGAAGACTACATTATTTCGGTTCCTCCACAGGTAATATAGAGTTACCCCAAAATGAGTATGCCATTCTCTTTGCTGGTGTTTAATAACCGTGCGCATGTTGTTTTATAGCCATTCACTTTTCACTTACATCATCAATAAAGAATGTCGTGGGTAGTATTTTGTCTGAAATTTCCTCCCATACTCTTCTTACAAATATGCAGTCTCGTAACGCATGAAGTATAGTTTTTGGTTTGAGGAGACATACTAGGCATACGTTGTTTGTTGTTATCCCTCTAGACTTCCTTAAGGCATTAGTGACCATGGCTTGGCACGCCATCTTCCACGCATGTCCGGTCCCCACCATCTCCAAATTGTACGATGTAATGAATTCTTTCTATTAGTTTCCTGGGTAATGGCTTTGTAAGCAGATGTCATGGAGAACTACCCATTATTAGTTATACTCTAGGTCGGGGCATCATCATCTCAAGATATAACTAGGGGCTCTAGCGTCAAAATAGTCTCGCACATCTGTTGTGGGACTATCTTTCTAAGTTTGTTCACGTTCCAACCTCCTTAGGGAATGGTAAAGTCACTTATAGTGGTTTTTTTTTTTTTTTTTTATCAATTTTGTCTAATTGCACACATGCATACTCACTCAATTTCCCATGTTGTGGAACCCACTTGTCTTGTTAGAAGAGAATAGAAGTGTCATTCGTTACCTTCCAAACAGTTTGCTTTGATACTTCCTCCCATACCTGGTTGACCCCCTTCATGAAGTTTGACATAACTTTCACTTTTTCCATTATTGGTACAACCTTATTTCCACACTTATATTTCGCGCGAATTACCGCTGACCATAATGCTTTCTTGCGTATACACAACCGTCAACCAGCATTCATAAGAAGTGCGTTGTTCATGCTTCACGTGGCGTGTAATCCAAGTCCACCAGCATACTTGGCTAAACAGACATCTTTCCATGCAACCGTATGCAATTTTCTCCCATCTGCTGAGTCGCCCCAAACAAACCCTCAACATTTCTTATCGATCTCCTCGCAAATTGATATTGGAAGAACTACGGACTGCATAATGTAGATCAAGATTGACTATAGTACCGATTTTGAAAGCGTGACTCTGCCTGCCATTGACAGTAGTTTCCCTTGCCAGTTACTAAGCCATTTATTCACTTTCTCTAGTAGGAAGCCAAATGTTTGCTTGGACGGAGATTCATGAAAGATGGGCACCCCTAAATACTTCCCAAGGTCCTCTACACACTAGAATCCTCATTTTGCCACTATTTCTTCTTTAACACTCTAGTTAGTATTTTTGGAGAAGTATATTCTTATTTTTTCTTTATTCACCCGTTTCCCTAAGCTCTCATAGAATAAATTCAAGATTGTGTTGGTTATCTCTGCTTGCTCCATCGTCGCCTTAGCAAACAAGATAAGATCATTTGCGAATGCTAAGTGTGATATTTGCGGCCCACCTTTACTGATCTGTATTGGTTTCCACATTTTCTTCTCAATTGCTAAATTGATTAGTTGGAACAATCTTTCAATACATAGAACGAACAAGTATGGAGAGATAGGATCACCTTATCGCACTCCCCTAGACAGGTAGAATTCTTTAAGCGCTTCACCGTTCCAAAGAATTCTCATACTGACTGTTGATATAGGATGCCATATAATATTAATGAAGTTGGTTGGACATCCTATGTCAATGAGTTTCTGTCACGAACTCCCAGTTCAATCGGTCATATGCTTTTTCGATATCAACTTTAATCGTCATCCATCCAATCTTCCCCTTCCTACTTTTCATAGAGTGAAACACTTCTTGTGCGACCACAATATTATCGCTGCTATGTCTGTTAGGAATGAAGCTGCACTGACATGGACCGACTAGCTTCTCCATTACTTGTCTAAGTCTTAACGCTATTATTTTTGTGATTGTTTTGTAAGACACATTACATAGACTAATGGGTCTTAGGTCCTGCATTCTTATCGCTAGCTCAACCTTTTGGACAAGGGTGATTAGAGTTTCATTTATCTTCTTAATCTCCGTAGGGTTCTTGCATGCGTCCATGATAAGATCACTGAAATCATCACCCACTATGCTCCATTGTGTTTGGTTGAAAACCGCTTGAAATCCATCACTACCCAGAGCTTTAAAGGGACCCATACTCTTGATAGCTACATGGACTTCCTCTTTTGTCACCTCTCGCCCCAACATTCCAATCTCATCCATATCCAACTTCGGAAAGGCACCAGTCAAGCAAAAAGGAGTTCGCGTATTATCATTGAAGAAGATCGCTTTGAAATATGAAGTGACGTATTTTTCTAGCTCCATCGATTGTCCAACCCACTTACCGTTTTCATTCTGAATTATATCAATCCGATTCCGCTTTCAGCGAACCGACGTCAAGCCATGGAAGTATTTCGAGTTCCTATCACCAAATTCAATCCATTTGGATCTGGATTTTTGGAACCACAATACCTCTTCTTGGATCAAGATTTGCTCGTACTCCTTCCACGCGTTTTGTTGTTCCTGTACTAGCCATGACCTTGCCCCTTTCCTCATTTGGCAATCAATATTATTAAGTTTTCGCAGCAGTCTATGTTTTCAGGAGAATATATGCCCAAATACTTCCTCATTCCACTTTTGTAAGTCCTCCCAAAGTTGGTCAATTTGATCATTCCAATCTCTATTATGTTTCCATCTTGATTCTATAAAGCTAGGGAACTCCTCATGCAGTAACCACAATGCTAGGAATTGAAAGGTTTGCTGCCTTCTATTTATCACTACCCTATTTGCGAGTTGCACTAATAATGACCTATGGTCTGATATGAAAAAGCAAGTCTAATATCTTGAAAAAGTTGAAAAAAAAATTAAAATTTTGAAAAAATATGAAAAAGCAAGAAAAATGTCTTGAAATTTGAAAAAAAAAAGTGTTTTTTTTAAAATATGAAAATCCAAAGTGTAATGTCTTTAAATATTGAAAAAAGTGAAAATTGAAAAAACAAGAGTAATGTGTTGAAAAAGTTGAAAAAATGAAAATTTTAAAAATTTTGAAAAATGAAAAGGAATGTCTTTAAAAATGGAAAGAAATTGAAAATTAAAAAAAAAATATGAAAAAGTAAGAATAATATCTTGAAAGAATTGAAAATTAATGAGAATTTAAAAAATATTAAAAAGCAAATGAAATACAAGAATATTTAGGGTTTCTTAAATGAAACCTTATATATTTAGAGTTTCGATTAAATGTTTTATTCATGAAACCTTAAATATTTAAGGTTTCATTTTATGGTTCATTTATGAAATCCTAAACCCTAGTTATTTAAGATTTCGTTAATGAAACCTTAAATTAAAATCATAAATATTAAAGGTTTGGCAAATGTAGCCTCAAATATTTAGAATTTTATTAATGAAAATGAAACGCTAAATATTTAGGACTTCATTTTGTCCTTTCATATTTTTAAAATTTGTATTTTTTTTTCAAGATTAATTACTTTTATTTTTTCATATTTTAAAAATTTTCATTTTTTTTTCAAGACATTACTTTCATAAATTCAACCAATTTTTAATATATCAATGATTCAAAACAACAAATAAATTTATGAAGAACCCATAACAAAATTTGATTATTTATTAAGAGACTCAAAGTTAAGCCTATCTTTATTTTCTCATAAAAAAAAAATTATTTAAGCCTATGAACAGTTAGCATGAATACTTCATAAACTCAACCAATAAATGCTCATTCAGAGAAAAATTCCTTATTCTTTGATTGTATAAAATTACATAGCGGACAATGTCAAAACAAAATAAAATTCCTCATAATTCGTATACAAAAAATCCCTAATCATGCCTAAGAATACATTTTCTGAATATAATTCTTCTGTTTCCTGTGAAGCTGGGGATGATTAATTGATTCACTTCATGGGTACAAAGTACATTGCAGCAAAAATTAAAAAATAATACCACAAAAAAATACAAAAGGAGAATGGTAAGGGAAAAGCGAATGAAAAAGGAAAACATAGCAAAGAAAGCTATCTTCACAGGCCCTAACTATAACAACGCTTTAAACCTCTACTGTATTGTATTTCTCTTTTGATGTGATCTTTCTCTCTTCCAAACAATAACTACGCCATAAAAATCAGATGAAGCCAATAAGTTTTCTCCATGGTTCCAGGAAATACCCATTACAGGAAACCGATGACCCTGCATCATAAAAAATGTTCTTCATTTCGAGCTTTTCATTATAAAACTAATAATACCTTCATTGAAGGTAAGACTAACCTGTAGCTTGTTCACACATGTATGTTTTGGCTTCGTTAAATCATAGAAATAGACATTTGAGTCCTCGCTTCCAGCAACTTCACATCACAAAAGATGATAATATTAGAAGGACAGCAACTGTAACGTTGCTTTAGTCAAAGATATTTCAGAAAAGTTAGTTTGCACTTTGAAGCATTATTTAGTGATAAACAAATTCTTTTTTATTTACAAATGCATAATCCTTGAGTTATGACTGCATGTGAATTATTTTCTAGTTTGATACAGTTGGAGTTTGGGTTTAATTTGATAAAAAATAAAAAAAAGCAGCATTATTCTTTAAAGAAGGAAAAAAAAAAAAAAAAAAAGAAGTATGCAAGAATGATATCAACATACCTATGAATTCTCCTTTTTCAAGGGAAAGAAGAGGACAGAAAGAAGCTTGAATTTTGTGTATACGAGGAGCTAATTTCAGCGAGCATCTAAGAGTTAAATAACCTTTTATCTCCAAAGCCACACTATAATAACCAACAATTAGTTCTCAGAAACAAAAATTAAGAGTTCAAAAAAAGACAAGTGAATGCACTTGGGATTAATGGCAAATTGTTTTTGAACCTGAAGAAAGACAGATTTCCATCCTGGGTACATGTCAACAACACAGGTCCTCGAGCCAGTAGAGAGAAACTCCGATACTGCACTGTTGTGACAGGAGATTTGTGTCTGCTGCTACTTCGGTAACGGTGAGAGCGAGATAGTACACCTGTGTGGGAGTTCATATTTACTGAGTATATACATCCCTGCACATACAATCCAGTACCTAAAGAAAATGAGATAAACCTAACAATTAGGATATACAAGTTGCATATATAGAGCAGCTCACCTGTGCATCTCCACAAAATAAAACATGGCCAGTATGATCATGGTCCATAGCAGTCACTTCACTGTCAAATATTGATTTATTAATTATCCTTCCAGTGCTAAAATTGAACACCTGGTACCATCATATAATTTTTGAGAAAAATAATGATTTACCATAACAGGTAATGTAAGTAAAAAATGGAAAAAAAATAATAACATACAATTTTATGGGGGAAAGGAGTAGAGATAGTAACTAAGCCACAAATAGTTAATAGTGGGAATATTTATCTAATCATAAATTGAAATCATGTTGATTCGTTGAATGAATTCAACTGTCATATTGTCTTCCTCTTGTTTCAGTGTCTGAACATACAAACAAACATTCTTCCTATCAATTGACCAATCATATGATCAACGAGTCTGTTTGAATGTGGAGAGTGGAAAGGAAATGATGGGAAGGGAATAATTATCATTATTTAGGAGTTTGAAATTTTGTTGAAGGGAAAGTGAGGGATTACTCTTATTTTAAAATTCACTACTTTATCTTCATAAATTGAGTAACTTAGAATAAAACAGTTAAATTTAAATTTTACAGTGTATCACTTATAAACCAGAAAACCTTCCCATTTCTTCCCTCATTAATATCCAAACACAGGAAGGTAACTCTCTTCCATTCCCTATTCATTTTACTCCATTCTCTCTCTGAAACTTCTCAGCATAACCATAACACCAAACCACAAAAAAGAACACAATGCTGCTTCAATGACATTTAAGGTCTGAGTGACGCCACATCAAAGACATTTCAGGTTTACCAAGCAAGAATGAATGACTAAGATCAATACATTCTAATAGAGGCTACAGCTAAGCTGTCAAACATGTCACTTCCTTCTCAATAAAAAAACAAAATGGAAACAATTAAGATATTTACATTGATTTCTTTGTTTGCATTGCCAACTGAAAGGAAGTTGTTATTTACCTGCACCAAATACAGAAAAAATAGTCTTCAGTAAAAACCAAGGATGAAAGCAAAAGAATAAATTTATTTACCCAGATAAAATATCAAAACCCACATGCATTATGATGTAGGAAACCATATCTTTGGAAAAATCAAACAAATTGAAAAAGAATATTTAAGTTTCACTAAATGAGATGAAGAAAGAAATATGATGCAAACTGTTGTCATTTTCCTCCATTTTCCTAACAGACAAACTCCCCTCCTCCCATGCTCAACCTTTCTCTTAGAGAAGAATATTTCCGTTTCACTAGATGTGACAAAGACAGAAAAATTCTTCATGATAAACCATGAATATCTTTTTAGGTTTCTTATCTACTGAGTAAAGATCTGCCCAAGTTTGAACAAGCAACCAAAAATAACCCTAAGTGTATAGAGTAAGTCTCAAATTCTTTAACATGGACGATGGACCATAGAGAAAATTACTAGTTTGCCTCATCATTATCTCCTTTCAAAAAACAAGTTCAGCCAACAAAAAAAAAAGACGAGAGAGAGAGAGAGAGAATAAAAAAAATTACAAGTAAATCCAAGTTCAAGACCACAATGAATGTCTCTGTCCTTCTGCAAACTATGAGAGAGATCCGATTCCACCCTTAAAAAATCTAGCCATCTTCAGTCTAGGAAAGTCAATTTTATCACCTCTCTTAGCATAAAGAATGGCTATTATAACTTTTGGAAAAAGATAGACAGAAGAGAGTGAAAATCTAGTAAATTGAAATGCACACAAATCAAGAGATAACAGGTAAGGAATGTTACTTTTCATTCTAATTAAAAATTATAGGATGAAATTATCAAAAACATTAACAGAATATCTTAAGTTTTCAAATCTAAGATGAGGGTATTTTGTCCAACTATGAAAGAAGACAATGCTATCCTCTGAAGAGGTGGGAAGGCTAGCATTCTGTATACATAAACACACACACACACACTTATACATAAATACACACACCCCATGTATACTTACAGGGTGAAAACGGATACACAATTGTGAAGAGACTCCATATATCACCCGTATGCAAATACCTTTCGCTATCTCCCATACTCTCACAGTTTTATCCAATGAAGACGATGCAATGTATTGATTGTTTGACGTAAAATCAAAATCTGAAAATAAACCAGCATACTTAGTCATGTAATTAGGGAGCATTAGAATTTAGGAAATCTTGTTAAAACATAATTCCAATTTAGGAATAAGTAACAAATTCAGCAAGAATTTGGTCAATGGCAGACCATTTTTTTTTTCTGGAAATCTGGCTAATTTGATCTCCAATTGGAAATATGAAGACTGAGATTTATTGATCCATAATTCCCCCGTTAAAAAAAATAATACATTAGATGATATTGCCTTAGTGCACTTGACCATACATGTCATGCAGAATTAAATATAGACCAAAGAAACAAAGACAGTCTAAACCTGTCACATCTTTGGAATGCCCATCTAATTGTTTGATGACTGAAGGATTCTCAGATACACTGCACACAGTCAAGGTTCCATCTGAGGCCCCATAAGCAAGTAGATCAGAACTCATGTGCCCAAACTTCAACACCATAACTACACATAAAGATTTTCAGGATTATTCCACCACGACAACCAAGTAAAAACAGGGACTAGTGCTAGGGAAATGAAAAGAGAAATCTAGATTGGACTCTACCAGAGGCTTTGCACTGATCAAAGATGCAATGCATTCCAACAAAAGAATAGGCAGCCTCAACCCCACGTTGTCTAGGACGATCAGAATCACTTACACTTGAGCCAAAACTTGTTCTATGATTAAATACTGGATTTGCATTTTGCAGATCCTACAATGTAAATGAACACACAATAGGTATGTGCAATACAAGTATATTACAATAAAATCTACAATGCACAACTTACTCGCCCAGAACTCAAGCTGTCCACCTCAGACCAACGGGTCCCCTGTGGAGTTGGAGATGGAAACCATCGGCCACTGATGCATCAACCAGTAAATTATCCTGATGTCAGAATTGTATGGAAACATAAATTTAAACTAGTACCATGAATGAGAAAGCTGCATTGACATAAATGTGGTTATTATTACAAAGAGAAACTGAAATTGAAGAATTAACCACTTAGAAGTGCATGACATTCACATTAAAATAAGAAATGAAGTTAATGATGGGGGGCAAATGTACAGAAATTGAGATCATTTTAATATAAGGAACAAAGTACAAATGTTGGAAAATACGATATCTTCCTAAATTAACCTAAAACATAACAGAAAAACTAGTGAAGAAAATTACATCAACTAAAACCAGCTTGCTGAGCACTTAGCAAATAAGTCAAAGAAAACCACAACTAGTCATTAATCATAATCATCTTGTAAATATGTTTGAGATAAATGGTCTTAACTTCCCTACATATGTGAAGAAAAATGTTTAATTTACTGTCCAACATCTGTCTTCCAAAGTTTTCCATTTTTCCTACAGATCAAAGTTTAATTTACTGTCCAACTACACATCGAGATCACTTTGAAGCCCCATGTCCAATCACGGGCATCTCCAATTCTTTGTTTTTTCACCTTTGGTGGACATTAAGAAATCCTTTGATGCAAAATTAAACATATGTGTTCATCACTTCAAGTAAAAAATTCAGCAACCTGTTTCCTGGAGTACTCTGGAGACTCGGTGTGCGTAAACTATCCCTTTCCCAGTTCCTAGGCTTACTTATGTAATTCCGGTATGCCACGTAAGTTTTCCCATTGCATCTCCAATCCTTCAACACAATCACAGCTCCATAAGTCAAAATGTAACAACACAGCCACACAAGACAACACTATCAAGAATAATAATAATAATGACAAAATTTAGATACAATTCCTTGTGTGCTTGGTACTGTTTTCAAATCAGAAGAGTGATGATTAAATTAGAACACCCATCTATTTTAAACTCCCACCAACACCTCTCAATTCTGTCTATCTCTCTCTTCCTATCAGGTCATAAACCATTTAATACAATACCTATATTTTTCTCTCTTTTTTCACTCTCTCACTAGGTGTCTAATGAGCAATAGCATTCAAGGTGTCCATTTTTATTTTTTTTCAAACTGAAATTCTGATGAACAACACTATGGAACTGTACCTGAAATCTAAACACTGTTCAAATAATAACAAATTCAGCACTCAACGCAATTAAATATAGTTTTTGACGTCAAAAGAAGACGAGATAGAATCAAAACTACGAGTACAGACAGTTAACAAATTTAGCTACGAGCATCATTGTAAGAACACGCGAGTCAACAAGCTTATAATCCAAAAGTCAAAATGTAACAACATAGAGCCAAAGGTCACAACATTGGAAGAAAAACTAAAAATTAAAAAGAATGCAAATCTATCACGATTGATCTGGAAAAGAAACGAAACTAAGAAGAACAAAATGCGTAAATAAAAAGAGAATTGAGCTATAAACACTTATAACAATCTCAATTATCAGATTGTGATGATTAAATTAGAAATTCTCGGACACATAGATAAGAGCACGTGTTCTACACGTACTCTGCGGCGGAGAACGCCGGCCTCCGCCTTCCGATGAAGGAGGAAGCGGCGAATGCCGATGTACTCTGAATCGCCGTCGGCAGTGGCTGGCTGAAGCAGACAGCAGAACAGTTCTGGATCTGATGTACTCTTCTCGTCGTCGTCGTCGTTGCTCTTGTTGTGGTGGTGGTGGTGGTGTTCGTTATATTGCGGTTCTGGTTCGCCGTCGTTGACGGCGGCGCTGGTTTGCTCCGCCATAGTGTCCTATGGAGTGTTCATCGGAGAGCGGTGGCCGAGCCCGATTCTCCGGCGAACTTTGCTGCAATGCGTGTGAAGGATCGATTCGAACGAGAGAAATACAGAGAGGGTGAGAGAGAGAAATTGAATGGATACCTCACCAACCGGTCACTGGTGAAGAGATCGGGGAAAATAAATAAACAATAAGAAAAAATGAAACTGGAAATGCCACTTAACTTTCTCTCTTTATTTATTTTTCTATACTAGTAATAGGAAAAAAAAATCAGGTATTCAAATTTTATTTTATTTTTTAGAACATGAGTATAAGACATAAAATAAAAGAGAGAATGAAAATGTTAAATAGTAAACAGGAAATGAGAGATGTAGTTAAATAATACATTCAAATATTTTTTCCTTTTTTATCATATCATTCATTACTTATGTTATTTTCTTTCTTCTTTTAAAAATAATACTTTATTTTTAATAAATATTTAAGTAACTATTATTAAGGAAATTAAGAAAACAAAAAAAAAAGTACATTAATTAGACGGATCCATAATCTTAGTTTATTTTATTTTATTTTATTTCGTTTATTAATTAAATAGAAAGAAAAAGACTTGGGCACTACAGTTTGGTGAAGTCCACGAACCTTGATTGATGTGTGAGGTGAGTGTCTGGTTGACCTTTCTTCAAGTTTTCTTTTTGTTTTTGGTACAAATTCAAGTTGTTTGTTGAAGAGGCTTATTGTTTGGATTTTCATATTGGGCTTATTTTGCTCATGTAAATTAGTAGGGCATTGCTTTCTGCACCTTCCACCTTTTCAGATATTCCTAAACTACCATTCTCATATAATAACTACCCTCCTCAAAAAAGTTAAAAAAAAAAAAATTAGGTATAGAAAGCTTTTTTCAAATAAAGCAAACTTCCGAATAGGTATTCCAAAGAGCCTATTTCAGATAGGACAAAAAAACTTTTCAAAAAGTTTATCCCGTATAGGTGTTTCGAAAAGTTAATTTATGATACGTATTTCAAAAAGCCTGTTCTAAAATATGATAGCAACCCACCCCAAACCTTCTTCTGTAACTTTCCCACTCCACTCTCCATCACACACTCATTCGCACAACATCCCATGGGAAGGGGTGATAGTGATGGCAAGTAGTGGTAGTGGCAATGCGACACAATGGAAGGGGTGAGGGCAAGAGTGATGATGGCGTCGAGCCCAGGAATGTGAGGGCGTGGCAGTGCAAAAGGGGGAAGGGGGTGGCAGTGCAATAGCCCAGGGAAGAGGAAGGGAAAGGAGATTTAGGGTTAGGGACAATTTTGTTCTTGCACACAAAAATTGGAGGTGCAAGAAGGCAAGAAGCAAAGTAGAAAGTAAACGAAGCAATGCCCAAATTAGTCGTGTGATAATTTTTTTTTATGAATATTATTGTTATTATTAGCAACAACAAATGAGTGCCAAAGTAAGTTTACTTTTTGAATGGCTTCCCATTAAGCCCTTTATGAGACGTAAACTTTGATCATATTGTGAAGAACAAATTCCATCACCACCTATATCAAACTTTTGTCTTGTTGATGTTATTATTTATTTAAACACAATTTAATTCTTGAGAAGCCTCTACAATGCTTGCACTTCCACTTTTGCCTTCCCATTTTCATCAAAATACGTTAAATATTTATGCATTATTATACCATTCAAAGAAAGAGTGCATCTATGTTTGACTTAGTAATTATATAACATTTATTAAATGAATAAATTGTGTCTATATATATTTTTTGAACTTTAATGAAACTCAATAACTAGAAGGTTATTTTAACTATATTTATAACAACAATGTCATCGTAGTTTCTAAAATTAGAAGAATAAAAAATAGAATTTGTTTCATTAAGTTCACCTATAAGAAAATTACATGAAAAATGACTTTTAAGAATAATTAAAAAAATTAAAAATTTTAATACCATATTATATTTGGGTACATTTCGATAATGTTTATATTAGTAATGATTAAAAAAAAATGGATTGATAAAAAAAAAAGTAAATTTAATGAGATAAATTTCATGTATCTTGAATTAATAACATCCAAATTGTGTCATAAAATAATAATTAAAAAAATTATTGTTTCAAAAGATAATTTTAATTCAAATTTTAGTTAAAAAACCGAAATAAATATTCTAAAAAATTAAGGACTAATACGATTCTTAGTAAATATATTTTAGGCAAAATAAATTCTATTTATAAGAATTTAGATTAAATTTCATGTATACAATTAAAAGTGTTTAAGCAACCATTTGCAGTACCTATTAACTTTGTTGTCCAGGCTATTGGGGCTATTTCACGATTATCAAATGCAAAATTAGAAAAATAAAATAAAAATAAAAATAAATAAGATATCAAAGCGATTGTGATTACTGAATCCAGTAGCAATTGTGTCTTTGAAATGAATATCTCAAATTTTTTGTTCAAAACTCAAACTTGCCTCTAAATTCCTTAACTTGGGGTATAGTTAGTCAATTCATTATTATATAGAATATTCCGAGAGAGTTACAATTTTCTGAAAATTATACGCACACATTTTTATAAATTAACAATGTGAAACTCATAATAAAATAAAACAAAGTAACAATGTGAAATTGTGAGTGTTCCCATGTGACTGACGACTAAAACAGTAAAAAGTAGTAGAGAAAAATGGAATAATTTGTTTAAATTTATTTGGTAAAATAATCTCTTATTTTATTAAAATAAATAATTATTTATATTTTTAATATATTTGTCTGAATTATTTTTATTTAAAATAAATTATTTTTTCTTATTTAAAAAAATAAATTTTATCTACTTATAAAATAATAAATTATTTGATAATTACTTATTTTATAAATACTTATTATAATTTTAAACTTGTCAATGACTTCATTTTTAAATCACCAGTGGTTTTCTATCTGTGTTTTGCACCATACTTATTTTTTATTTTAATTCTACAAATTATTGAAAAATTAATATACAACTCCTTTAAAAAAAATAATATAAAAAATCTTAATAAAATGAAATATAAAATATAAATAGTTTTTAAATTATATAATAATACCAATAATAATTAGAGTAATAAAAAAAATTAAAGAGACTAAAATTCAACTTCATTTTTTTTATAAAAATATATACACATACTTACATATAATTAATATATATATATATATATATATATATATATAATTAAAAGGTAAAAATAAAGATTTTTTTGTCATTAAAAAAATCACTTTTTTTTCATTTGGAGAAATTAAAAATTGAGATGGTATCACAACCAACCCACCAAACCATGGAAAGAAGAAAAGATTTTTTTTTTTTTTATGAATAAAGAAGAAAAGAATTATGAATAAATATATTTATATACCCAACTACTAGTAGATATATAATGAGAGAGAGAAAAAAAAAAGGAAAAAAATATATAAATAAAATAGGTAATATGATTTGATAAAAAAAAAAAAGATATATAAAAAAATAAAAAATGTTAAGTAAGTGATTAAAATAAAATAAAAAAGTGTTTGAATATACCACTCAAGAATTATTTGGTGCTTTCCATTGTCGATCCATTGATTTTACATGTAACAGACAGATTCAAGATACATGTTTGTTTGGATAACTGTTGCTTTTGTTGGACTCGGAATTCTAAGATAAAATTCAACAGTTCAAAATGGAGCCAAAGATCCGGTTGTGGGGGCAAAAAATTTTAAGTTCATACAATGAAAACATATGTTTAATGAAAATTATCTATAATTTTTGTTATTAGCCAATCATCTATAATAAAATTAAATCAACACTTATATTTTGTTAGCTATTTTGTTTTTAAGAAAAATATTTTTTTACAGTAATTAGATAAATATTTTTCTAAACAAAAATACTATAATAAACATAACTAAAGAATAATATGCAAATTGTATAATGCTATTCTTTTTATATCAAGTTAAGATTTTTTTTCCTTGTAACAGAAAATATATTTTATACATAAAATAAAAAATGTAATTATTTTGAAGACAATAAAAAGAAAAATAAAATATTTATTGAGAATAAAACATGTTAAAAACATACTTAATATTTATTATCTACCAAATCATATATTATTAAATAAAAATAAATAATATTTTTTTAATCTAAAGGCAAATGAAAATAAAATATTGCATTAAAACCAAACAATTTCAAAATAAAGACATGCATAGAGGAAAACAAATCACCACACTACAATTTGTAAACAAATCAATATTAATTTATTATAAATTATTTCTATTTCCATCTTGGCAATTGAGAATAGATTACTGTAAAAAGTAATCTATGTTAAAATCATTACAGTCATTACAGTTACATGCAGTTTCTTATGAAATTTTATGACTATTCTCCTATTATAATTAGGAAAAAAAAGTGATTTTTTTAATGTAAAAAAAATTATATTTTTTATTCTTTTTAGTCTACTATATAAACTCTTCACGTATAAAAAAATATCACATTTTTTTCTTCTTTCGTCTTCCTTCCATTTTGCGAACTACAACAAAGACTTTCGTCTCCACTCCATTTCTGCGTACTAGTGCAAAAGGTAATATTTTTTTAGACACGAAAGGTTTATACGGTAGACCAAAAAAAATAAAAAAATATAAATTTTTTTACATTAAAAAAAATCACTTTTTTTTCCTAATTATAATAGGAGAACAGTCCTAAAATTTCATAAGAAACTGTTTGTAACTTAATGATTTTAACATAGATTACTTTTTATTGAAATACTCAAGTAATCTATTCTATCTATTCTCAATTGCCAAGATGGAAATATAATAGAAATAATTTATAATAAACTAATATAAATTAATTGATTTGTTTTCTCCTTCAGTTCCTTTTCGCAATGGCTAATTTTGGCTTTCAGCTGTTTCAATCCTGTTTCAGCACTCCCAACTGCTACCTTGGCATCCCTTAGTTGGTCCTCTAAGCATTTCTCATCATTACCACTGCTCTTGCCAGCTAAAACACCCTGTCAAAAAAATTGAGCAACAGGATTAAATAAACACCTCAATCTAACAGGAATCCCACTGATAGACATCACAAAGCCAGGCAACTTAAGCCTTTACCTGGTATTCTTTTTCATTCTCCTCTAGACTCTTTGTGAGCTCATCAACTTTATTTTTCAGATCTGCCGCCCCCTCTTCAGCCTTTTTAACAGCAGAGGCCTTCTCTTCTACAGAATGCTTCAATTCTTCAATATTTTTAACAAGCTTAAAACACAAAGGTTCAAAACCCAAATATCAGCTTCACAAAATAGAAATATTTCAAAACATTAGCAGCATAAGAATTTGATACATAGTATTGAAATTGAGCAAACAACAAATCCAGAACATCACTGGCATACATTCGCTTTGTTGGCTTCTTCACTCCTCAAAGTGTCTTCTTTATTATTTAGTACAGACGTGTCCTTCACAAGATTCTGGGAAAGTGCATCTACCTTCTCTGACAGAGATTTCATTTCTCCACCCATGCTTGCTTCCTTTTCAGCAGTCAACTGATCTATTTTGGTCTCCATTTCCTTTATTTGCACCTGATTTGTCTTAGTAGCGTTATCAATCTCAGCTATCTTGCCTTTCACTTCTTCCACCTCAGAAATAGCATTGTCTTTAATCCTCTCCGCTTGAACATACTCATAAGCAATACAAAATCTTCTCAACCTATCTAAGTCTGCATTGCCATTAGCCCATTGCATGTACTGTGTTTTTTCTTTCCTTAACTTCTCTAGAGCAGGAAGTATCTCCTGGTCAAGAAGCTTGTTAATCTCATCAACCTTACTCTGCTTCTTCTCAAGTGTTTTAAGAGCAGCCTCTTTCTTTGTCTCATACATTCTCGTTCCCGCAGCTTCCTCAAGCATAGACAATATCTCTGGTGGTTTCATATTTAAAACCTTAGTGATGCGCCCTTGCATTATAAGGAAATGTGGATTATTAACATTTAGCTGCACTGAATGAAAAAGGTTCTGAACTTGACTAGGCTGTGCAAGCTTCCCATTGATCAAATATTTGTTCCTCCCCCCAACCACAATCTGCATTGTACCCCAACACATAACATAATAAACAAAATGAGAACTTTCACATTTGATTATTGATAACTAAATTTTTAAATCCCTTATTATAAAAATTATAATTTATTTTATTTTTGTTTTTGTTTTGGAATGCTAATTATTAAACAAAAACAAAGGGATTGTACTTCAAAAACAAAGTTGATCATACACAGTTTAATCTACGAGACTACTACGACTAGTGCCCAAAAATTCAATCCAAGCAACTATTAAACTCAACCAACCAACCCATAGTAATTCTTCCTTGCCAAATTAACCTAAAAACAGAAACTTAATCAACGACTAGTCACAAAAATACGCTAACACCGGAAACATAAACCATCAGAGACAAACAAAGCTGAAATTTAAAGATAAAAAAACATTTATTTCAAAAAAAAAAAAAAACTTTTTTATTGCAGAGTTGATCACGCATATCTTAAAATAACCACAAAATGGAAAATCAAAAGCATCAGAGGCAAAAACACCTGAACTAAAAACTCAATTTTTTATTTCCATCAATCCATCAATTATCTCTTCAATTCAAATATCAAAATCCTAAAAAAAAAAAAAAAAACCCTTAAAAGGAAAAATTAAAGCATCAGGGTCATATAAAATCTGGAATTTGTAGACAAAACCTAACAAATTAACACACTAGGGTCAGCCTAGTAGACAGGTATATGTAATTTAAATGAGGTCGAGATTCAAACTTCACTGTCTTCATTGTAAACCAAAAAAAAAAAAAAGTAAAGAATTTCTTAGAAAGTGGGTTTGTCAAGGGTGATGGTTTAGGGTAAAGACTACCTTAAAAGAGAAGAAAAAATTAAATTAGTTTCACTGGAAAGTTAAAATTGTCTTCCCCAACAGTTAATTTGTAGAAGCTTTTGTCGTATCACTACTGGATGAACCAATGTTAGCTTATGGAGAAATTAATTTCATCTTTTCCTCGTAATTCCTTCTCCAAAAAGTCTTTTTAAAGACATTTATCCAAACAGATCCTATACCTCAAATCGACTACTGATCTTCTGGCCAAATTAAAATATATAAATGGGAAACAAATCTCACCTCACCTTAGGCCTAAAACCCACATTCTAATAGAATTTTGATTTAAAAAAAAAAAAAAAGATTAAAGACTACCCTAAAAGAGAAGAAAAAATTAAATTAGTTTAACTGAAGAGTTAAAATTGTCTTCCCTAACAATTAATTTGTAAAAAAAGATTAACAATTTATAAAAAAAAAATATCAAAAACAAATATGATGATATATATTAGAATCCAAAACAAACTTTTTAAGTAAGGACTTATAATATGTTCTGACCTTTAGATTATTTTTATTTGTATATTTTTTTAATATATTATAGATATACACAAGTAACAACGGTTTGTATTCTTTAAATAAGTTCGAGATTCGTTTAGATATAAAATAAATTATATTGGAATAAAAATATTTACATTATGTGTGATTATGATTTTTGAAATTTAATCACGATGTAACTTATTATGATGAATTGGAATTACTTTATATCAATAACATGTTAAAAAAATATTAATATAACTCTAGATATTAACATATACTATTAGTAAAAGTTTATTAAAAAAATATAAATTTATTAGAGATATTTATTAAATGTCACAATCTGTGGTTCACTAAAATTTGGAATTTTTAATAAATTAAAATTAATCTTTAATCCAATGTGCAAGAAATACACGTGAAGAAGGACCAAAACCAAAATATTAGCATTTAAAAAAAAAAAAAAAGATTTTGAGCCAAGGAAGAAATGACAAGAGACTAGAGATTAATTGACTACCTGAAAATGGGGTCAATATAAAAAATATTTAATTATAATTTTGGTCCCTAAATTTTATAAAAAAAAAATTAATTTAATTTTTAAATTATTTAAAATATATCAATGTAATTATTTTTTTATCAGATTTTATTACTTATATTTTTTTTTTACTAAATACACTCTCCTAAAAATATAAAAAATATATTCTATAAAAGGGTATAAATAATAAAATTTGATAAAAAAAAATTAAATTAATATATTTTAAATAATTTAGAGATCAAATTAAAAAAAATTGAAATTGAAAACTAAATCAAACACTTAATAATAATTTGAAAACCAAGATTGTAATTAAACTAATATAAAACTAAATGCATATTCCCATAGACATCCAAGTAAACGCCAACAAACTTTGGAATGAAAGTTTCTAAGTATAGTTTTTAAATAATGTGGATTAAAATGCATTAGTGTGTGAACAATGGTTTGAAACGCTTATCCAAACCCTAAATCTCCGGCTTAACGTTATTCCCAACACCAGAGAAATCAAACAAAATGATGGCATCATGTAAAAAATTTGGCCCACATGGTAGATTGTTTTGCATGTCCATCTATTTCATCACTTGGAAAATAAAAATGAAATGAGTGAACAATTAAACATGGAATATTACAACTCTCATTCCCGATTCATATATACTTTCTTATACAAAACAAGATCATCCATATGCAAACACACCCATGTTAGTGTTATATCATTAGTTACATCAGAAGGAATACTATTAGTTACATTAGCACTATATTAAATTACTGTATAGAAACAACACTATTGTGACAAATGGACCCTACACTGATGTTCAAATTACAGGCATTACCAACATTTCTACGTTCTAACAAGATAGATGAAGCAAACGCGTCATTTGCTTTGTTTAGCTGCTGTAACAGTTCGCTGAACAGTTGAAACACCATCCACAAATTTTGTCCGGAAAAGAACATTTGCATTATTGAACATGCCTTCCTTCAAGGAAACCACAATAAACTGCAAATCAAAAGAAATGAGGTTATTCAACTTATTGGGTGCTGAACTGTGATCACTAGCAGGAACTTAATTTGAAAATAACATCAAAGAAAATGAATTTAACAATAGAAAAACCAAAAAGATAAGTATACGCCAAACAAGGTTTTTCCCCAGTTTCAACTACAAGGATTAAAAGACACTATAGTAAAAAACTAGAACAAGTTAATAACTGAAAATCCACATGTTCAAACGTGTCAAAAGGACAAGAAGACATTTCTGTTTTTCTTTTAATATTTTTTATAAGCTGCAATAAGAGGTTTGTGGATATTTATTTATTTTAGAATTGAAGACAAGATTGCAATAAATGAAAGAAATCAAGCGACAATATCAACGATTATCCTCTACCTGAGAGTGTGGAAAATGAGCCTTTATCATTCTCCCTATGTTTTGTGTGTGGCTCAAATCAAGAGCTGCATCAACCTGCAATGCAAGAATTAAACAATTAACATTTGACTCAACCACAATCATTGCTTGAAATGTATCTAAGACAGTACTCAGTAAAACGGTAGTATATTAAGACAATGCCTATTTGTTTATCAAGAATGCTCAATCCATCAATCCTATCAAATAAGCAAAAACCTAAATGTAAATGAACCTTTCCAGAGCAATTTTCTTCTATTTGCTAATCTTAGACACTCATAGCTGATTATGTATAGCCCTACTATTGTTGTTGGGGCTAGGTTAAGTGTCATGCATGATTCATCTACAACTCAGATCATAAGGTTTTTTTACAGGATCCCACATGTGTATTTATTAGAGGCAAACTTAGATGATTTCAGTATTTCACTGTCACGGATTCAATGCAGACTCTTTCAATTACTGTCACGATAAGATAACTGGGATTCTAAAAAAATTACAAAGAAACTAACGTAAAACATACCTCATCAAGGATGTATAGTGGAGCAGGTTTGAACAGAAGCAGTGCCAGAATCAGAGAAAGTGCAAGCAGTGATCGCTGACCTCCACTTAATTCAGACAATGACTGCTTCCACACACTTCCAAATGCAACACGAACCTCAAGGCCATCAAGGAAGCTGCATCCTTCTGGAGGTTCTAACTTGGCCATTGTTCCCGGTAGTAGCGTAGAAAAGATGGATCCAAAATCACTGGATGAACACACTGTCACAAACTAATTCTTCCAACAGACTGATTCTGTTTTTATTAGGGATTTAGGGTACAATATTTTGGGCAAGCTGTAATTATATATATGCTGTATTAAACGGATCACTTGTATATAAAATCACTTGTTTCAACATATTAAATTTATTTCCTTTGATAGTGATAGGACTTTCTTTTTATTGGCTCCCAAGTTGTGTACATCTTCCTTTTTTTATTCTCTGCCCTGTAATCCTATTTTTCATTGAGAAGAATGAAAACACCACTTGCCAAAAATTTCTATATTCTGAAACTCAACTTTTTAGGTTATTATACGTAGGCTTACAAATGGTTTCATATCCAACAAGCATAAATGAAGTGGATCAAATTACATTAAAATAAAAATAAATAAAAAATAACTCACCTATTCACTTTGATCCAGGTAAGATTTAGTGTCTCCTTCTTCTTCTCATCTAGCTCTTCAATCACCTTCTTGATTTTAGACTTGTCATTCTAGGAAGAAATAAATAAATAGATTAAGCATTTATGCAAGAAAGTTAGAACAATGTGGAAATAGATTGAAAATCACCTCAATTATGTTTTTTTTGGACATCAAATCATTGTACTCATCTTCTGCCTTCTCAAACATTGCCATCACTTTCTTGTTCACCCTTTTCTCAAGCCTTATGGATGCAAAACAATAAAAACAAAAGTGTCACCACAGTAAATGAGAATACCTAATTGTAGTTGCACATGAATTGATAATAGTAAAGTTAAATTTGCAAAGCAACACACCCAGATTGTTCAGCCTGAAGCTTCTCAAGTTCTTCCCTAGCTTTAATAGGATCACGGGAAGAAAAATCGTAATCAGTTCCACTTCTACCAAACAACTGTTTTTCAGAGGCAATCCATGCATGCTTCTCTATTAATTTATCCACTCTTACAGAGCAGTCTTTCTGTTCCATCTCCATTCGTTTCACCTAGAATAATAGAATGAAGAGACTGTTCTTCAGCACACAATTCCCAAGTATACAGACAAGAGCTGTTAAAATATTACCTCATTTTCCATTCTCTTCCTTTCAAGATTACTCTCACTAATTTTATGTTCAAGCTTATGCTGCTCTTTAATAATAGCACTGATTTCCTTATCGCATTCCTTCATTTTTAGGCGAACTGATTTCAGCTGTGACTGAACTTGATCATGATTTTCACGTGTAGCAGCAACCTGTACCTCAAAGGGTTGAGAACACAATCTTGTGCTACAGAAAGAGATCTGATGAAAATAATTACAAATGCTTACAGTGGATCTTTGTCCTTCTACTTCAGAAGCAAGATTACTGATCAGTGTTCCCAATGATGCTAACTGATTCTCCAAGGATGCTTGCTCCTGGATAACAGCTTCCATTTCCATTACAAGTCTCTCCTTTTCACTATCATGTCCCTACAAACCAGCAAGCAACCAATTAATTATCACTCTGAAGTGATTTATTAATTACTTGGTTACACTATTTATTTTAGTTTATTAATTCTGAGTGCTAAAAAATATTGAAAATAATATTATAATAATTGTAGGTGGCACACCACGTCACCACCTGTCCCAGAGTTAACACCTTTACAAAAATTGACGGTCAATGACTAAATTGGAGCATTTTTAATAACTTGAGGACCAAATTGATTATTTTTTTAAAAATTTGGGGACCAAAACAGGCAATTAATTAAAACTTAAGGACTAAAATGGGTATTAAGATGATTTAAAATAATAAATTTTCAAGCATACCTTCAAATCTTTTAATGATGACTGCATTTGAGATTTGATTGTCTTTATCTTTTTCTCCAAGCCTTTTAGCCTATTATCTCTGTTATTGTCATGTTCTTTGACTGATTTCTCAAGAGATGAAACAGTTTTAACACAGTCCTCATATAGAATTTGCTTGTCCTTGACTGTAGATTTTGCTTCATTAAGCTCTTGCTCAATCTTCTTCACTAATTCTCCAAGCTACAAAGAAAAATGAGATGGGGATTAGGGTGAAAAGGAGCAGATAAAGATGTGAATAAACATGGAGAAAAATGACACTGCAAGTTACATGGAACTAAGGTAGAATTGCAGTGTTTATTCATGAATCAATTTTAGAATTTAGACAAAAAGAAAGGAATCAAAACCTTATGATGCTCATTTTGCTCAGCTCTGCTCTGAAACAATGAAAGGTCGTATGACTTCAGTTCTAATTGTGCTTTGAGATCCATAAATTTTTTCTGAAGTGGGAGGAGCTTTGAGATCTGGATTTCAATATAAAAAGACAAAACAAAGATTGGTAGGATTAAAATTATGTTGAAAGTTTGAAAATATGAGCTCATAGAAAAATGACTAAGCTTCAAGATTATCAAAAGTAATAAATGCAAAAATAAATGTCTAACAAATCTCCCAAGTCAAAATAAAATCATAATGAAACTTCAGTCCATACATAACAGCACTACTTTTTTTGTATGTCTTTGTAAAATGTATTACAAAAAAAAAAAAGTGTAGAAATATGCCCACATACTCCTTATAAGACTTGGCAACTATCCCTCCATGAGGTAACTTTTGGAGTTACATTAAGCTTAATCCAACTAGAATGTACTTCTTATCCATGCCATTATCCTTGCATACCACACCACCATTTCATATGAACAATGCAGCTTTCAATCTTTAAACTTATTCCATTTCTTTAAATTTTCATTTTGTTGAAACTTTCCTGATTGGGAAACATTAGATTGAAAGCTTTCTGTGGGATAATTTACTCTTTTCCTATAGGATTTCAACTTGAGATCCTACTGGAGATTATTATTGCATTGACCTATTTTCAAGTCAAAACCAATTCTCATAATAGTGCTGGCTTGCTGATCTATGTTAGAAGTCCAAGGTCCCCAAAACATGAAATATTTTAGTTTCCACAGACATTTATGAAATTTTTAGGAAAACTGGATCTTTAAAGAGAATAATTTATCATATGCATTTGTTATTGAGAAAAGTAAAAGGTGTTAGGTCCTTTGGCAGTGTGCCCCCAAAAGCAGTGATTAGGTGGCTTTGCCAGTAGTGAAACACCATAAGGTTCAGAGTGTTTTCTAAGTTTCCATATCATTCTGGAAAAACAGTTGTTCAAAGTCTACCTTTGCCTCAATCTCTGACAACCTTCTTTGATGCACTGAAAGTTTTGACTCAGCCTCAGACAAAGCATGAAGTTGCCCCAAAAGATCACCACCTCCCCTGTTACAACAAACCAGTCACAACATATCCAGAAATATATACACACACATATAATATAATTGCTTAAAATGTCATCATATACAAGCATTCAATAACTAAGTGACTGCATCGCTTAGTAGAGAACAATACTCTGTTAAGGTAAAACAAATAAATTATGTACGCTTGTTAAAAACTCAAAATATTCGATGTTTTTCTGATCAGTAGACAGAGAATAGGAGTTACATGTGCATTCCAAATTCCAATGACGATTGTAATAATGTTTAAAACAAGATAGCACCATACTTGCGGCTTCCACCAGTAAGAAGACCACTTGGCTGAAATATATCTCCTTCAAGAGTGACACTTGTGGTGTGAATCTCTCGGTTAAATGCCACCTATTAGACATCCAACAAAAATGCAAACCAATTTGAGCAAGATGATCATGTGCTAGACTAGACAAGTGATTGTAAGAACAAAAAAGATGAAGAATCACATAGTGAAAACAAATAGGACTCAACTAGCTAAATAGAGACATTGTGCATCAGAGTTTAAAAAGCATTTTTATTTAACATTACATAAATGTATAGTAAGAAAATTATAGCATGTTACAAAAACATTAAGAGCTAAGCATACAGTATCCAAATATTTACAGAAATGACCATCAAGCTCCTAAGTTATGCATGATTATTGATTAGTAAAGAAATGCATATGAAAAGCACAATGCAGATCTCAAGTATAAAATGTGGACAACATAATATCAGTTAAGGATTTACCCCACATTATAAAATTAACGTTTCATGTAAATCAACAGAAATAAAAAGGGGCATCACTCATTACCTCCTTTGCAGCATCAATGGTTTTGCAGACAAAGGTTGAACCAAATACATATTCCATTGCACTCTAGGAACAAATATAAAATTTAGTTAGAAGAGAGTGTATTTAACATAAAATGAAACCTGAAATCTGAGAACCAAAATTTTCAGACAGCTGGTCAAGACAGCCAGCAAGATAATATGCAAAATATAACTGGAGAAGAGTATTAGAATTTAGAACTTTCAATTGGTATGGAAAATTCTTTCAGTACCAATGCATTAGATACCATTGCATTATTATAAATTCAAATTCAAAGAAGCAAACCTGCAATTCTTCTTCATAACCAACCAAAGAAAGAGCTACTTCAGCGTTCCCCTTGCCCACCTGAAATGAAAGTAACAAAAACCTTAGCTGCTAGTGATAGAAAAAAATAAGTAGATAAGTATGTTAAAAAAAATTAAAAAAAACAAAATTGCAGAGACCAACCAATCTAGCAGTAGCTTGTTGAACTCTGGAGGAAACAGTATTGGATTGTATCTTGTTCAGAGGTATAATTGTCACTCTTCTTCTAAGATTTCCATTCTGTAGTAGTTGCTTTCCAGTATTTTCTGTGTCAACAACAACATTATACAACTTTCCAGCAGCTGTAACCTGAAAATGGCAATATTCCAGGGCTTAACATAAGAATCTTCATTTATAAATTTAGGTACAAGTTATCACGCTGTCCAACCTCTAGGGCAGTCATTGCAGACCTATCCTTTACTTTGATGAGTTTTGCAACAACACCTTTCACCTTCGACCTATCAAAATTCTTAACAGGATCACAGTATGTAAAATCAACATTTGCCAGGTTTGCTGAAAGATTGCGTATTTGATCCTTCAACTTTTGCACACAGTCCATCTCAGTCATGCGCTCCTAGAAGTTATTTTACAGGAGAATTATTTAAACAAGACTTATAAACCTTTTACATTGGAAAGAAACTAGCAGAAGAGAAACCAATCAAACCTTTTGTAAATCTTCCATCTCACCCTCTTTATAAGAAAGAGACTCCAACTCCATTCTAACATTCTCCACATCTTTTTGCCTAGTATGGAGCTCATTTTCGACAGAATTAGCTTCTTCACGTTTTGACCTTAATTGATTTGTTTTCTCCTTCAGTTCCTTTTCGCAATGGCTAATTTTGGCTTTCAGCTGTTTCAATCCTGTTTCAGCACTCCCAACTGCTACCTTGGCATCCCTTAGTTGGTCCTCTAAGCATTTCTCATCATTACCACTGCTCTTGCCAGCTAAAACACCCTGTCAAAAAAATTGAGCAACAGGATTAAATAAACACCTCAATCTAACAGGAATCCCACTGATAGACATCACAAAGCCAGGCAACTTAAGCCTTTACCTGGTATTCTTTTTCATTCTCCTCTAGACTCTTTGTGAGCTCATCAACTTTATTTTTCAGATCTGCCGCCCCCTCTTCAGCCTTTTTAACAGCAGAGGCCTTCTCTTCTACAGAATGCTTCAATTCTTCAATATTTTTAACAAGCTTAAAACACAAAGGTTCAAAACCCAAATATCAGCTTCACAAAATAGAAATATTTCAAAACATTAGCAGCATAAGAATTTGATACATAGTATTGAAATTGAGCAAACAACAAATCCAGAACATCACTGGCATACATTCGCTTTGTTGGCTTCTTCACTCCTCAAAGTGTCTTCTTTATTATTTAGTACAGACGTGTCCTTCACAAGATTCTGGGAAAGTGCATCTACCTTCTCTGACAGAGATTTCATTTCTCCACCCATGCTTGCTTCCTTTTCAGCAGTCAACTGATCTATTTTGGTCTCCATTTCCTTTATTTGCACCTGATTTGTCTTAGTAGCGTTATCAATCTCAGCTATCTTGCCTTTCACTTCTTCCACCTCAGAAATAGCATTGTCTTTAATCCTCTCCGCTTGAACATACTCATAAGCAATACAAAATCTTCTCAACCTATCTAAGTCTGCATTGCCATTAGCCCATTGCATGTACTGTGTTTTTTCTTTCCTTAACTTCTCTAGAGCAGGAAGTATCTCCTGGTCAAGAAGCTTGTTAATCTCATCAACCTTACTCTGCTTCTTCTCAAGTGTTTTAAGAGCAGCCTCTTTCTTTGTCTCATACATTCTCGTTCCCGCAGCTTCCTCAAGCATAGACAATATCTCTGGTGGTTTCATATTTAAAACCTTAGTGATGCGCCCTTGCATTATAAGGAAATGTGGATTATTAACATTTAGCTGCACTGAATGAAAAAGGTTCTGAACTTGACTAGGCTGTGCAAGCTTCCCATTGATCAAATATTTGTTCCTCCCCCCAACCACAATCTGCATTGTACCCCAACACATAACATAATAAACAAAATGAGAACTTTCACATTTGATTATTGATAACTAAATTTTTAAATCCCTTATTATAAAAATTATAATTTATTTTATTTTTGTTTTTGTTTTGGAATGCTAATTATTAAACAAAAACAAAGGGATTGTACTTCAAAAACAAAGTTGATCATACACAGTTTAATCTACGAGACTACTACGACTAGTGCCCAAAAATTCAATCCAAGCAACTATTAAACTCAACCAACCAACCCATAGTAATTCTTCCTTGCCAAATTAACCTAAAAACAGAAACTTAATCAACGACTAGTCACAAAAATACGCTAACACCGGAAACATAAACCATCAGAGACAAACAAAGCTGAAATTTAAAGATAAAAAAACATTTATTTCATTAAAAAAAAAAAAAACTTTTTTATTGCAGAGTTGATCACGCATATCTTAAAATAACCACAAAATGGAAAATCAAAAGCATCAGAGGCAAAAACACCTGAACTAAAAACTCAATTTTTTATTTCCATCAATCCATCAATTATCTCTTCAATTCAAATATCAAAATCCTAAAAAAAAAAAAAAACCCTTAAAAGGAAAATTAAAGCATCAGGGTCATATAAAATCTGGAATTTGTAGACAAAACCTAACAAATTAACACACTAGGGTCAGCCTAGTAGACAGGTATATGTAATTTAAATGAGGTCGAGATTCAAACTTCACTGTCTTCATTGTAAACCAAAAAAAAAAAAAAGTAAAGAATTTCTTAGAAAGTGGGTTTGTCAAGGGTGATGGTTTAGGGTAAAGACTACCCTAAAAGAGAAGAAAAAATTAAATTAGTTTCACTGGAAAGTTAAAATTGTCTTCCCCAACAGTTAATTTGTAGAAGCTTTTGTCGTATCACTACTCGATGAACCAATGTTAGCTTATGGAGAAATTAATTTCATCTTTTCCTCGTAATTCCTTCTCCAAAAAGTCTTTTTAAAGACATTTATCCAAACAGATCCTATACCTCAAATCGGCTACTGATCTTCTGGCCAAATTAAAATATATAAATGGGAAACAAATCTCACCTCACTTTAGGCCTAAAACCCACATTCTAATAGAATTTTGATTTAAAAAAAAAAAAAAAAAAAGCTGAACCTGTCTTGTGACTGTGATTTCCGAATAGGCTTCGTATCCGAGGGGACTTCTGGATTTGTTGGCGTTGTCGAAGACGACGGAGACGGTGGCCTTGGTGATGCCGGCCTGGCCCTGCTTGTAGACGAGCTCCTGGAGGTTGGAGGCCCTGACCTGGTGCAGGTTGGTGATGCCGAGGACGAAGCAAATGGAGTCGAGAATGTTCGACTTCCCGGAGCCGTTGAGGCCGGTGATGGCGTTGAAGAATGGATCGAAGCCCGGAACCACCGTGCGGGTCGCGTAGGACTTGAACCCTTCCAGGCATATCTCCTTGATGTACATCGCGAGAGAGGGAGGGTTTCGGAGATCGGAACGCGAAACGGCGGCGTTTGAGGTTTCGGAAGTGAAAGAGAGAGCGAAGAAGGTGGATGGAGGATTTGAATTCGAATGTGTGATTGTGGATTTTGCTGTGTTGTTCAAGCTGAGTGACTCTCGCAGAGCAAAGGCGGGAAATTTTTAGGGGAAATTCAAAATGAAGATCAGTTTCGCCGGTTTAGGTTTGGCATAAATTCTGCTGTAAATAAAAAATAAAAAATTATCATAACCTTATATAGGTATATGACAATAAAATCATTTTGAATTATAAATGTATAAATATATAATATAATATATAATTATATATTTTGAGTCACAAAAGTAAAAATAATATATATATATATATATATAATTATATTTTTTTACAATAAAAATATATATATAATTATATAGAGTTTGTTTGGATAAATAACTTTATAAAGATAAAATTGCAATTTTTACATGCAAAGATGAGTCCATTATGATCATTGGGGTACGTTAGTTTGCAAGCAATTATAAAATAGTTTCTTAATTTATAAATTAAGAATCAAAATATGATTAAAAACTAACTATATAAATAACCAAACAAACATTATATATCACAAAAATATTAAAAATAAAATATCACCAATTACCATTTATCCATTTTTAGTTCACAAAAACAAAAAATTAAGAATCATAATTTTAAAAATTATAAGTCAATTAAAATTCAGAGGGCTTTTTAGAAAGAAAAAAAATATGATTTGAGTTTGTGTCGGGAAGGGAATATTTTTCTTATAAAAGTTACGTTGATATATGGATAACATTTTTTTTTTACTGTCTAATAGAGCTATCAAAATGGATTAGAACTTACGAGTTGGGCCAACCCATCACAGGTTTGGGCTGGACTAGATTAAAAAAATTAACATATTTTTTGGTGAGTTCGAAAAACTGAATCTCATCACGGGCTGACTCGTAGTGAGTTGGGTTGACCCGCAAACCCACTAAAGATTGTTTTTCTATTGTTTTTTAATATTTTTGTAATGTGATTTTACTTTTTTTTTAAATTGAATATATTTCGTGTAAAAAAAATATAATGTTTTCAATTTTTTTTTTTAAACTTTTAAGTGAGTTGGTGGGTTGTTAAGTTAGCTTGTTTAGCCCACCAACCCATGGTGGCCCAGTCCAAGTTCATTTTTTAAAACTTTCTAAGGAATGAGCTAGGTTGTCCCGACCTACCAACAAGGTGGGTTAAGGTGGGTCAAGTCCATCGGATCAGGCTGGCCTGTTTTAACAGCTCTATTGTCTAAGTGCTCTTGATAGCAATTGTTAGAATTAGCCAATAAAATTAAGAGGTGATGTGAATTGATATTTCAAAAATCAATTCATCTTTCAAAAATAAAAACAATTCAAACTTCTCCCTTTAAAGTTTTTCAAAAGATTTATCAAAGTTTGTTGAGGATGGAATTAAGGTTTAGAAACTATAACAAACTCAAACTTGTTTATGAAGCTTTTTCAAAGGTTTTCTCATAAATTAAACAAGTGTAAACAAATAGATGAAAGGATAGAGAAGAAAGACACATTTTTTTTATATTGGTTCAATCACAACTCCATCTAAAAGGTTTAGAATTATTATGTACTGGAAACTCTCACAAAGGTTCACTTTATAGTGACCTATAGGATCAAAATCAAGTCATTCAATCAAATATTAAATTGGGTATAAAAAGATATGGTTGAAAGATTAAAATAAATTTGATATCAAATATTTAAGATGACCATTATAACAAATATTTAAGATTGTCTTAAGATGTAATTGATTATCTCATAACTTAGAAAATGAATTTTTGTATCTATCATCAATTGTAATCGATTGCATATCAAATTGTAATCGATTAAAACGAGTCAGAGAGAATTCTAATCTAGAAAAACTAATATGTAATCAATTATTTTGAGTCAGGGACAATTCTGACTCTTTTTTAAACTTGAAGGCAACTACATCTTAGTTAACAAGGAACACAATCCAAATCCCTAAAATCATGTAATCTCCATGATCCTCACCAATAACTTATTTGTTTCTCAGGAACTACCAGCTCCACCTATAAATACTCCGCTATGACGGGAGCAAAGATACCTTTTCACTACTATCTCAATACACTTAGAACATATACTAACTTGAGCATTGAAGTGTCTTTTTAGCTATCCCATCACCATGAACCATCATCAAGAGCTCAAACTAGACATTGGGTCGAGCAAGACACACAAAGCTTGGCACTATAAAGAGCTCGATAAGGACAATTAGATGTGATGCAATTCATAAAAATAACTTGAGAACACATGAAATATAGTCATACAAAACAAATCAATGTGTCTTAAATCATGATATGATAATTTAATAATGGTTTGTCTCAAATAATAAGATCATTGTTTGTTGTTGATCTCCTAATAGGAACAATCCTATATTGGACACTTGTCCATCTCAAGCCTAAATATGATTCTAGTGGGTGAATTTTCACACTTTTCTCTGTAGTTTTTTTTTTTTGGTTTGAGACCAGAGACTATAAATGTCCTTAACCCATTGAGACAAATATTAATCTTGTTCGCGGTATGTGACTATTACTTTTTTAAGAAAATTTTGTACACATTGAAAATCAAACATGAACCTCTCGCTAAATAGATCGTCCTCTTATATGTGAACACAATAAGACTTTACACTATTCCGTCAACCCTATAAGTTACACTTTTTTTCATTTGATTTTTGGAAGGTAGGGTTTCTTTATAAAGAAAGAAATCATAAACAAATATTGAAATTAAGAGGAAACATTATGGAAGATAGACGAAAAAAAATTAACCACATTTAATTGAGAATGTTTAAAGAGTATACTTACAACTTGTGGTTTTCAAGTAAAGGATGGTCAAACGTTGATGTTTGTTAATAGGCAAATTATCGTATGCTTTGATTTTTTTTTGGGACTTTTTTTTTTTTTTTTTAACTTAGTCACCATTAATATTATTTACCAATATTTCACCCCTTTCACTTTATATCTTTGTTTTTAACATTTTATTTTTTTTTATCTTCGTTGAGAATTCGGTTCCTCAAAACTCAAATTATTAACGGTTTTTTTTTATTTAATTTATTTTGTAATTTGGTAGTGAAATTTAATTTATTAAAGTTATTTAATTTTAGTTATGATGTTTTTTTTAAAGAGACTTTGTGCATCATTTTTTTTTTTATAATTATGATATTTTATGGTTTTTAATCTTAGTGTAGTTTAATAGGATAAGTTTTACATCTTTAATTATTTAAATTTGAATTTTTAATTGTTACAATTGATTAATGTACTTTGAATTAATTTTAATATTACTTTAATGCTAATATATGACTCATGAAATTTGTTAATAATATAATATCGCGCAAAAAGTGAACCGAAAAAAATGAAAGACATTTATTCAAAGAAATTCATTAAATTCAAAAAAATGATTTTTTTTCCTTTCAATCACGATTTTCAAAACATGGAAGGCCAATTCAAGATATAAAAATTTTACCATTGGATTCATCTACATAAAAAATATAAGGCTCAATTATAGTTTGAAAAAAAAAATCATATACATGACCAAGACATGTTCAAAACTGTTAAAAAAGTGTCCCTCTTAAAGCCTTCAAAATAAATTTACTATGTCCATAATAATTTTTTGTATTTTGAAACACCTTTTTCAAGTTTTTTTAAACCGATTTATGATGTAAAATTTGTTCTAGACTCATCTACATAAAAAACTATGAGACTCAGTTATTATTCGAACACAAACTACATAAGCATGAACAAAATTGCTAAAAAGATGTTGAAATGAATTCAATAAGTACACAAAATAATTATTTTGTATTTTGAGATATTATTTTGAAGTATTTTTAAATTGATTTAAGATGTGAGACTCGTACTATTAAATTCATTTATATAAAAACTATTAGACTACATTAATATTAAAACAAAAAAAAACATAGTAACCATAAAAAAAAAATAATGAACAAAATCACCCAACAAATAACATCAAAACTTTAAATAACTTTATTAAGTTTAATTTCACAATTAAAAACAAAAATAAATATTTTAAAATATATATTGATAAATTAATACAAACAAACAAAAAAAAATAGTCAAATTAAAAAGTAAATAAAAAAAAACGTTAAGAATTCGAGTTTTGAGGATCCGAGTTATTAACTAGGATAACAAAAAAATGTTAAAAACAAATATGTGAATTTGGCTTCTCAAGAACCAAATTCACACCTATAAAAAAAAATGGCACTTTGATATATAAAGTGAAAGGGGTGATATATTGGTACATAATAATATTATCGGTGGCACGGTAAAAAGATAAAAAAAAAAAAGTCTGTTTTTAGAGGCATTAATGCCCCCATTTTCTACGCCAATCACATTGCATCACATATGTATCCTCTCCAAGTGAGCACCTTAGGTTGGTCAAAGGTTTTTAACTTTTGAAAATTATGTTTTGACCCCTGAGGTCACTTTATAATTATCAATTTTAATAAAATATTTTTTTTCTCACCTTTCTATTTTCTTTTTCCATTTTTTAATTTTAGAGATTTAGGAGAGAGAAACACATTCAAAATGACGTTGTTTTTCAATTTGAAACCCCCAAACCTAATTCTTAGTTTCATTCCTCCAGCAATCAATTTTTTTCAACACACCAACATTCTCCCTTTTAGATTTTTGATTTTCTTTATCACCTTCACCACCATGTATAGTTTTTCAATCCGAAACCCCCAAACCTTGTTCTTAGTTTCATTCCTCCCGTCATCAATCTTCTTCAACACACCAACATTCCCCTTTTCAAGATTTTCTTCAACACCTTTGCCATTATGTATGCGCATCGGGATGTCAGACTCGTAGTATGCTCGTGAAGGAGAAATCCGTCTTAGTGAAACTGCATAGTTCATGAATGTTTTGTTTGTCGAACCACGATGGAAGGTTCCTAGCATGAGTTTTCGCTTGGTCATTTACCAATTCAGTCTTCGTCGATAGTTGTAATAATAGGTGTTTTTTATACATTTTTAGCTGGTGATTCATGGAAAATTCACCAAATCGTTGGTTTTGGGGGATGATTTTTTGGGTTTTGATAGTTTTAATGAGTTTGGGTGTTCCAAATTGAAAAATGGCATCATTTAGATTGATGGCAGGAGAAATTGATCTAAGAACGAGATTTGAAGATTGTGAATTGAAAAATGGTGTAGATTGAATGTGTTTCTTTCTCCTAAAATAAAATTTAAAAAATGAAAAAAGAAAATTAAAAAGTGAAAAAAATATTTTATTAAAACTAATAATTATAAAGTAATCCCAGAAATCAAAACATAATTTTTGAAACTTGAAAGCCTTTTACGGAGAAAAATTTACCTTGTAATATAATCAATGCAATCAAACAATCTCTCCAAATCTGATCTACATACGAGATTTGATATTTTAACTCAAATGGTAGTGCACATTTTATATCGTCAATCTACCATTATTAAACACTTTTAGGTAAGTTTTTGGTTTTAGCTAGACTTCTAAAGCCGATTAAACAAGTTGATTGCTTCCCAGCAAGAGGTTAGGACATGCGGTGGGTGCTGGCATTTTCCATGATAGTATTAGACTATTAGTAGTGGGGCATTTTGTAGATTTGCTTATTTTACATCATATTTCATGTGACCACTTAAAAAGTTGTGACTTTTTAACAAAAATTACATAATTTTTTATGTTTTAATCTTGGCCATCCATGATCAATTTAATGACTAATATTTATTTATCTTACTCTTACCTAAGATAGGTCATCTCATATTACACGTTATATATATTGCATGCAACAGAATTATATATACGTTCCAATGTTGGCCATTGACCATGTTGCATACACATAGAGTGGGTTAAACCAAGTTCTGGTTGGAGTGTTATACAAAAACATGGAAGCCATGTCTTGGGCTTTGTTCTCAAATGCGTGTTTTTTTTTGTTTTTTTTTTTTTATCATCATCAATGTGTAGATAAGCTTGCTTAGATCATGGAATAGACTTTATTTGGTGGGAGTTCTTATCCTTATTTATTAGGGATGTTTTCTTTCTCAATCCGGGTTGATTGACTTATTTTTATTTTTGCTTATTTTTTTCTCCTAAATTTTGTGACACTAATTGTTATATTTAATAAAATTTAAATTAGTATAATAGTTACACATATTTAATAATTATATATAATAATTAAATAGTTACACATATTTACTAATTATACAATTACAGTATGTTTAATAATTGCATTAATTACTTAAAATGCAATGGATAAATTTAAGAGAAAAATGTTAGAGTCATTTGTGATTAGATATGATACTTACATGGGCTTACCATTAAATTCTAAATCGGTGATGCCAAGTGTATTTGAGGAGGTTAAGGATTTGTAAAAAAAAAAAAAGTTTTTTTTTTACAGAAAAAAAAGGAGGTAAGGAGTGAATTGCCTTTTATCTCTGGGTTGATTAAAGAAAAAATAATGGCATAAGTCATTAAGGAATTATATTCAGAGTGTGTTTGGTAAAATAAAATGACTTTTTTTTTTTTTTCTGATAAAGTAGAAGTTGGAAAAACATGTTTTTTGTATAAAAGTCCTTAAAAAAACTAAACTACTGTTTGTTTGTTTTTTTTATAAAAGGAACTAGCTTTTATAAAAGCTAATAGAAGGAGCTTATGTTATGCATAACTTTCTAAAGTACTGTTATAGTCATTTATTTTTTATTTACATTTAATTTGATCTTTTATATTTAAAAAAATATGAAAAATATATTACATCAAGAGTTTCACTTAAAACTTTTCTATTTAAGGTTATTCTCGCTTGTAATTGTAAGTCTATATATATATATATATATATATATATATTTTTTTTATTTTTATTTTTTTATTAATTTTTTTTTTATGTAAATAAAGTATAAATTTCTGTGTGAAATTACTTCAAAAATTGACACTTTGAAACATTTCTATTTGAGATTATTCTTCACATATATATATATATATATATATATATATATATATATATATATATATAATGTGAGGCGGATACGTAAACTAAAGAGGTATAAACTTCCGTGTGAAATTAGTTTAGAAATTGACACATTTAAACTTTTCTAACGAATAGTTTTTTTTTTATAATCTCATATATATATAAAAATAATTGTTTAGAAAATTTGGTAGGAACTAATAATAAATTATATATATACATATATATATATATATATATTAATTAGAAACCTAAAATAAAAATTAACAATTTATCACCGAAACAAAATATCAAAAACAAATATGAAGACATATTAAAATTCAAAACAAACTTTTAAGCAAGGAATTAAAATAAAATTTACTGGTTTATAAGAACTTAGAACATATTTTAATAGATTATTTTTATTTGTATATTTATTTATTTTTTCTAACATATCATAGATATACACACAAGTAATAATGATTTGTATTCTTTAAATAAATTCAAGATCTGTTTAAATATTAAATAAATTATATTGAAATAAGAATATTTATATTAGGTGTGATTTCTAGTTTTAAAATTTAGTCACTACGTAACTTATTATGATAAATTGGGACTACTTTATATTAATAATATATTAAAAAAATATTAATATAACTCTAGATATTAAGATATACTATTGGTAAAAGTTTATTAAAAAAATATAAATTTATTAGAGATATTCATCAAATGCATGCGACAATTCGTGGTTCACTAAAATTTGGAATTTTTAATAAATTAAAATTAATCTTTAATGCGCGAGAAATACACGTGAAGAAGGACCAAAATATTAGCATTTAAAAAAAAAAAAAAAGATTTTGAGCCAAGCAAGGAATGACGAGAGAAATGTAAGATCAGGATCTGTCCCCCACAAAATTCAGAATCTTTTCAGAATTATGACAAAAAGCGTGGCAATTGCTGTGCCAATGAAGCAATTATTAAAACTGAACCATTGGAAGATCAGCCGTATCATTAAAGACATAAATATATAATAACAACAATAATAATAGTGACACTAATTCACCACTCTCCAGTCCACACCCAATTGCGTAAAGCTCAAAGCTTTGTGGCAGTTTGAGCATTCACACTACCATGGGGGATGATGGGAATAGGATCAGTGGAGAGGGTAAGATAGTGAAGGTGGAGCCAAAACCCAGCAATGGTTTCACCTCAAAAGTGGTTGATTTGTTTGAGAAGCTGGTGGTGAAGTTCTTGTATGATTCTTCACTGCCCCGTCACTACCTAACTGGTAATTTTGCTCCTGTGACTGAAACCCCTCCCACCAAGGACCTTCCTGTCAAAGGGTACCTCCCGGTTAGTACTACTTTTTTTGCTTTTTTTTAGTTTTTTGAATTTGTTCTTTGTTCAATTTGATTCAAATGTACTCACACTGTATGTAGAGATTGATTGACAATGTTTTTACTGTTATTCAATCATAGATTGTCATATAGGGGAAAATTGTTGTCTTTTGTGATACTAATTATCAAGGTTTTTGGAGTGTCTGCGACAGCAACGCAGCCACAATTGTGGTTGCATTTGATTGCAATTTCTCACGATATCAAGGAAGGTGGCGAAACCGCGACTCTAAAACCTTGGTTGATAGTGTGAAAGTTTGAATATCTAGACTCTGCCACTTAGTGTCTATACTCTAGAGCAATATCAGGTCCTGCCACTCATTGTCTAACATTTGAAGTGTGTTGCAGGATTGCTTGAATGGGGAGTTTGTCAGAGTCGGACCTAATCCGAAGTTTGGTCCTGTAGCTGGATATCACTGGTAAAGTTGTACTTATTGATTTTTGTGTATTTTAAACCTTTATTATGAGATACTCCGAATTGCACAAATCTTGACGGAAAATGCATTTCTTGGTGATTCATGTTACCTATCAGTAATAATTTTATTTTTTTCCACATTTACCTTTTATAAGAAGGTTTGGTATTGATATGCAACTTTATAAATTTATCTGTATTCAGAAATGTGTTCTTAAAGTGGAGTTTGAAGCTTATACCATGCTTTCCCTCACTGTTTTTGCAGGTTTGATGGAGATGGGTGTGTGATTCTCTTCCTATGTGCAAACATATATTTCTTTCAACTTTGTTATAGATATATCATGGATTTTGTGTCAATACATGGGCAATATTTGCTGAATCTTATTATTGGAATTTGGAATTGCTTGGGGATATTGTTAAGCATCGAACTTTGATAAAAAAAACCTGTGTAGTATTTTTGGTTCACTTGTTTTGTGAATTAAACCAGTTCCAGTTATACATTCATTTCTGACTTTCAGTGGTTCATCATAGTGGAAATTATACTGTTTCTGATTAAATTTTGGGCAGTCAATTACACAACACAAAATTCATAGTTCTGGTATTTGTTTCCCCAATTTTGATCTATTGAATTGCAGAATGATTCATGGCTTGCGCATCAAAGATGGAAAAGCTACATATGTTTCCCGGTTTGTGAGAACTTCTCGTCTTAAACAAGAAGAGTATTTTGGAGGCTCCAAATTTATGAAGGTACGAAAAGAAAGTGAAAAAACATAGAAGCTCAGTGAAAATATTACTAGTCTTGGAATTTAGAAATGCTTTGTTTTAGACTCCCAAGACAAATGTAGCTTCTTATATATCCTTTTCAGATTGGAGATCTCAAAGGTCTATTTGGACTTTTAATGGTCAACATACATATGCTGAGAACTAAATTGAAAGTGCTGGATGCTTCTTATGGAACTGGAACTGGTAATTTGTTCTATATGATTGTTTTCAAATTTAAGGTCCCAGGAAACATTTTACACTACACAATTTTGTTCAGCGCAATTCAAATAGTGTTTTGTAATGCATGTCCCGTATGAAGATTCCACTACTGTTGCACTATGTATGGACTTCTTTCAGTATTGATAATTTGCAAAGTATATTAGAACACACTGTCTAATTTATCATTCCATTTTTAAAGTAGCTCTCAATTTTCTTTTTCAAATGACTGGAGAGTGCATTACCTGGTACTTTGCCTTGCTGATTGCTAATACACATGTTCTGGTGAAATCTTTTGATGGTTTTTGACTGGGAATATTAAGCTCTTGTATATGACTGAAAGTGCCGAAACTGACTTGTGCTCATACTCCAATTTCTACTAGCTAATACTGCTCTCGTATATCACCATGGGAAACTTCTAGCACTCTCTGAAGCAGATAAACCTTGTAAGTACCATTCTTATCTTTTTTTGCTTTTGTCAGTTTGTGAATGATATAAACTTGTTGATTGTATCTGAAATGCCGTAGACTGTATAGAAAAAAGGGGTTGAAAAAATTCATCAAGTTTTGTTTTGAATTTCGCAGCTAAAGTTGTGTTTACCTCTTCTAGTGTAGGACTGAAATAGTTTCATTTTGAATTTTGCAGATGCTATTAAAGTTTTTGAAGATGGTGATTTGCAGACACTTGGCATGCTAGATTATGACAAGAGATTGGGCCACTCTTTCACTGCTCATCCAAAAGTTGACCCATTTACTGGTGAATCCATCTTCAAATGAGTAATTAAATTGACTGATTTAATGGAAAACTTATTCCAACAAATAAATATCCTGTTTGCAGGGGAGATGTTTACATTTGGCTATGCACACACACCACCATATATCACATACAGAGTGATTTCAAATGATGGCTATATGCATGATCCTGTACCCATAACCGTATCAGATCCCATCATGATGCACGACTTTGCCATCACAGAGAACTATGCAGTATTTATGGATCTTCCTTTGATTTTTAAGCCAAAGGTATCGCCGGTGTTTCTGTTCTTATATTCTGGCAAAAGCTTATATTGCAAGTTGGGAGCTTCTTTTTTGTGTCAAGGATGGTTTGACAAGATAGAGTCTATTGACTTTGCACATCAATTGATGGCAATTAATGACTTTGGCATTGTCGATTGAAATCTGTTTTTTCAGGAAATGGTGAAGAATAAGACACTGATATTCTCATTTGATGCAACCAAGAAAGCTCGTTTTGGTGTGCTGCCTCGGTATGCTAAGGATGAAAAGCTTATTAGATGGTTTGAGCTTCCCAACTGCTTCATATTCCACAATGGTGTGTTTGTTTATTTTGTTTCTCCTTAGTATAAAATGTTGATTGATATTCTGCAATGATATTTTTTGTAAAAATTCAACCGTCTGTATGATTGAAGTGCATGATAAAAAAAGAATTAAATATGTTTTTAATTGCAAATCCTTGTGGCAACATGCAAATCACTGCATAAATTTGTCCATTGTAATATACTTAAAAAAGTTTGAATTCAAAACCAAGTTCAGTTTATGCTTTGAATTCTTTATTTCTGATAGACTTGTCTATTGTAAGTTTGTAACCTTTCATGGGATATTTTTTCAGCCAATGCTTGGGAGGAGGAAGATGAAGTTGTTCTGATCACATGCCGCCTTCAGAATCCAAATTTGGACTTGGTCGGTGGGACTGTCAAGGAAAAGCTTGAAAATTTCTCAAATGAGCTGTAAAAGATTCATTCTTACATGTAAATTTTCAGTAAAAAGTTTACTGTAATTGTTTATTATTTATGGTTACTGAACTCTTTCCAGGTATGAAATGAGATTCAACATGAAAACCGGTGAAGCTTCTCAAAAGAAACTATCAGCATCTGCTGTAGATTTTCCTAGGGTGAATGAAAGCTACACTGGAAGGTAAGCTCATTCTCGCCATGTTGAGAAAATTTAGGGAAGTCAAAGTACTCAACCACAACTTGTGAATTAGTCTATTTTAAATTCTCAATCATCTGACGATTTGATAACTGTAATTTTTATGGTCACATTTACTGTTTTGTTTCACCAGGAAGCAGCGATATGTGTATGGAACCACATTAGACAGCATTGCAAAAGTTACTGGCATTATCAAATTTGATTTGCATGCTGAACCGGATCAAGGAAAAACAAAACTTGAAGTTGGAGGAAATGTTCAGGGACTCTATGACTTGGGACCAGGGAAGTATGGTTCAGAAGCTGTTTATGTCCCACGTGTCCCTGGTACTGATTCTGAAGAAGATGATGGATACTTGATTCATTTTGTGCACGATGAAAATACCGGGTATCACTTTCCTCTGCACACTTAAAGCAGTGACTTCTCGATGAAATTATTTTTAGGTTTAAAAACCATTTTATCCTTACAAATATGTACTAATTATCACTTTCAGTACTTATATTGTTTTGGTTTATGATCCTTGTAATATTCAAACCTTTCAGCTTTTGTCTTTCTGTTACAAAAATGCTTGTGTGGTTCCATCAGGTGTTTCCATATGACAATGCCAGATGGAGTCACATAAGTGTTTTCTGTAATGGAGATTGATGAGAAGGACGAAAAGGAAGGTTAGGACATTACAAAATCATACAGAAAAAAATTAGAGGAAATTTAAATCTTTTTTTTATATTGTAATAATATGAATGGCTGATATGGCTAGTGTAATTCCTAAGGAATCAGGGACAACTATGACATGGTAAATATTTAGTTTTTTCTTGTCTCCTCTTTTAGTAGAATAAAATCTAACATGAATTCAAATTGCAAAACTGCAGAAAATCATTTGTGCATGTCATCGATGCAAAAATAATGTCTGCAGATCCTGTTGCAGTTGTCGAATTGCCGCATCGAGTTCCATATGGTTTCCATGCCTTCTTTGTAACAGAGGTTTGTGTTACTTCAATATGGCATTTCTTCCTCCCTTTCCTTCCTCCACATGCAATGTTTATTCAGTAACCACTTTCTCAGGGTTTAGCTGCTAATGAATGCCATTCAAGTTTGAGTGGAGGTTTTATAAGAGTAGTTTGTGAGTGCTAAGTTTCATCTGTTAATGAACTAATATCTAGAAAGATGAAACCACAGTTTTAAGAAAGTAAAATTGAAAGGAAGCATTAAAAAAGTAAGAGTTTAATGTTGATGTACGGAAAGTGTAAAATACTTTTACACTATCTTGTAATCACAATCCACAATTTGTATGACTTTTAAGATACTTTTATTGGAAGTTAGCAGACTTATTATAAATTGAGGATTGTAATTGTCCGACGGTATAAAACTATTGTACGTATAATCTCTTTCTGAAAAAGTAATATCTAATGTCATTCAATTGTTTCAAAACACTACTACCTGTTGCTTACACTACATAATATTACCCTCTTTTTTTTATTCTTTCACTTTTGTTTAAGAGCATGCTACTAATTATTATTATTGCTCTTTGGACAGGAACAACTGCAAGAGCAGGGGAAAATGTGATAATGTTCTGCCTCAGTCTTTGGATACATTTTTCTACAAATAATCGATTGTACCATATATATCCAGTAAACCAATGTTTTTAAAACTAGATTGGATGTTGATGAGTCATTGAAGGCAATGGTTGAAAGTTTAATGGTGGTTGAATCAATAATAATTAGATTTTATTTTAATTTTTAATATAATATATTAAGCAATGCTCTTTTTTTAACAGCATACACTAAGCAATGTTAAACAAAAAAAAAAACATAATATTCATTATAGATGCCGTTTATAAATATGATAGATGCCGTTTTGGGTGAGGACTTTAACCTTTTAGGTGAAAAAAAATCAATCCAAAGTTTGGAAAATAGTTAAAAGAGATTTTATTAAAGGGTTTAATACTCATACACAGTAGGTAAAAATAATTTTACTCTTCAATTACAATTCATAACCTTTGAAATAATTTTATAAAAATCAATTAAATTAATTTATTAAATCATAAATGTTCAGAAAATTATAAGTTGAAGTAATTGAAAAATATTAAATAATAATAATGAACATATTTATATGATATTTTTGTATAAATTTAAATTTAATTTTATGAATAAAAGTATATTTTGAGGTGTTATAATATTACTTTTTATTAAATTTTAAACTTTTATAATTTTTTATTTACTGATAAAGTATTTTTATTACTTTTTTAATTTCACTTGTGTGTTTTCATATAATGTATTCTATTATTAATCAAATTTAAAATAAAGTATAAAAAACACTTAATTAATATATTATGTTAATTAACATAATAATTAAAATAAATTATCTAATATGAAAATTATTCAAAATAAAAAATAATCTAGTAATTCTCATTTTTAATTCCATAAATTATAATAGAAAAATAATAAATTAAATATTATAACATCTAAAATAAGTGGTGTAATATAAAAATTTGAAGGAAGAATAGTGAAAACAAAAATAAATAAATAATAAAATTTAGTTTTATTTAAAATGAGTAACAAGAAAAGTTAATAAACGCTTTAAGGATAAAAATAAAATAAATGTAAAAAGTTAGAAACTAGCATTAAAAAAAAAAAAAAAAACTACTCCAAATAATGTTTCAAAAAACATTTTAAAGTTACTAAAAAAATTTGTTTACTAAACCCTCAAACTAACTGAAAAGCTACTAAAAAAATTATAAAAGCTAGCTCAAATGTCTGGGCAAACATAACCTAAATAAAAGAATATATAAAATGAAATTGACCGGTTTGTATTATTTTGTTTTGAGCAGGTTTATTTGATTTTAGGATTAAATAAATTGGTTTGGTGTTCAGTTTTCAATTAAATACAATTCTATAATAATTAGACACTATAGGACCAGACAAGTATGATTAAGTCTTCAAAAGAAATTAATGTTGCTATTCAGACAAAAAAATGTCACATTTATTCATTTTTAGAATTTAGTTTATATACACCTTATTCACTGTATCATCCTATTCAACGATATAATATTTGAATCCCCATTGAATATAAAATTATAACTTTTAAACCAAAGATATTATCACTTGGTAATTTTATTCACCAAGCCATGCTTCTCCACTAAAATTTGATTTCCATTCAGCACTTGCCACACCAATAGTAAGTTAAAAATTTCATATGGAAACACGTATTCAAGCATCAACTATATAAATATGAGTAGAATATATGCACCAATTAAACATACCATACTTTTATGAACCGTCTTCACACATTAAAATAAAAAATTACAAAAATTCTCAAATTACAAAAATGAATGGACTTGCAAATGTAAACAAGGCCGGACGAGTGACTAAACAAGGCATAGAGTGCACCATGTCCCTATTTTCACCACTCAACTAAGCCAAGAATGAATTGCCATCATTACACCATCACAAGTTGGAAGAGTTATTAGAAAGCCCTGTTAGGTCTCTCTCTTTATCAAAGTAGTTTCCCTCCCTACTTCCATTTGCTTGTGAATGGTATAGTGTTACAAGACCAGTTCCATTATGGTAACCAGTGGCAAAATCCTACACCAATTCCATTATGGTAACCAATGTTGAAACCCTGCACTCTGGATACATCCTGAGCTGTGGCTTGTGACACACTTGATGAGCCCAAAGGATTTGCACCAACATTGTGGCCCTTGTCTGAAGTAGCATTAGAATTGCTACTTTTGAGCTTCTTTGTGTTGAGGAAGCGACCACTTATGCCTCTTACCCTTCTCATGGCGTGAAGGTGACGGGATTCATGGAGGTATGGCTGTAAGAAATGAATGAAACAATTAAGACAATGATCAATTCTACACCAATGGTAAGAAGTGAGGCATAAAGTTATATGAATACAAAACATTTGCAAACACCTTACAAGTAACCAATGTAAGTATTGGAAAATGAATGAAGAATTGATTAATTTAATTATTTTTAGTTGAATATACCTTCCTGTTTCTAATTACTCTCCTTTCAAACTCTGCCTTAGCACGTGAACGTCTTCGCCTCAAAATGCCATGATACTGTTTTGCATTCACGTAAACAGGCTCCTCTTCCATTTCAGGAGGCAAAGGCATTCTACCATGATGCATGCCATACACCTGAGGGGTTATCTAGCATCATACCAATATATGTTAGAACTAGCACTAAGCTGGACTCTTATCTACTTATTGATTAAAGAGATTTGTTTAAATGGAAGCAATTTTCATAAAATTTAAATATATTTTTAATCATTTTCATATATATAATATATAGGAAATATATATATTATATATGATATTTTTATTTTAGTCTTTCAAATTAAAATTTGTTATTTATAGTACTTCAAATAAGATAGATGTTATTTTTAGTCATCTGATTTGAAATTTGATTTAAAATTATTTAACAATGTATATAAATTTTAGAATTTATGACAATATTTTAATGTCAAATTCTGAATATCAAAAGTAGTCACAAATTCCAAAATCTATATATATTGTTTGATAATTTTGATGAAAAAAAATTAAAAAAAATATTTATCATAGAACTAAAAAAAATTAAACATAAGAACATATATCATACCCCAATTTGTTTGCCACAAATAGTCAAGAAATGACCATAACGTGGATCCCGATAAGGAGATGTTAAAACCTGCATCACATATCGAAGAAGCTTATAATCTTAATATTTCACCCCAGAGGGATAGAGTTCAAAGAAAAGAAAATAGACATAATATGGGAGACATTAAGGAGTTATAAACTCACAAGTCACGACTATAAACTAAAGACTCATGAAGTGTGTGTCTAAATTGTCTTAGAAAAATGCAATTCTAAATGTCTTACAACTGAATGGCCAACAAGCTCCATGGGGGGATTTGGTGCAAGATGCATGTCCATGGTATATGGGGTTGACCACACATTATGTTCAGCAACACCTGCACCTAAGACCAACAAGAACCTTATTAATAGACATAATATTCATATATAATGCTAATGCATGTGCAAAGAAACACAAATTCCTCACTTTGAACACAATTAGAATCTATTGCAGCAGCCAAAATACAGACACTTGACTTATCAGTGCCATGCAATGAAGGAGAAACCAAAGGCTGTATTTGCTTACCGAAATCAATGCCATCAGCTAAGACTTCATTAGTCTTACACAGTGCGAGACCATTCACGTTTAATTGATCAGCTGAAGTTGGCATGATTGATTCATTTAACTGAGCTGAAGTTGAATTGGAGGCATTTTTTTCCATTCCGTGCCACCAAGGCGGAGGAGGAGAGTAAATGGAAGACTGAAACTGAATCTCCTCCCCGTGATAATAATTACTGCCAGAATTTCTAGGCATCTTAGCACAACTTTTTACTAAAACTGCATGCACAAAGAAACAACAAAATTCAAAATCACGGAGACACAAGAACACAATTGAATTCCAAAATGATTTGAAAATCATAAATCTCAATCTGTTAACTCCATAGCAAAGCTGGAAAAGGGTAATGAAGTTCAGACTAAATTGCATGCAATGAAAATAAAATGAATTTGAAGACTTACCCTCCACTCAAAATTGTAAAAAGACTAGAGCTTTATCAAGTTCTGTGTTCTTGAGCAGGGAATTTGATTATTTACAGCTAACATGAAATTCTATGTTGTATAAAAACAAAGTGGTGACTGATGACTGCACCATTTTCCATTACTAAAACTGAAAGCTCAGAAATCAAACTTACTTTTCTCATGTTTTCTTCCCACCTAAACACACATGCTGAAAACAAAATTCCCATTTCTCACAAACAAACAGTTATCATAAAGGAAAATGAAAACAAATAAACACACTCAGAAAACACCCTTTAGAAAGTTAAAGTCAAATTTGAATAAAAACTAGAAATTCTGTGATTCAAGAGAATGAAGCCATGCACTTCATTAGTACTTACTATGAAAACTGAAAAGCTTTGGTTTTCAGAACCTGAATTGCACTCTCTCTCTCTCTCTCTCTCTCTCTCTCTCTCTCTCTCTAAGTCTGTAACCTCAACAGAGACAATGGAGCACTATGCAGTGATGAGAATAAGAATGATCTTTTACGAATACTAAGGAAGCAATATATAGGAAAAAAAAGATGTTTTTTCGTTGTTGTTGAGAAAATGAAAATGTAAGAAATATATTTTTTATTTCTACTTCACGCAAAGGTCATTGTCATTGTCTGATGTCTCCCCTTTGGAAGAAAACAAAGAGAAAAATGTAATAAAATATGAAACCTGTTTTACCTAATTACTTGTGTAATGTAATAACAATGATATGTTGACCAAAAAAAAATGACCCCTTACAAATCCCTTTTTCTCAATCATAGAATGTGACATTAGGAGAAACATATCTTTATGTCAACAAGCTCAATAGTTAAAAGTTATGTTTTATTTTTAGTTTAATGGGTATGTATTATAACTTATAAGGGTAGGAAAATTTACTTTCTTAATTAATTAGAAATCCTTTTGAAGTGATTTTTAAAATAGTTATTATAAAAAAATCATATATAATAATTTATAAATAGATAATAATATAAAAAAATATTTATCTATATTATTTATTCTTTATTTTCATTATAACAGTAGTGTCTAAATATCATTTAATGACATTATAAAATATGGTTATATATTTCATTCACACCTTTTCTATTGATAATGTATACTAAAAAGAACAATTTTGTTTATTTAACTAAAACCAATTTACTAAAATTGGATATTAAAATGAAGAATTTTTTAAAATAGTAAAATCATCAAGAATACTTACTTAGATGAGATATTGAAACTTTGTCCCGTTGTTGCATTCCTTTTTTTATCCATAAGAATCGAACACAATAGTATCTTAGAAGATTTACAATACTCACGCATCCTGTTCTATTTAGTGAACTAAACCCTTCATCATTTGGTGGCTTCATTCTTTTTTTTATCTATAGGAATCGAACACAGTAATACCATAGGGGATTTACAATACTCCTGCACCCTGCTTTAGCAACTGAGCTAAGCCATTCATTCTGTAGTTTCATTCTGATCAGTTTGTTTGTGACGGTTAAAAGGCACAAGTAAATTTTATTAAATGAGGAAAATTTTTATCAACTAATGTTTTATAAGATATATTTTTCCACATAATATTTTGGTCACAATATGAACAGTTGCAAATCAACAATGAGATTTATCAAAACGTGACTAAAAAATAATTTAAAATACAAAAATAAATTTTTTAAAACATTATATATCAAAATATAAAAAATATAAAATGTAATGTACTAAAAGTAACATTAAACCTTAATAATAACATATAATTAAAAAAATAGTTGTGTGGTATTAAAAAAAGATTGGGTTGATCGAATAATAACAACTTCCTATCACCTTATTAACAAATTTAGAAGTTGATCACAATTAACTTGAATGCTTAATTACATTTTTATCCCTAAATTATAATAAAATGTCTAATTTAATTTCTATAATATAAAAAATTTTAATTTGGTCCTCAAATTATTAAAGTGCACGTGTGATTTTTTTTTTTACCATATTTTACTATTTACACCCTCTTTCTACTAAATATAATCTCTTAAAAACAAACAAAAAATTAGAGGTGTATTTAATAAAAATGATGTGTAAATAGAAAAGTCTAACTGAAAATCACCAAATTGGTGCATTTTTAATATTTTGAAGATCAGATTAAATTTTTTTATAACTTGAAAATCAAATTAGATATTTAATTATAATTTGAGGGCCAAAATTGTAATTAAACATAATTTAAAAGTATATATATTCAACCTGCTGAGTGTCGAGATTGAATTTGTTTAATCTATATCTGATTGGGTTCAGCTCCACCCCGAAGCAGGCCATGTCAGTTGAGCTCTACTAGGCCGAGGGCCCAACACAGTTACACATTGCAAAGTTGAGTCTACCAGACATTGTTCAAGAAGGACCCAAAAGAAAACAATAACAAGAAATAACTAACGGGTCCAAGGATTTACCTCTACTAAAATGAAATTTCCATTGGTGAAACATCACAACTCAAAATCTATCCTCATGTAATTTTATATGCTTAATAGCATTGTTGTTCCCTATTTTTTAAAATTTGCAGATTACCCTAATTTAAAATCATGGCATTTTATCTCTTACTTTCAAAATCAAACATTTTTTGTTAGGTGAATTTTGGTAAAACTAGGATTTAAACCCACCCTCTTTGACTTTTAAAGGCAATAATAATCATTAAGTAATCTGATTGATAATAATTGTTAAAACATATATATATATAAATCTTTTACATAAATTTTATTTATTATCATATATTTATTTATTGTTTCTTATGTTCTCAACAAAAATTTAATAATTTGAATAAAAGTAAAAAAACAAATTACAACAACACCCCTAAAGTTTGTTTCAATTACATATGTACTCCTCATTTGTTTACCCCTACATAAAATCCCATAACTATTGGTATCTCATTATAGACTTTTATAATATTTGTTCTAAAAAATGTCCTTATCTTTTTTTTAAACATAAGGGATATATGTAATGTATTAAAAAGTTCAGGGTACATGTGATGATTTTAAAAGTTAAGAGGATATATATGTAATGAATTTAAAATTTAAAAGGTATATGTGTAATGAACTTAAAAGGTCAGAAAATACATGAGTGATGAGTCGAAAATCACAACAGCAGTGGTCGTCAAGGTTGGAAGTGACATAGTAACAGGACAAAAAAAGAGTCGTGGTCATTGGGGTCAACGTCGTCGTAGAGTTGCAAGTTGCAGATGGGGTTGTCATTGTCACAGATAGAGTCGTTGTTGGAATTGGAAGTCGCTGCAAACGTAGTCGTCAAGCACGAAACAGAGAACTCAAGTACAAGAAAAATATCACTCGTTTGAAAGAATATGAAACACAGGAAGATGAATAGTTCTCTCCCCTTTGGAAGAACAGTAGCACGAAACAAAGGAAAAACAATCATTCTTTCCCCTTTAAAAGAACAATAGCACGAAACAAATGAAAACAAACCATTTTTTTTTTGTCATTTAAGTATAAAGGTAATTACAGTATTTTAAATAAATAAATTAAAATTAAATATAAATTCATTTAAAAAACTAACATCAACTTAACACTGTTATAAAAAATGAATGGATACATGTGTAATTGAAACAAACTTTAAGAAAGCAAACGTTAAGGAGTGTTGTTATAATTTGTTCAAAGTAAAATAAATGGAGTGATTTATAAAATAAAAAGTGAAATATCTTGTATTTTCCTCTTGCATAAAAATCAAACTTTTTCATTTGTCTCGTGCCTCACTGCTTTGGTCTTGCGCCTCGTCTCGCCTCACCTCGGTTGCTTGTCGCTTGGGTGGGTCGCGTCGTCTAGCTGTGTTGATCTCGTCGCATGGGTGGGTTGCGTTGATCTCGTTGCCTAGGTCACATCGCCACCTCGCCTGGGTGGTATCGCCATTCATCACTCGTCTAGGTTCTCTCAGGGCATCTCACTTTTTCCTTTTATAAATCACTCCTCTTATTTTACTTTATTCAAATTATCAAATTATTCTAATGATTTATATATATGTATATATATATATATATATATATATATAAATGTTTTCACAAATTATTATCAATCAAACTATTGACTTAGTAATTATTTTGACATTTGAAAACTAAAAAAGATTGTGTTTAAATTTCAAATTGACGAATAAATCAAAAATACTTGATTTTATAAGTATGGGATTAAACATCATGATTTTAAACTAACCATCAAAATTAAAAAAATACGAGGACAAAAATTATAATTAACTCAATTTTATTCTGTCAACTAATTATAAAAAGATTAATAATGTTAGACTCAGTTTAATACTATCATCTAATCTTAGATGATAGTTTTTTTCTCAAGAAATAATAAATATGATATTAAAACCGAGTATAAGGGATTGCACTTTTGTTACTAACACCAACCACACAATACAAGCATCATTAAGGGGGTTATAGCATATTTATCTCATAATGAAAGAAAATATTAAGTAACCTCAATCTCAACAATAGAAAATCAAAACACTACCTACATATCCATTGAAATCTCCGTAATAGTGTTACGAATTTTAAAATAAGTATTATAAAAATGAACAAAACTACCTTGGTAATATCAAATAATTTGCATAACCTATTTTCTTATTTGATATTTCATAATTTGTCATACAATAACATATATCTGAAAAGTATTTTGGCAAAAATGTGTAAAGCTTGAGAAGAGAGGGAATGAAATGAGCAGGGATCGTGTGGTGTGAAATCACATATTGCTTATCGTTCTGTGCAGAAACTATATAGTTGGCTGGGTTGCAAATTGCAATTGTTGCCAATTCTTCATGATTACTTATGTCACTTTCGTTCTCAACAAGACAACAAAACTAGTTTAGGATATAGACACACAATGCCACTACCTTAAATATTTTTAAATCTTAGATATTTCATTAAAAATGTTTTAAGGCAAAGTATAATCCAAATAACATTTTTTGTTTGACAGAGTGATGCTTAAGCTTTCTCGTAAAACTCCGCAAGGTAATTTAATCATCATATGTGTGAAGCCATGGAAGAATAACATTTTTGTTTTATATATGTGATGATCCGACACTCTTCTTTAACATTGACCTGAGACTAGATGACATCGTTTTACAGACAACTTTTTACTTCAACAATTATCTTCAATCGAATCTGTGTACGTAAAGCCAACATAGAATGCCCTTTATTTTTATATGATAATATTCGGATTTGGAAGCCTTCTTTTTTTGTTTTTTTGTTTTGAAGATAAGAAAGTAAGAATTGAGACAATAAAATCGAACGATAATTGTGCCACGTGAGCACATGTAGGATCCTGATTGGCGAAATGTCGCATAACGTGTTTACAAAATGATGTGGATCCCTTCCACGCAGATGGCAGATCGAACAGGTTGAGATAGTGACAGGTTCCATGCACCAAGCCCAAGCCCAAGCCCACAGGCCCATTCGATACTTATCCCGTGCTCCATGTGATATTTGAATGAGAAATAAAAACAATGCCTCAGAGTCAGACAGCAGAGGGGTCCTTCAAACCGTACTTCACCATTATAACAGTCACGCACGGAATGTGTAACTTGACAATTAGAATTGTCTCGTCCCTTCAAAATCAGATTCTATCATTTCTATTTATAACTATAGGCCCCCCCTCTATTCCATTCAATGTTGATTATAGTAATATTTCATTCACTTTGCAATTAAAAGGAGCTTCCATAGTTATTCCTCGGATCAATTATTTCCCCCCCGAGTTCAATCATATAGAATAGATCGAATGAAACTGGAATTTACATTCTACAGTACTTAATGCATTCACGCGATGAATTATTAAATCTGAAAACAGTGATTTTTTTTACTGTAGACCGTGGTCCCTGGACAAGAAATTGAGAAGAAAAAATCAGAAGGATATTAACAACAATAAAAACAAAGGAAAGAGACTACCAATTCTAGATCCCATATTAATAAAGATAGGTCATAGAAAGTTGTTGAAAAGCCTGTTGCCACGCACGCCATGGAGTATAACACATTGTTAATTTAACAATTTCAATATCCTAATATATTACTCGAGTTATATATGAAGTTAAAAATGCTTAATTTAGGTGATAGAAATAGGAATGAGGTGCATTGATAGATAATTGATAATGATAGAAATGTTAGTAACAATACAAGTATACAACACATATTTCATACGCCAAACTAAAGCCTTATAATAACAGATTCTCCAATCGAAATTAACCATTAATCAAACCCATAAATTCGATAATACAAGTATAAAACTGAACTGGTCAAAAGGGTGACACTGAAGTGTACATAAATAAAATTAGACTAAGAAAGAAGCAACCAATTACGTGTTCCACAGGAGACTACTATCATTGTCTCCTTTCCCTCCTTTTCTTTTTGGGTTGAAATACGCACTATTGCATTCTACAGTCTTTTACTTCCCCAAACAAAAATCACGACATGATGCCCGTGCCCAAATATTTCAACATTCCTCACCTTTATTGTTTGCAGCATTTCCCTTTTTTATGGGACTTAGTGTCTTACAACTTATAACTTTTATTTTTCATTTGGTAGGCTAGACAGTTTAAAGTGCCTTCAGGATTTTTATCCCCTTAACTTTATTTATTTGTTGGAAGCATGAACTCGTGCCATGGCAATCTGTGACTTCGGTGGTTAATGATTTCATAATTTGGGACACAAATGTGATCAAATGGGAAAGTACTCCTAGTATTATTATACAAGGCGCCAATAAAATATTGAGACCGTTGATAAAAAGATAAGACTATGTTTTATAGACTCACTACGTTATTTCAAAGATGGACATGTGTATGGTTAGATTGTTTTAGTTATACGAAAGTAAGATTTATTTATCAGCAAAAAAAATAATTGTTTTTTTTTAACGTTTTATCCTTTCTTTTTTAAGTTAACCATACTCTTTCCCATGTGTCCATGTATAGAACCGAGAGACAAGACGTTAGCTCGGAAAACCATCCCCATTAAAAATGAACCATATAATTTTATAATATATTTATACACTACAAAACTATGATTATTAAAAGTAACATATTGCAATGTGATATTGACATGTTAGCCGTGAACATAAGAAGATCCTAAGGCATATATGGATTGTAATGCAATGTAACATTATAGAAGTGCTCACAAATTTTGTTGGTGAAATGAAAATGTTTAATTTTTCTTCTCAATGTTATATGAACAACGACACTGAATCCCCCTTAAAAAAAACTGAAGGCTGCACATATATAGAGAAAGAGAATAAAGTCAAGCAATGGTCCCCTTTAATAAGGTATAGGGAAGGCACATGCAGAGGCTTTGATGGGTGTCTTTTGCGTGCTATGAACAAAAAAAAAAAATGTTGTTTTGCCGGGCAAGGCAATTGTTCTTTAATCGAATTTTATTTTATACTTAAATGATCATGGTCTTATATTTTTGTACACTAACTGATCCCTCATCCAAGTGAAACCAACAAGGTTTCAAAGACGGCCAGTTTATACTGTTTTTTTTTTAATCCAAGATGCTGTTCTGCTGCAACTAGAAAATGTGCATACATATTAGGTTTTATTTTCTGTAAATATTACATGGATTTAATTATGTAAAAACATGTGCTTGATGATTTGCCTTCATTGACAAAAAAAACTTTGCGGTGCTTCCGAGAAAGGATAGAAACGAATTTTGCACTTTGAGCTTCAAAAATCAAAATCCAACAAACGCTTTCTTTCTAAGTAGTGAAAGCAAAAGATTATTGGCACGGCTTTTTTTTCTCCCTCTCGTTTCTTTTGCTTGTTAGTTAAACCAATAAATGTTCAATGCTAATTGACTCACTCAACATAAAATACTTGTGCAATATTTCCCTCAGATGTCACAACGTCTCTATCTCTATTAGGAGATCCGACAATGTAATCTATTTGAAATTGATCTGCTGTTTAAGTTTACCGAAAATATTACAAAATGTCAAGCTGATTTGATCTTAATTTTGAAATACTGAAATCAACATCCACATCTATAAAATAAAAAAAGTTCTCATAAGTAATATTTTTGCCTGAACTAGTGCGCAGATCCACCAATGGGGAAGACAAGGGCCCGCCTTGGCTTTTGCTATGAGAAAAAGAGAAGATTTAGAAATTTGAGAACAATTGAAGAAGCATGAAAAAAATAAAAAATAAAAGGATGCTATTACAGCTGGATAGCTCAATATATGATTACTTTTTACTATAATTGCAATTGCAATGCAATACAAACGAGGTCAACACACCAAGTCATTGGTATCTTCATTTCAACATCTATTGTGTGCCGGTGGCCGACAATATGTTCCTCCCCTGACAAGCAAAACAAAAAATTCACTCACGTAAATCTTTCGACTCAACTCTCCATTTCGCATGTTCAATTTTAAAACGTGAACCAGCCAGCCAGCTTGATATTTTGACATTACTGTGATGGAAATTAATTTCACTTTATAAAAATAATCGAATTTATGCATCACATTTTTTTCTCTTGAAGTAAAATACAATAAATTTAGTTTAGTAATCCATGGATATACTAGTTATTTATTTAATATATAAAATTGTTTCTCATAAAATGCCAACAATCTCTGCTTCCAGTCCAACACTAATTAATGCTTTGCTGAATGGAAGTAGGGCTACATACGCAGAGATAGTTGGCAATTTAACTTGGTGATCAAAAAAAGAAAGATACGCGGTTATTAAAGCAGGGGAAAGACTATATTTGTTTCCATAAGAGACGAGGGTAGTTGCAAATTAAAGTCCATCTGGTAGAACTAGCTGCTCTTCACTCCTACTCTTCTTCGACAAAGGTTCCGGTGAAGAAGACACGGCCCACGAGTCATTGGAGCTATCACAGCTAAACGACACTTCCATCACGCCGTTTGGGCTTCCTGGAGGAGGAATGCATCCATTCCCAAACTTGCGTTTCATGTTCTCCTCGTACTCGTACCCTGACCACATTGCCACCATCAGCTTCCAACACGAATTTACCTTCTCACCCTTCTCCTGTTGTTTACATAATATAATACATTCCAGATTTAAAATACAAAACAAGACACCATTATTAAAAAAAAGAACAGAACATCAATCAACCTTGTCGATTCTGAGAATACTAAAGACTTGGCTTTGGTATTCAGCTTCTAGATGAGGCTTCACGCTTTTCACAACGTGCATCATTGTAGCAGTTGCCAATACAGAAGGTAGATAACTCATAAACCTCGAATCTGCAATGTCGAAAAGGAATGTCAAATGAATTATTGATTAAGAAAAACAAAATCAATGAATTATTGATTACCTCCAAGGACAGAGAGAAGAACGCGTTCAGACATCCTGAGGAACTCCCAGCAGAGATGATCTTTGGATCCAAGTCTTCTTGTGATGTAATCAAGAAACGAGAGAGGAGTTGGCGTGTTCATCTTCCATTCAAGAGTGGAAAGAACCAAAATCTCCATCCTTTTAATGGTTTTGGCTTCGAACAAGTATCTACTCATATATACTTGTTGAAGGTCAAGAAGAAAGGGAACTTGTGTCTCCTCCACTTTGGCAGCGAGGGAGAGGCAAGCGACAGCAGCGAGGTGAGTAATCCAAGGCTTGTCATTCTGAAAGCGGAAGCTGAAGAGAAAGCGGTCAAAGTAGTTGACCGCAAGAACAGCAGTGAGGGCGGAGAAGGAGTAGTGGGCGTTCACTTTGAGAATCCACTCCACGGCTTCTCTGCGGTTGCTTTGGAGACAGGTGCTAATTAGTGGGTTGTGTTGTTCTTTCACCAGCAGCGATGTCAACTCCTGTTCGTCCCAAAACATGTCACTTTCGACCAACTCAGACTCAGGGGACTTGTTTATTATGGTGCTACTATTACTATTATCACCGTATTCCTCCACCTCTTCGGAGCAGTATAGGGTGTCATCATGATGGGGGTAAGCCATCTTCGATGTGGGACTTTATGGGATGGAGAAAAGTGAGACTAGTGTGAAATGCCCCGCTGGAGAAGGAGGCATTTCCATTCTCTCAATTTGGGGAAGTAAGAGAGGAGAGAAGAAGAAAAAGGAGTGAGTGAGCAGTGACAAATGATAATGAACGAGACCTGTTATTTATTCGCGGCTTTCCCAAACCTAACCAATGTTACTATATTTTCTTGGGGAGTGTCTCGCGCTAGCTCCAGAACCGGATGAAACATGGGCCATGCACCACAATTACTCGACACGTGACAATTGTACCCTACTATTTAATGGATCTCCCTCCCTTGCCAGCCCTAGTAAGTTGTAATCACTTCTTCAGCCGTTCATGTTAAACTAAACATCGTCTTAACTGTTACAGTAACTATCAATTAATTTATCTATCAAATGTTTAAACTTTAAACGCTACAACTATACAATTCAATCACACTCAACAGTACTTTCTTCTCCTTTTAACATTCTTATGATTTATTTTTATTTTTTACGAAAATAGGTGTTTTCTCCGAGAAAACATCAAATTGATGTATTTTAAAATATATTATTAATATGGGTAGTGTTTGACTATGAGGCAACTCATAAATATGATCTGTTGACGTGGCTGTAACGTGAGACCATTAGATACTTCCCACAGAAAATGAAAAGGTGTTAGTCCATCAACGCCTCCCACAAAGAATTTTCTTTGCTTCTAGTAGGAAGAGTATGAACAAATTTTGTCTCCTACGTTTTAATTATTTAAAAAATTAAAAAAGAATTTATAAAATGACATTTGTGCCTTTCATGCTTGTTTACTTCTTGTTGTCTTTTAAGTTCATTTTCATCAAAATCTCATTTTCTTTAACAAATGTAAATCATAACGTGGCAAAGTTAAAATATAGATTCTTTTTATCAAAACTGTGTGATAGGGAGGCCGAGTTTTCTTTTTACAAATGCAAATGCAAATTTATATATGTCATTTTATAAATTCATTTTTAAAATAATTAAAATATTGGAAAATAAATTTGGGGAGACTCCTCTCACCAGAAAGATAATAAAATTTAATCAAATTTCTCTCACTTAAAAACAAAGAAAATTCTTCATGAAAGACATATGATGGATTGACGCCTATTTTGATCAAAGTACTCATCCATCACTCATATTATTTTTGAAAAATAGCTAGGTTTAATTATAATTTTTATTTCAAACTTTTTAACTTATAATAAATTTTATTTTTAATAAATTAATTTGATGTATTTTATCTCAATTTTTTAAAATATTTCAAATTTCACCATCTTATGTGATTTGCCCATTAATAAACATAATAGTTGGAAATAAAATTTGACAAAAAAGAAAAATTGAAATAAAATGTACAATTATGTAAGTAAAATAATAAAAAAAAAAATTGGTAAGATTTTAAAATGTTAAAAATAAAATATGTCAACTTAATTTGTTAAAGGTAAAATTTGTCAAAAATTAAAAAATTAAAGGTAAAAACTGCAATTAGGACATATAATTATTAAGAATAAATACACTAATTACCCGTGCAAAGAATTGAAATATTGCTGTAGCCCTTCTTGGTTGTTTAACTTAGTCACCAACTTAGTATCTTCGTGTTTCTCGTACTTGAGGCCGAAGGATTATGTATCGCCTTTCATCATCTTTTGATCGATCCTAAGCGTTCCGATCGTATTAAATGATCAATGACTAATTGAGAATGCCTACTTAACGTGAGTTAGAATCTCATGCCAAGATAGATTATTCTTATACACTTATGTTTGTAAGCTAGATCTCCTTCATCCTATACACATCTATTTCAAGACCAATTACACTGTCAACCAATAAAAAAAAATATTCTTGATATATTTACATTTTTTATAAAACACACTTAAATCGTATTTCATTTAATTGGTGTTTAGAGATTTTCTTTTACAATGTTGTAACATAAAGTATATTCTAATTAACTTTACTGATACATAAAAATTCAATTAACCGACTTTAGTAAGAGATGTTGTTTAAAATATTCTTCAATTTTTTCATCCATAAAACTTAAATAACATATTTTACTTTAAAAAAATTGAACTAAGTTCTATTATTTTTGTCCCTTAACGAGCTAAGTTCTATTTGAAGCAACAAAATGTTAAGTAAAAGAATTATTTAAAATAAGTAGCAGGTGGCTTTATTTAACTTAAAGAAACTCAAATCCGTGTTAATGAAAGTTTTTTGTTTTAATGTTATGGAAGCTGTTAACAATAGTTTCCTCTCATATAAAATAAAAGTTGTATTATGTGAAAATAAAATACAGAAATTTTTCTACAAACTCAACTTCTACCAATTGAGTTTTAATAGTATAATATTAAAATGTCAAGTATATGATTTAATTTGAGCATAGAAAAAAGAAAACAGAAAAATAGAGAAAATGACGCGCGCGGGAGTTAAAACGAAACGAACACGTGAAAATAACATGTTGTTGAATCTCTCTCTTTCTGAATTCTGAAGTCTGGTTTGAGACAGAATGGCAAAGCCTCGATCGAGGTTTGACAAGTCACCACCTGCTCCTGCACCGTTTTACATTTCATTTGTTTTGTGTGCATTTAAAATTAGCTGTCATTTATGGATGCAGAATATTTTATCTCTATTTATTTTTACCAGAACTGAACTATGTATCCTTATTGCTTCATGGGTCAAGCCACGGTTGCGAATACAATAGATGCTCTTCATTCCAAAAATACTAACACAAATCCATCCATACAACAGCCATGCAAATATTAGTAATAATAAACAAAAGACTTCATGTTAAATAACCAAGAATTTCGTAATTCCCAGATCAGTTACTACTTTCTTTCTTCCACCCTTTCACAGTTAAGAGAAAAGTGAGTGCTTCTGTAAACAAATTAGTCTATTTAATTCTTTAAAAAAATATAAAATAAATACAAGTGCACTTTAATTAATTTCTTTGAATCTTTTGCATTACTGCATGCAATCTTGTTGAGTCTGCATAGTGGATCTATTGCGGAAGCCCAAAGAAGATTTTAGAAAGAGACTTAAATCCAAACCCTTAGGTGAGATTTCTGCTTTCTCATTTCATTTGTGATTTGTGAGCATCATTCTTCCCTGCGGTTCAGAGACCGAAAACTATAACACAATAGGAGAATTACAGAAGAGTATTTGTAATTTGAAATCTAACAAATTTAAATTTAGAGTTGGTGAAACATAATTTTATTATTCATCATTATATTTGACAATTATTTGCTAACGTAATTTAATAAATAAATTTGAGTTTAAGTTGACTTTATTAAATATGTGTTTGGTCTAGTGGGGAATTAATTATGAGTTCAAAAATTGATTATAATTTTTAATGTATTTGGTTTCACATGAATTGAATCAAATAATAATAATTTCTTAGGATTCACAAATTTGCACCTGTGTTTGGTTTAATTTTGATAAAATTGATTTTATAAAATTGATTTGATTGAAATTGATTTTATATTAATATAATATATATTTAGATGATTGTAGTGTAAAATTAAGTTTAAATGTATAAAATTTTGAATAAAGGCAACACAAACTCAAATTTGTCTTTTAAATTATGCTGAAAAATATTAAATTAAATATATTAACTTTTATTTTAAAATCAATTCTAAATCAAATCATCTAAATATAACTTAAATTACTTCAAAATTAATTATAATTAAAATCAATTTATAATTGAGAATCAATAACTTCTTACTTAGATCAAAATTTTATACTAAATTAGTTTAAAGTTAATTTTATATCACAATCATACAAATATAAATCAATAAAAAATTAATTTTAACTAAAATAATTTTGTATAACAAAAGCACGGACAACTCAGTTCTTCTTTTTTGTCGTACGATAAAGAGATGTCTCTGCATTACAATAAATGGTTGCAACAGAGCAGCGGGCCGTAGGAGTAGGACTGAATCAGAGCCTATAAGCTATAGCTAGTTACGAGAGAGAGAGAGAGAGAGAGAGCAAAGCATGTCTTTCGAATTTCCCTTCTTGGCTATGCCAAATGCAGGTCAAAATTATTAATAGTAATAGTAAATTAGTACCGTTGCTTATAGCTGTAACTAACTAACTGGGACATACGCGTGTAGGGGGGTTAAATTTTTCTGTGATGACTTGTTGCTTTCTATCTTTTCTTTAATTTCTATTCTTTTCTTTTGCATCTTTGTTTTCAAATTCTTCTATTACCTCTTTTGTAGGCTCGATTTCCGAGAAAGAGAAAGAGAAAAAAGGGGTAGTAGCTACTATATCCCATAGTGCAAGCAGGTGAGACAGAATCAGTGATGGTTGATGGTATCATCGTGGTGGTTGTGGAACCTAGTCGTGGTTTCCAGCACACCACTAACGCAACAAGCAACCTTTTTTTTTCTTTCTCACTGCTCTTTACTCTTATGGTACGAAATGTCACAACTTGGTCACTGTTTAAGTATAGTTAATTAATTAGTAATTTAGTGTCCATTTTTGCAATTAACACTGTGTTATGCAAAACTGAAAGAGATCATTATGAGTTTTCTTTTCTAATTCCCAACTTTTTCCGCAAAGTAGTGTGCTAGACTCTATATATGTATGATTTCTAAGACAAAAACAGCGACATGCGCTTTATACTGGTCAAAGTCAGACATGTCCACTCCATGATGGTGAATCGCGAGAGCAAGAACCCTTTATTGGGACTCATGAACCCTTTCTACACATTGTACCAGTAGACCTAGATAGATGGTGCCATCGTCGGATCTAAACTCAGGATCATATTCATATCCCGGGGAAAATGGAACATCTTAGCATCGCGTGCATCTTTTTTGGATTATTATGCTAGTACAATTTTCAAATATTATAAGATCACATTCGTAGGAGAGGAGCTGCACACCAATTTTGTAACTAAAGTCTTGAATTTTAACTTTCTGTTGAAAAAAAATAAAACCAATTTTTTTTTTAGTGTTAAAGATGATCAATTCTTCTATGAAACTTGATTATTAGTCAAATTCATGGATATTCAGTACTAAATGGTGATAAAAAAATAATTATATTTTAAATAATTGTTTTCTTCTAAAAAAAAATACTGAAATCATATTACAATAATCTCCCATTAAGGTGACTTATATTTCTTAAACATTAATTATTTATTTTTATTTAATATATTTTTATAAAAAAAAATATTTCTACTTGTAGAATGAAAAAATATTACTCTTTAAGAATAAATAATATATGAGAAAAAGTATGTCAAATTAAAATAATTTTATGATGCTAGTTAATTATAATATTTCTTCATTTATACAAGTCAATTTATATTTGGTTATAATTAATTGACACGGAAAAAATAGTACATATACATTAAATTCATGATATATATACTTCACAGTTTAAATATTTCTTGTCTTTAAATCACACAATTGAAATAATTTTTTAAAATTTTATAATAAGTATCTTAGAATTCATATTAAGGATAAAAAAATATTAGAGTTTAGTAATGCATGCCGATTTTAAATTAAAAATTTTGAAACCCCAAAAATTATGAATAAGGATCTCTCCTGCTAATCTGTCTCCAGCAAAAGCATAAGCTCTGGGATGTTTCTAATGGAAATGAATGAAATTAACCCACAAGAAAATAATTAATATAATTCTTTGAATTTATTGATTTTTCCGAATGTATTATGAAATGATGGCCCACACAAGTCCTGAATACAGATTACAGAGTCAGAGCTTAATGATAATATTTTTTTCCCATAATCATAAAATAGGATAACAGTACATAATTGCCGGTAAGGTAACATAAGTACATAACTACTATAATGTCATAGGGGGTTGACCTTTCTCAATTTCCATGACCTTCTGCTATTTTACCTGTGTTTTCACTTTTTCACGAAATAAATTTGAGTTGATTATTAATATAGAAGATTGTCATACACAATCACGACAAAAATTTAGCTCCGTCTAACATGGACTTTGTCAACCTTGGTCCCATGATGGATATAATAAAAAAAATTAAATAAACGACTAGCTAGGATTGGATTAAAGTTTGCTGGTTATACTGGTCAATGGTCATGTTAGAAAGTGTGAAAAAAAAATCTATTAGTTCTCTTATAAGTGTTTGGATTAGTTCTGATTAAATAAGTCAATTCCCATATGATCTTTGGCTGAAAGGGGAAAATTCAGCTTTGATTAGGTGCCACGAAGATTAAAAAAAAAGGGACTTTGTTAAGATCAAAGTACTTTATTTGATTGGCTTCATCTCAATTTGCTTGATTTAAATAAAAAAGGGCACCTTAATCACATTGTCTATGACTTGACATAAGTCTGCAGCAGGTAAGAAAACGAAGGATTTTGGTAGGTAACATCATAGTTATAACTTATAAGCATATTCATTTTATATCTTAATGATGTCAGGTTATTATGATAAGTTTACCAGTAGAATTATAAGATTAACTTATGGTAAAAGAAGAAGAAAATGAGATAAGTTATATGTTAGAATTCTTTCACTGATAAATTAATAATTAATATTTATCGTTAAAAAAAAAGTTTACTTACAAGAGTTTTTATTGCATATATGAGTTTGCGGAAACTTCATGCAATTTTTCTATCTCACTATTTTGGACAATCCCTTCATTATTTGTCAATAAAGGGCAATGGGAACACTATAGCTAACCAACCGAAAGAAATTGTCCTCTAATGACCATGCTATTATCACTGAGCATGATGACCACATCAAAGCCATTGATTGATTTAGTGTTCGAAGCTCGAATCCGCACACATCAAATGGGCTTGAAAATTTAAATATAGTTAAAGCTAATCTGAATAAAGTAATTAAAATGGTAGCACAAAAGTTTTAAAAAATAATTAAAATATATTGATGATATACAGATTTTTGTTCTTACTATTTAATTTTAAATTATTATACATTTAAAATTATCAATTTTTATAATAATATTATTTTAAATGTTATATATAAAGCAATTTCTAATTAATTGAAAATCTAAGACGGAAGTAAAATCTTAAAAAAAATTTGGTTAAACTATTGACATTTCTGTTACAATAGCAGACCAGTGGGAAAGTGTTGACAAAGAAAGCTTGCTTCTCTTGCTGATTTACACTCTCAGACCATAAAACAGTTTTTACTTTTTACTCTTGGTAGGAATCTTCAACTCTGTCAAAACTTGCAAAGTACTGTAAAATAATATTAAAATTAAGTTCATTTCTTCTCTTGAACCAAACAATTCTTATTTTTATTATATTTCTTATCTTTTTTTAACCTATATATATTTTTTCGCTTTACCTTGTTTTTTTTTACACATCCTTCAAATTTTAGATTCTCTCAAATTGTCGAACGTTTTTTCAGTGTTGTCAACCTCATACATTTAAACACTATTTCTCTGTGTATGGTTCATGATCATTTCTACTACGACCGACATAACTTTCTTCATGTTTGGACTTTGGATTGGTTCTTGAAAACATTCAGTTTGCCCTTTTCTACCCATTATTTGCTATTTGATTAATGTGCTAGTGATTTTGCATCTTTAAATCTAGGTATTGTGAAATCCACCAAAAGACTTCACCGGAGCCCACCACTTTGACCTTAGTTGTTGTTTTCTCTCATTTGCTATTTGGAGTATAGGATCCTATGAGACAAATTGGTTAGTATAGTTTGTTTGATTGGAGATCGCAGGGGCTATGGGATGCTATGTTATTTCCCATTATTGGTGCTAAAGTTTCAAATTGTTGTTATGGGGTTAGAATCTAATATCCCTTGTGGTGATTTCATCCGAATAAGAAATTTCTCATACTGTTTTTGTTTGATTCTATGCTTTAATGGAAAAATGATAAAGATTTATACGTCGTGTCTGATTATTTTTTCCTTTTGAAATCATTACATTGTTCTTGAACTCTAAATGATTTTTTTTACCAATTCACGTAGAGTATGAATATACTAGTAATTAATTGGAGAAGGGAATTCTCAACCCTCACAGTCAGTTGTTTTTCCTTTGTTCATTGGATAGTGGATACACCAGAGGAAACCAAACTAATCCCTCTCCCAGACAGTAAGTTGAACAAGTTCTTCAAGATTCAAATGGCAAAAAGAAAAAAAAGGACCGAAGTTTAAAATCAGTGCTCCCTTGGTAAGCTACTAAAATTAATTACTCTCACCGTGATTAAGATTTAAAATGAATTTGACCGGAATTTAAACTAATAGATCATGCTTAACACTTGGGGCTTGACGACATACTGCTATAACGGGATTTCTTCGAATGTTTGACTTATTATCAAAACTAACATAAAGAAAAGATGATTCTGTCTTGGGATTTAGTAACATATTCAACTAAAAATCTAAAAGTAGGCCAGACATATAGTTTCTCTCCGTTTTGACTTGTGCAGAGTCCTGTTGAACTACTCCTTAATTGCCCGTGACTAATATAGCTGGACGGACACAGGACACAATCAAAATCCATAATCATAATTCATAATGGTACAAAGTACAATCCTAGACTTCCCCCTCATTTTACAGTAAAATTTCCGGATTCGGGTGCCTTTTTACCTCGTCCAATGTTGCATTCTCTGAATCTCTGGGGATGAATCCACATTCCGGGTGAAAGCATCCTAAGGGGGTTAAAAATTCGATGAACATAAAAGAAAATGCAAAGACCATAAAATGACATTGAATTCTAGTAAAATATCTTTATAATATTCGAGGTTGTTAAACAACACAATTCTGTTCCTTATTGCCAACCAGTTACCTAACCACCAAATTGCATCGCCAATAAAATGTTTCTACAAGTCAACAAAGTGAAGCCACTTCAATAATTTTCTGTGTTGCTTTTCATAATAAGCTCGATAACCCAGTCAATGATTATTCACTACCATTGACAATCGAGGTAGAGCACTGAACAATAAGGGGGAAAAGCAGTCAGCACACCTAAGTAAACAAATTCCACTATATACATCAACCACTCCCACGCTTAAAGTGTTCTCGAATAAACCTTTCCGCATGAGTAGGGTACTTATCTCTAATGTATTCCCTAAGGCACTTCTGATAGGAGAAATCGATCCAGCCACCATCAGTTCTTACAACAAAAAGACACCTTGATTGTCGATATCGGGGATGACGGTCAACCTACAAGAAAATAAGTCAAATTCATATCCTGTACTGTTTGTCTGCTTTGGAGAGTAACCCAGAGTAGATCATTGACATGCAAATCTAAATAATAATGGCTGAAGTTCAACAGTCTTGAGGTCAGTCAATGTAAATTTCAATAAAATAGGAAATGTATATGAAAAACAAAGAAGTTGATAATTTTAAAAATAAATAAATAAAGGATTTGACTTCACGTCTCTAAAGTGAGTACATTTGATTGGATTAATGGCCTTAGTTATCAAATTATAATCGAAAAGGAGGGGGGATGGTCTTCATAACTGATTATCAAATCAATCACATTCAAACAAATTGTAAAGGATAACGTGAAATCCAAATATGAAGTGTCATATTCCACAATAGTGAGATTTGGAAAATTGGAAGACAAACTTTCAAATATCATCTAAGCAAGAAATAATCAGCATAAACATGATTAGATCAATAAATTGGGATGACCAAGCTAACAAAGGAATAAGAGTAAAAGTCTATCTTCTTTACTAAAATGTAAATGAGAATATCTAAAAAATTATAAAGATCCAAGTTAAATATACCTAATGTATGATGTGTCTATGAGTGCCACCGGCCATGGCAGAATGGCATGGCAGATTTTTTGCCAACCGCCATAGGGAATTTGTGAAGGGAGGTCCGCCATGGCAGTGCCATAAAGCGCAATGGCATGTTTATATGGCAGAATTTCAGCCATCCGCCATTGATGAGGACAATGAATCTAACTGGAGTGGTAACCTAGATGGTAATAGAACTATAGAAGATAACAGTTCCTTCTAAATATGTTAGCATTGGCAAAAGAAACAGAAAGAAAAATCTTAACACCTTAGAAAAGCACAAAACTGACAGAACTGTATATTGCATAAAAGACCATTTTTTTAATCTTTAACATTTTGACTTAATTACACTTTTGTTCCTCTTTTTTTCACTAACATAAGATTTTTATCCTTGTTTTAGTTCCTTATGTTCCTCTTCAAAACTGATAGATTATGCCCTATGTCAGTTTGACAGATGTGGGACATTGAATTTGCTGCATGAAAACACCTTGTTTTTTGTAGGGAAGAAATCAAAATTGATTCAGTGGAACTCCTTTTTTAATGATTTTTCTTACAATGAAATGATATTGCTCAATGCTACCATAAGAAAAAGAGAATTGCTTTAATAACAAAGATACAAGGGGAGTTACTTGGATCAATTTGAAAACTAGTAGGACAAAACTTTGCAAGTATTTTTGGGTACATAAAATAAAGGGGGCTGAAGCTCAATTAAATACAACATCTTTTTAACATAACTTGTTTATTAATCTAAAGATTTATCAAAAAGGCATATATAATGTATAACTATTTAAAATTTTAAATATATAGTATCATTAATTCATAAAAACTACTAACTTAACCCTGTCAACAGACTGCAAATAGGAGTCATCTTGATTTTTGCATATTGTAGTTTTGGCCCAGTGATGGAGAAGAAGAAAGGAAACGGCCATTTGGGTCACCAAATTGTTCTACATAAATGGAGAAAGAGTTTTCACCAAGGAATTGGGTTCTACCTATTCTAGTGATCTCAAATGATAATTGAATTGATTGGCTGTAATCAAAGAATAATGAGATTAGATTAAGTAAAGGACGAAGGATAGCAATGCCTAACCGCTTAATTATACACAGTATTAACTTCATATTGTGTGTTTCCTAGTTTCTTGCAATTCCATTCATTCTACTACATTGTCGCATTTTATTGTTTATTTTGGTACCTTTAGATCAACATCAATCCTCATGGTTAGTTTAACTTGCAACAGCTTGAGAGTGAATGGTAATTGGCACAAAAATCAATGTGAAAATGATACTCCACTCATCATTATATTACTTGTGCTGATTGGTATACTTGGCCTAGTTGTTGGTTCAAGGCAGGCAGACAACAATTAGCAATAAACCAAAAGTTGAACAAAATCAAATGAAATGTGAATGCCTGAATATAAGTTTAAAGCATTTGAATTTTGAGCGTGTCTGTCTTACTACCATGTGATAAAATTTCCCTGAAACAAACTAATCTGTTAAGAATAACAAAGTATCATAGGCTACACACAAGAATGAATTCTACCCCTCAAAATCATATGGTGACAACAATAAAAAGTAGAAGCAACTCTTTGTTGCTTTACCTTGACATGAAAGAAATAATAGTTTATTTAATGAGTCTGGATTAGGGGGTGGATTAGTAATTGGCTCTCACCCAGGCAGTGCACTGTGCACACAAAGAAAGTTGCATCGCTAATTGCTATTACAAAACGACGACGTATTCAGATAGAGCGCATACCATAATGGATTCAAGGCCACACCCAATCTTATCGGCAGAATGTGGATGGTACGCAAGGAGCTTCTCGACTATAGCTTTCTCGTCCTCCTCACTCAATCGCGCTCCATCCATGTACCTGCAGTGTTTCAATAAATTAACTATTAAATAAACACTACTTAACAGCATTTGTTTAATACTAGAGTATGAAAATAAGAAGAGAGCACCTTCGTGAGTGGAGAATATCCTTGGCGAGAAAAACGATAGGCTCGATGTCAGTGAGAATCTGGTCTTCTTTGTCCCTCCATTTACGGTACTCGGGGTCGTCCTCCCACCGAGCTTGACTTGACCGTGCAAAGGAGCTGTTGCTAATGCTGCCGGAGTTTGTTTTCTTCTCCGCTTCGTCCGACGGTAGGCTGGAGGCGGCGCTGCACCATAGACGGTGACGCGCGGTGACGCGTTGGTAGTTACGGAAGCAAACGTGGAGGAGCAGAGCCTGTTTAAGAAAAAGAGAGGCCATCGCTTATTGTGGGTTGGGTTGGGTCCTTTCCTTGCCCACAATATGCGATTTTATCCTTCGACTACCAATAAAGTTGTGTACACATTTTATCCTTCAGTTTTTTTTTTTTTCCATGTATTTCAGACCGATTTTATTCAGTATTTAATTTATTAGTATTTGAATATATTTATCATTCATTATATGCTTGTAAAATTAATTATTGATTTTCTTATTTATGAAAATATAACTTATCTAACTCATCAAAAAATTTAATTTAATTAGTTAAATAGAATGTGAGACTTATTTTACCTTAAAAATAAATTACTTAAGTTTGAATAGTCACATATACAAATATTAATTTTCATGCACAGTTAGTATAAGTTTTTTTTTTTCTGAATACACAATTAGTATAAGTTATTATCAACTAGTTAGAAATTAAAAATCAATTTATTTAAGTATAACAAAATAAATTTAGCTCGGTTGGTAGAGCAACCTGTGCGAATATTTTCAATTACTACCAATAAAAAACAAATAAAATCAATTTAAGTATAGCTTTTTATTTTTAAGCAAATATAATCTTATCAAGTCGTTTAAGTGAGATCAACCTTCTTATTCTTATGTAAAATTTTGGGTTTGGGTCATTTTGATGAAAATACGTGAAAAAAAATGAAGATTCTCATAAATCCTAACAAGCATTTGGTATATTTTCTTATTATTTTAGAATTAATAGACAGCTTATTTTTAATTTATAAGTTATTTTTAAATAAAAGTTAAAAATAAGAACTTAACTAAAAAATTGTTAGTTAATATATATATTTTTTAAACTTAAAAGTTCCTTAAGATTAAAATATAATCAGATTCAGAGGTTTTGAGTTCGACTCGTGATAAACTAATTATTAATATTTTCTGATAAAAAAATACTAATTATTCAAAAAAGTTGACTTTATTAGGATTCAAATAAGTTCCGCATAAGTAACTTTGGATGACTTGTTAAAAAACTTCTTATTTTTTATTTTTCTTCATTACAAATAAGTAATTTTTATTTTAAAGAGCTTTTACAAATTGGTGTTTGATTCAATTTTTATTTAAAAATTACTTATAAGTTAAAAATAAGCTGGAATAAATGGTACCTAAATATTTAAAAACTAATTTCAAATTAAATATATATTTTATCTTCAAAATTCTAATACGTTCATAATATTTATTTGATTTTTTTTCTTAAAATCCGCCACCTATTTTTTTTTCCTCTCTATATTCTAAGTGTTAAAAGATAGAATAAAGATATTATAATTTTTTTCTTAATCTCATTGCATTTCACTATCATAAAAGTCTAAGACATATTTCTCTGTGTTAAATATGTACCCATATTTAATTTGATAAATTTGATGTGTTTAAGTTTTTTAACTTTTACATAGATATATACATCATACCAATTGGAAAGCCACTCAAATTGGAACTCTATAATAATATTATATTATGTTTACAATTATTTACACATTACGTAGTTTCTTTCTTATGTTTTAAGAGTAAAATAACATAATAAAATTTGTAAGATTTTTAAAAATTGTAGATGAAAAATATTAAATTAATTTATTAAGAGTAAAACTTGTAAAAAATAAATAAAAATGTAATAAAATCAAATATTTAGTAGATATAAAACTAAGATATCATCTACTAATAAAAAAATTTAAATAAATACTAACTTAAAAACCTATTTTAAACCTTTTATTCTTAAATATCCCTTCACTAGTAAAGTTGCATTCCAACAAATTGACATAAGAGCTTGAAGATCCTTTCTAAAGAGATGGCAAGTAGTGGCATGGTTCCATTCCAAGTCCCAATGCTCTGGAAGAGTAGTGACTACAATAATTGGAGTATTAAGATGAGGGCTCTCCTTGGCTCACAAGATGTGTGGGAGATAGTAGAGAAAGGTCACACTGAGCCAGAGAATGAGGATAGTCTTTCTCAAACTCAAAGAGATAATTTGAGATACTCGAGAAAGAGAGACAAGAAGGCTCTCTACCAATCTATCAAGGATTAGATGATGATGCTTTTAAGAAGATTTCAGAAGCAAAGTCAGCGCAAGAAGCATGGAAGAAGCTTCAAACCTTATACAAAGGAGCAGATTTGGTTAAGAAGGTACGTCTTCAAACTCTAAGAGTTGAGTTTGAAACTTTGCATACGAAAGAAGGTGAAGTCATCTCCAATTATTTCTTTAGAGTTTTGGCAATTACCAATCAACTTAAAAGAAATGGTGAAAAACTTGATGATAGTAAAAATATGGAGAAAATTCTTAAATCCTTAGATCCAAAGTTTGAATATATTGTCGCCATCATCGAAGAAACAAAAAACTTGGAGGTTATGACCATTGAGCAACTTTTGGGCTCATTACAAGCTTATGAAGAAAAGAAAAAGAAAAAGAAAAAGGAAGGGATCATGGAGCAACTATTCAAGACACAAGTTGATTTGGCCAACAAAGAAAGAAGTCACAATAGTCGAAGCCAACAAGGACGTGGTCATGATGGAGAATGAGGAAGAGGACGTGGTCGTGGACAAGGACAAAGACAAGGTTAAAGGTCTTTTGAGGACAACAACAACTTTCAAAGAGGAGGAAGTTCAATAAGAGGTCGTGGGCAAGGCAACTTAAGATCAAGGTATGACAAGTCAAATATCAAGTGTTACAATTGTGAGAAGTTTGGTCATTACGCTTATGAATGTAAAGCTTTTAGCAACAATAAAGTTGAAGAGAAGGCCAACCATGTTGAAGAAAGAAGTAAAGAAGGTGACACATTATTGATGGCTTACACAAATAATGAAAGAAGTGAAGACAGTAGATGGTACCTAGATACTAGTGCAAGCAATCATATGTGTGGAAAAAAGAGCATGTTCATGGAGCTTGATGAATCAATGAGTGGCAATGTGGCTTTTGGGGACGAATCCAAGGTAGAAGTGAAAGAAAAAGGTAACATTCTTATCCGTTTAAAGAATGGTGACCATCAATTTATCTCAAATGTCTATTATGTGCCAAATATGAAAAGTAATATCTTAAGCTTAGGGCAACTCCCAGAGAAAGGTTATGATACTTGCCTAAAAGACAATAACCTTTTTGTTAAAGACAATGGAAGTAACTTGATTGCTAAGGTACCGATGTCAAGAAATAGAATGTTCGTACTCAACATTCAAAATGATGTTGCAAAATGTCTCAAGATGTGTTACAAGGATGCATCTTGGCTTTGACATCTTCGATTTGGGCATCTCAATTTTGGAGGATTAGAGTTGCTCTCCAAGAAGGAAATGGTGATAGAGTTACCTTGCATTAGTCACCCCGATCAAGTGTGTGAAGGGTGTTTACTTGGAAAACAATTCAGGAGGAGTTTTCCAAAGGAGTCTAACTCAAGAGCTAAAAAGTCGTTGGAACTCATACATATAAGTGTATGCGGTCCAATCAAGCCGAACTCACTTGATAAGAGTAATTACTTCCTTCTCTTCATTGATGATTTTTTAAGAAAAACATGGGTGTATTTTTTGAAACATAAATAAGAGGTGTTCGAGAATTTCAAGAAGTTTAAAGCCCTTGTTGAAAAAGAAAGTGGTCTTAAGATTAAAGCCATGAGATCCGATCGTGGAAGAAAGTTTACATCAAATGAATTTCACAAGTATTGTGAAGATCATGGAATTCGATGATCCTTAACGATGCCAAGATCCCCCCAGCAAAATGGAGTGGTAGAAAGGAAGAATAGAACAATCTTAAACATGGCAAGGAGCATTCTAAAGAGCAAGAGATTTCTAAAGGAGTTTTGGGCAGAAGTAATAGCTTGTGTAGTTTACCTTTCCAACTGGTCTCCAACAAGAAATGTATTGGGAAAAACACCATAAGAAGCATGGAGTGGAAGGAAGCCTAGGATTTCTCATCTAAGAGTCTTTGGAAGCATTGCCCATGTGCACATATCGAATGAGAAAAGAAGCAAGTTGGATGACAAAAGCGAGAAATACATCTTCATTGGTTATGACTTAAATTTAAAGGCTACAAACTATATAATCCTAATACAGGGAAAATAATCATTAGCCGAGACGTTGTTTTTAACGAAGAAGGAGAATGGGATTGGGGACAACATAATGAAAACTACAACTTTTTTCCATGTCTTGAAGATGATGGCATAGAGCAATCTAGAATAGAACCAACAAGAGATGATCCTATTACCACACCAGCTTCACCAATTACAATTTCTCAAGAAGATGAAAGCTCAAGTGAAAGAGTTCCACACTTCAAGAGCTTACAAGAACTTTATGAGATAACTAAAAATCAAGATAATCTTACTTTATTTTGCCTATTTACTGATTGTGAGCCCATGAACTTCCAAGAAGCCATATACAACAACAATTGGAAAAATGCTATGGATGAAGAAATCAAGGCGATAAAGAAAAACAATACATGGGAGCTAGTTTCACTTCTAAAAGGGCACAAGGCAATTGGTGTGAAATGGGTGTACAAAGCTAAAAAGAACGCTAAAGGAGAAGTTGAAAGATATAAGGCAAGATTAGTTGCAAAGGGCTGATATCGACTATGATGAGGTATTTGCTCTTGTTGGTCGACTAGAATTTGTTAGACTAATTATTTCATTAGTAGTTCAAAATAATTGGAAGATATATAAAATGGACGTGAAAATCTGCCTTCTTTAATGGGGTCCTTGAAGAAGAAGTATACATTGAGAAACCTCAAGGGTATGAAGTCAAGGGAAAAAAAGATAAGGTTTTAAAGTTAAAAAAAGCATTTTATGGGTTAAAGCAAGCTCCAAGAGCTTAGAATGCTCAAATTGACAAGTACCTACATGAAAGAAACTTCATCAAGTGTCCATATGAGCATGCATTTTACATCAAAGTCCAAAATAATGATGTTTTGATTGTGTGCTTGTATGTAGATGACTTGATCTTTACAGGTAGCAATCCAAACATGTTCAATGAGTTTAAGAAAGAGATGATAAAAGAGTTTAAGATGACCGACATTGGTCTCATGTCTTACTACCTCAGCATTTAAGTGAAGCAAGAAGACAAAGGCATCTTTATCACTCAAGAAGGTTATGCTATAGAGGTGATTAAGAAATTCAAGATGGATGACTCTAATTTGGTTGACATACCAATGGAATGTGGAAACAAGCTATCAAAGCATGAGGAAGGAGAAAGAGTAGATCCAACACTCTTTAAAACCTTGGTTGGTAGTTTACGGTATTTAACATGCACAAGGCCTGATATTCTCTATGCGGTTAGAGTTGTTAACCGTTACATGGAGAATCCAACAACCACTCATTTGAAGGTAACAAAGAGAATTCTTCAATACATCAAAGGTACAATAAATTTCAACTTGTACTATTCCACTTTTGATGATTATAAGCTTGTTGGATATAATGATTGGAGTGGAGATGTGGATGATCGCAAGAGCACAACTGGCTTTGTGTTCTACATGCAAAACATTGCATTCACATGAATGTCAAAGAAGTAACCAATTGTTACTCTTTCTATGTGTAAAGTAGAGTATGTAGTTGTTACCTCATGTGTTTATCATGCAATTTGGTTACGAAACCTACTTAAGGAGCTAGGTTTGCCACAAGAAGAGTCGACCAAGATTTGTGTGGATAATAAGTCAATAATAGCTTTGGCTAAGAACCCAGTTTTTCATGATCGAAGTAAGCACATTGATACACGTTACTACTACATTAGAGAATGCATCACGAGAAAGAATGTGCATTTGGAGTATGTGAAGACTTAATCAAATAGTTGATATTTTCAAGACTTCATAAGATTGAGAAGTTTGACTGGAGTAATAAAATTAAATTTAAGAGGGAGTGTTGAAATATAAATTTGATTTTAGGTCATATGTGTCTAAATATATCCCAATATTTAGAAACATCTTTAGATATAAGTATAAAAGCATGTTCTAAAAGTTCTTTTATGTTTTAGAATAAATGTAGAATTATCTAAAATGTGAAAAAATGTTTGTAATTATATAAAAAATTTTAGAAATTTATTTGTAACCATTAGATTAATCATATATTAGCACATTCATAACCATTGGTTTACTAGAAACCACTGGTATAAACATAAGTGATATATTGGAGTTTGTAACAATTAACTGTTCTTCGTATTTTTAAACCTTTTATTTTTAAATATCCCTGCAGGTTAAGTTACATTCCAACAAGCCGAAGCACAACTTTTATTCTCAATTCCTTCTCTTTTCTCACGTTTCAATTCCGTCACCGATCTCACTCTCAAATGCCGCAGAGACCAAGTCACAAGCATCGAAGACGAAGCTCTCGTCCTGATCTCCACGCTCTGCCCTAATCTCACGTGCCTTGAAATCCGCGCGTGCTGCAATCTCACCGACGCTGGCCTGGAAACCCTAGCCGAGAATTGCAAGGGTTTGAGGAAGTTCTCGTGCAGATCGTGCCTTTTCGGATCCAAAGGAATGGACGCATTAATGCATCATTGCAGCTCCCTGGAAGAATTATCGGTTGAGCAGTTTCAAGTATAAACCACCGCCGCCGCAGTTGTTACAGTGTCACCGCTGAAACTGAAATCCGTTAGTTTGACGGATACTGTTTTTTTCTATCCTTTTGTAGGCGCCAAGAATTTGACGATATTGAAGCTTGTTCAGTGCTACGGAGACTGGGACATGCTTTCTCGTTTGATGATCATGAATGAGGTTACGAGCCTCGTGGAAGTCCACCTCATCAATATCGGAATTAGCGATGTTTTTCTGATAGCCATTTCAAAATGTTCGAATCTGGAAATTCTGCATCTCGTGAAGACCCCGAAGTGCAGTGACGCTGGACTCATCGCAGTTGCGGAGGGATGCAATGAGCGTTTAAGAAAACTGCGTATCGGGTGGGCCCCCCACAAAATAGGTGAGAAAGGTTTGAGCACAATTGCTGAGTGTTGTCGTAATCTTGAAGAATTAGTTCTGATCGATATGAATCCAAGCAAAGCGTGGTTGGAGATGTTGGCATCGAATTATTCGAGTCTAGAGCGATTGGGGTTGTGTAGAAGTGATGCGGTTAGGGATGGTGAGATTTGTAGCATTGCGGGGAAATGTGTAGCGTTGAAGTATCTGTACATAGAGGGTTGTTCTGTCTCTGATGATGGCATTGAGGTTTTGGCTGCTGGGTGTCCCAATTTGGTGAGAGTTAAGGCTCGGAAGTGTAAATGGGTGAGTGATATGGATGAGTTCATGCGCTATGGCCAACGTTCAGTGTTTGTAACTTCTGAGGTGCGAGATCTGCAAGTTCCCAGCCCTATGCTACCTGATCCATTTAAGGATTTAAGTTTCATACTAAAAGCGCATCCCCTGTGGGGTAGAATCCTCTGGTAAGAATAGATTACAGAAGAGAGAGAAGGTGAATAATCTATTTTTTTTAGAGAATTGTACATCCCCAAAGAGACAAAAATAGACAAAATATTATCTGTATAATATTAGCTTTTCTTAAATTTTAACAGCCTATCTTTTTTGATCTATTTTTTTAAAATTAAATTTCAATATTTTATTTTTATAAAAATTAACTTTTATTGCATCATTGAATAACATCGTAAAATCTAAAATAATATTTATTTACGCATTTAAGGTTGATGGATTTATACCTTCTGTCATATGCTGATCAGCTTGAAATCAGATGAACCTGGACATTCGACTCGAGCAACCAAATCTTAGGAGAGAGCCACACAACTCACAAACGGCACAAAAAGGCTACATCCTATTTAAGGGAGGAGGAAGAACAAGCAGAGGGTTGAAATTTTTTATACACTTACATGCACTATGCCTAACACTGGAATATATATATTAAAAATAATTAATTTATTATAAATTTTAATTATAATTAAATACTTGTACATAAAATAAGGAAAGAATAAAAAAGTGCCTTGATTTATCTTCAAATATAAAATATTTTGTTTGCAACAAAGTAAAAAATTGTCATTATGTTCCGAGGCTATATATAAAATAAGAAATAGAATGTGACGAAATTTGGGTCACCAACTTACCATATCTTATCGCAAATTTTAAATGTATAAAATCCACTATAAAAATATTAACCTAAAAAGAATCCCCTGTAAAATAAGAATTAGGAAGTACGTATAAGAGTACATGGAGGGCCACATAAATGGATTCTTGTTGAATGAGAATATATATCAGACAGGATATCGTATCACTAATCTTCATCCAAGAGACGAGATTTAATAATTTAATAAAAAAAAAAGAGACGAGATTTGCTTGTCATTCACGCAATTATAAAATCGGAATCAGCATCAGGGAACATAAGAGATAGATGGTGAGAGAGTCTGAGGTGGAATAATGGGCGTGGCAGTAACAACCGTTATCGACGACATCCCCAACGAGTGCTTGACTTGTATTTTCCAGTTATTTACTCCTTCCGATCGCAAGAACTTGTCCCTCGTATGTCGCCGCTGGCTCAAGGTCGAAGCGCGGACCCATCACCGTCTGTGCCTCGCCCTTCCCGATTCAAAATTCGCTCCATCTGTTTTTTCCCGCTACAGTTCCCTCACCGACCTCACTCTCCAATGCCCTAATCTCATGAGCATTTGCGACGGAACTCTCGTTCTCATCTCATACCTCTGCCCTAATCTCACGCACCTCGAGATCCGCAACTGCTCCTATCTCTCCTACGCTGGCTTGGAGGTCATAGCCAGGAGTTGCCAGGGATTAAAGAAGTTCTCGTCTAGATCTTGCGCTTTTGGACCAAACGCCATTGACGCACTCATACATCATTGCAGCGCTCTGAAAGAACTCTTCATCGAGGATTCTTGCGTCGCAAACGACGAAGCCGATTCTGCTTATTTCCATTCTTTAATTCGCGCCAGGAATTTGACTAGTGTGAAGATTGTCCTGTCCTCAGAGGAGTACTGGAATAGGTTTTTTCATTTGTTGGCGAGGCAACAGGTTATGAGTTTGGCGGAAGTCCACCTCGAAGGGTTCGGAATTAGCGATAACGGTTTGAGAGCGATTTCGAAAATTCCAAATTTAAAAACTCTACATCTTGTGAATACTGACTGCACCGACGGCGCAGGACTCGTTGAAGTTGCGGAGGGATGTGTGGCGTTGAAGGAACTCCACATCGAGCGTTGCCGTGTTTCCAATGGTGGCATCGAGACGTTGGTTGGCAAGTGTCCCAATTTGGTGAGAGTGAAGGTTATAAGATGTGGAGGGGTCAATGTCAGGGATGAGTACGTGCGCCACGGCCAGCGTTTAGTACATATAACTTGCATACAGCATGTTTAAATCAGCTATCTTATTTAAACATTCCTTATTTTTAAATATCATGTAAATATTTTTTATTATTCTATATTTTCTGAATCTATTATGTATCATATTATTTATTATATCTATAATTTTTTTTTTATCCACTAATAAGAATTTCATACAATTTTTTTTTTTAATATGTTAAGGGTCAAATATGTGAACATCATCTCTTAGGGAGAGGGATTTGTCTTAAAGTTTCCACGGATGTAACCATTATGGTTAACACATAATTTGTCATAAATGACCTATTGTGTATTATGATATGCGGAATAAATGAATCTCAATGACTGATTGACTACTTCTATTTGAACGATATTAACAGAAAAAAGAATCTATCGATTCACGATATTGATGGTGCAAACCTCAAGTACATAAACATAGAAAGAAGGCGAATGAAGCCATCAACCAATGACATTGATATGTCTTCATTGATACTCTTAATTTGGAGATGAGGGTCAAATTTTTATTGGATGAGACGCAGAATAGACAAAGTAATTTAAATCATAACTCGTTAGTATTTTGCTTGAATAGTTTGTTCATATGCTTCAAATGTTAGGTAAGTTAATTTGTATTTCTTGCGGATCAAAATAAGTTTTTATTTATTTATTTTTCATTTTTTTAGGGTTTGTCTAAATAGCCCATTAAAAATAGGGTTATACTTCCCAATCATATGTGTCATCCTCTTATTAGATATCCTATCTTATAGGTTGGTTTAATTTTTAATATTTTGTTTTATACACAAAATTTTAAATAATCATATATATATATATATATATATATATATTTATATTTCATTATTTTTATTAAATTTAAATTTTGTCCACTTTTTTATTTGATTTTTTTATTGCAATTATATTTATTATGTTCGTTTATAGATTTTCTTTTTTCTTTTTAATTATTTTTTTTAAGATTTGATATTTTATTTCCTCTCATTTTATTCATTTTATTTATCAAAGCACATCGCTTCACAACACACTTCACCATGGAATTTATTTTAATGAATCGAACTATTTTTTTTAATAAAATTTAATATTTATATTTATTATAATTCCATTTTAATTCTAATTAAAAATAAAATCATTAAAAGAGTACTCATAAAGATTATGTTTGACACAATTTTTTAACTTAAAAATAGATTTGAAGTTAAAACTAAAATAAAAACTTAAGATAAAATGTAGAAGTTTGGTTGCTAGATTTTATTTTTTAAAACTTAAAAACTCATTTAAGCTAAAATTTATTTTGTATTTTGTTAAGAAATAAAAACTTCAATTTTAGTTTTTCATCAATTTTCGAATAATATAATAATGTTGTTTAAATATTATTTTGATTGTTTTTCATAAAGATATATTATTTCATGACTTAATACTTGATTCGATCTTCTAATTATTTTAAAATATTTAATTAGATCTTGATTTTTTTTAAAACTTCAATATCCAACGCCGTTAAAATGTTAATTATGAAAGTTTTTATCCACCACAATCTTTATTTTTATTTTAAAATAAAAATCCCATCTTTCCAAAAAATCAGACTATTTTTTTATTTTTTAAAATAATAAAAAATGTATTAACGGTTAAAAATCACCATTAATAACTCAAGCTAATATACGGATAGACAGTCATTTATGGTGAAGTAATTCTTTATGTAAAAAACCAAAAGCCAAAAGCCAAACTTGCACTTGCACGGACGAACATACTAACTTACAAAATATTAGCAATCAGTGCTGAAATAATTCTGTGCCAATGCGGTGTTGGCGCTGAAATACTGTATCCGTTGGAAAAAATCGAGATAATAAATGGGGAACAAGTATGAAAAGATAGAACGGCGAGTGGGACTCTTTTGGGGTCTATTCGTTTGCTTGCACAGTTATCACTAATGATCTAGTTTAGTTAGTTAAGTAAGGTAAGTTGGTTAAATAAGATACATTATTGTAAATTTTCATTGGAATGTGATTGGGTTAAATTAGTTTGTCTTGATTTAATAAGAGAGTGGTTGCACGGAAAAGAAAAGCCACTTTGTTACTATCTTGTGCAACGCTTGTCGTCATCTCATCCAACAGGACCACTTCTACTAGAGACAACAAGCCCGGATACTGTAGCTTACTCTAATTAGGTGGTTTAATTTCAACGACTGTAACAAGCAACTTAAACCTCTTTCTCAACACAACAAGTCAAGCCCAATCAGCAATATTTGATCATATATACTTGTAATCATCTCTTAATTAATCAATGAACTTGGCTCACGTCGAGGTCCCAGTGGGTACCATCACTTTGTTTGCCTTTTAAATTTTAATCTTGTTGCCCTGCCCCCCATTCATTCTCAACTCTCTCGTGTTGTGTACGTAGAAGATGGAAAGTGGATTACCTTTGCTTAATTGTCTCTTGCAGCAGACTCTCAGAACCATTTGCACTTCTCCCAATTCTTCTTCTAAGTGGGTATATGCCGTCTTCTGGAGGATATTACCTCGAAACTTTCCTCCACCAAGGTTCAATAACAAAATTACATTACATGTCACTATTTTCATTTTTTCTTACAACAAATTTCGAGATCTTTGGGTTTATGTTTTATGTTAATTGATGTTTTTTTCAGGTGGGAATTTGGAGGAACTGCTCTTGATCTCTCCAAAGGAAATAAAAGGAACTGGTAATTTTGTATGCAACTAATCTCTGGTTTCAGTTTCACTAGTTCTTTTTTTGACCAAGGTTTACTTGGTTAGGATCCTTGTCTGGGAAGATGGGTTCTGCGATTTTCACGAATGCGAGCAAAGGAAGAGTAGCACTGCTTACTTGAACGCTATATTTGGAGCTGACGTATTCTTCAAAATGTCGCACGAGGTTTACAATTATGGAGAAGGGTGAGCGTTGACATTAACTACCTTTCTTGCCATAACAAGATTCCATTATCTTTTCCTCTGTTTTCCAAAAGTAGCATTGCAAAATTCAAGAGGAATCCTTTGATCTATATATGTATCTACAGATTCGTGGGAAAAGTTGCCGCAGATAATAGTCACAAATGGGTTTACAATGAGAGTCACAACGAGTGTGAATCTAGCTATATTGCTTCATGGAATGCTTCAGTCGAACCTGTAAGAGAAGTCATTAATTAATTGACATTGTTATAAACAGAATTTCTTCACATTATGCCCCTCTTGACTTTTAATTTTCATGGTAATACTTAACAGCAACCAAAGGCGTGGGAGTTTCAGTTCAATTCAGGCATTCAGGTTGGTAAAAGTTCGTTCAGAAACTTCACATAGAAATAGAAAAAGGCTAATGACTTTTAATAATTATTAATTAACTTTGGTAGAGTATAGTCATAATCGCCGTGAGAGAAGGCGTAGTGCAATTGGGTTCTTTTAACAAGGTACATAAATCACTTTCTCAGCCCCTAATGTTTCTCCATCATTATTAATTAATTAATATAATCCACATAAATAATGTTGGTCAGATTGGAGAGGACCTGAATCTGGTGATGAGCATACAAAGGCAATTCAGCTGCCTTCAAAGCATACCAGGTGTGTTTGGTATTCAAAGACCATACCTACCCCTCCAATATCCATACATTGTGAAGCCAAGTTTCATAGAAAACAGCAATATTGCAATGCCTCTATATGATTATGATATGGGGTGGAACACCAACACCCCTCACTCTCAGAATGGAGCACCAACCATGCCTTGTAGCTTTGGAGCTTTGCTATCAAAGTTACCATCTGGAATCCCACCCCATAATGCAGGGACCATTGAGAGAGTGAAGATTGAAGATTGTGAATTTCATCCTACCCATGATGATGACCACAGAGGAAATAAGGTCGGTTCCTTGAACAAGTAGTAGCATGAGCCATAATGACGAGTTTAAATCATAGTTAAGAAATGGTTAGTTGTTTATTTTGTTTCACTTGGCCACAAATGTTTATTGGTGGCCGACAATCTATCAATCATAGCGATCCCTGTTACTGTTTCTTTCTGCGCGGGCGCATTTATGTAATTAATTATCTAGAATCTAGAACAAAACTAGATTAAGCATTGCAACTTTATTGTGAAAAAGATATTAGGATTGTAGTGATGGATGAATGGACACGGTGGGCTGGGCTGGCTATCCTTTCAAGTGTGGTGTTCCATGATGTTGTGGGGCTGTGTATTGAAAACGAAATGAAAGAAACTAGTGAATAGTGATAATTGAAGTCAGCAACTCAGCGTCAAGCTACTCTGGGCGACAATTAGTATTTCAGCCCTGGTCCCCCAACCCTCAATTCATTCACGTCATGTGTTATGTGTTAACTTAATTCAGTTTCTTAGAACCTGCTAAATAATTAAGCACCTAGATAAGCTAAGAAACAATGGACTCATCGTTAATTAGCGATCATATCATCAAATATGTCACGACACAATGAAAACTTCTTTAGCCATACTAAGTTTATCTTGTTCCTACTTGCAAACTCTCTCGGTGGGGTTTAGCTGGAGTTCTCTTCATTGCCTCCACTCCAAATGGATTGTTCTTACTCTGCCTAGAAAAATTCAAAATGCATGTCTCAGTAAGAATACATAGACATGTCATGCATAAATGTTGCTAGTGGCAGCTTCAACGAACTTATACTTGTTTGTGAAAAGTTTTCAAGAAGGCTCCCACAATTCAACCCCTCCTTATGTGTAACTTTTTTTTTTTATTTCATCTGTTAAGGTTGCGAACATCATATGACTATTCCTAACCTAAAAGATTGTTAAATTTGTGTCTTCAAATAGATCTAAATCCTCCCAAGGGTTGTCAATTCTCAAGAAACAAAAAGAATATTAGAGGACACAAACATAAGAAAAACATAATTTTATTATAACCTCTCTCAATTGGTTACCTAGAAATTCTCCTATATAACCTCAACAAAAAGGATTTATCTAGACATAGAAAAACTAAAAACAGGGATTAAGAAGGAAGAGGAAAAAAGAACTCCATAGATGCTTGAAGAAATGTGAGCTTCCTGGGGTAGATAATAATTTCTTTTTTTCACCTTTTCATTCATGGGGTAGATAACTTCCACTAGAGAGAATTCTAGAACTCTTTTAGTCTTCCTGTTATTTCCTGAAAAAAAAATAGAAAGTATGGTAAAAAATAAAGTATATAATATATTTGATTCTAATATAGTAAAATCCATTTATTTGAAGATATATAAAAGGTTAAAACTCAAAAGTGGCTCAAAACCTCCTAAATTAATATAGAAAATAGATAATTCTAAAGATTATCAATATTCAATAACTACCATGATTCATGAGTAGTAATATATAAAAAAAAAAAAAAAATCAACATCGTATGACCATTAAGTGCTAATAGATTAAGCATATGAGATTTTTAAAAAAAAACTTAAGTTATAAAAGGAATATGTACCATAAGTAATCATACAAGTAATGAGGTAAAACCAAAAGCCCTTAAGTTTTTATATTAAACAGTACTTATGATTGCCTACGCTTCTAATTTTACCTCTGCACTATCTAATTAATAAAGGATTCAATGATTTATTTTTTTGAGAGGAGGATTCAATGATCTTAATACTTATCAAATAATAGTCTTTACATGATTATACTTTAAATCTTAAAACACCCAACTTTATTTTATCCACCACATGGTTAGAATTAGAAATTACCATGTGAATAAACAACTTTATTCCAACACCAATAAATGACTAATCTACAAACGTGTGAAACCAATAATAATCAACATATGTTTGTTAATTGATAATTGAGATTTATAATTTATAATTTATAATATAATACAACACCCAACATAATTTATCAACGTATTTTTTTTTAATCAGCAAACAAAAAAAGAAAAAAGAGTGAAGTGAATGATAAACCATTAATTCGTCAGTATCCCAATGGAAAACGTTTATGGTTCTACATTTATTCCGTTAAGATAAAATCTAGGAAATGAGTACTAAGTTGTTGGTCATGATTTGCTTAAGCAAAGTTTATCTTGTTCCAACCTGTAAAGTACCCACTCCCAGTGGGTTTAGCTGGGGTTATCAGGGTATGAGGGATTTTGGCCACTCTTTATGGGATATAATGTTAGAATCGCAATGCCACACTTTCCTGCAGGGTCTTCTGCTATATTACGTTCCATTTTCACATAGCCTGCTTCTCCCCAATTCTCACCCCATGAATTCTTCACGATCCAATATTCAATTCCACTTTCTGTTCCGTACCCAACAGCTGTAACACCATGGTCTACTGATGTTCCACATGTTCCTGTGAATATACCCTGGTATAATTCAGACAAATAAAATAGACTAGATTAGATTAGTTTAAATGAAAGCATTGCTAATTTTAATTTAACTCACTAACTTTGTTCAAAATTGATTAAGAAACTTACTGATTCATATAACTGAAACTCTTTGCCATATGCTTCAATGGCAACGCTCACTGGTTGATTTGCTACAGCTTTTTTCAAAGCGAGTTCATCATAGGAAGGAAGACGTTCATAACCATCAATTGTAACAGCTCTAGCATTTATCTATGTAGATAAAAAAAAATTATGAGTATTAAAACGAAACTATTAGAAGCATTTATTAATTTATGAGATACTCGATCAAATTTAAAACTAACCTTGTTTTGATCACATATTCCATCACCACCTATAAAGGGGTAATCCTCTTCGGTGTCAATGCCACCATTGTTGATAATGAACTCAAAGGCATAGTCCACGAGTCCACCACTACATCCTGCATTGACTGTTCTGTCACAGTCTAAAAGTTCTTGCTCGGACAGTGCAGTTAGATTGCCCGTTACTATCTTGTTAATCCCTTCCACTGCGGCAATTGCTGAGAATGCCCAGCACCCCTCTATATTTAAACACAAATAAATTAGATAAATAAAAGTAATGCTATAAGCTTTTACATAGTTAAAAATAAAAAAGATACGAAATTCACTAATTATTTTATTTTGTTTATCGTTTATTTTTATTCACCTGTTTTTTTTTTTTTTTTCAGATCAAACACTTTAATTTTTTATTTATCTCTAACTTATTTTTTACTTTGTTTTTTCTTCTTACCAAAGAGACCAAAAAAAGAGTGTTGTATTTACTATTTAGAGAAAAAAAGCTAGTAGCATAATTGTGGACAAGAAACAAAACAAGAAACATGGCAAGAATAAGAAAGAAACGGCTACATGTAATAATAAATTAATAATAGTACAGTACAGTACCGCATTCAGATTGGTTCTTGACTCGGACGACAGCACCTTCTTTCCTCCAATCAACAGATTCCGGCAAGTTGTCAGCCACGCGCGGAGCGTAACGGCTACTTGGTCTTGCCGCCATCATTCTGCTGGGATCAATCTTGGTCCTCAGGTACTTGGACTGGTATTCCTCGTTGCTAAGATCAGCGAACCGGTTCAGTCCAACCTTGTATGTCCGGTTCTTGGCATTGTGCTCCTCTATAAATTTGAGGTTGTCTTTGAAGATCTGAAACCTCTTCTCGGCGGCGGCGTTATACACTTTGCCATGCTTCAGAAGCCATTCCTCGTAAATACTCATTACCTCCTTGTCCGCGTGGGTTATGTCATACGAGATTATCGACATGTCCAACGCCGATGACACTGCAGCCAAGATATGGACAGTAGTGAAGAACACGATGAGGATAGTGGCCTGATCAGAAGATCTGTTAGTACCCATTTTCTATTTTTCTTTCGATGATAATAGGATCGAAGATATGGGGTTTATAAAGACAGAGAACTCGGAAGTGATGATAATATATAAAATTGCCTGAAATTATTGGGGCACAACAGAAATAAATATCTTCTACGGGTGCTCATGAACGGCGTGGGTGTAGAAAAAAAATAAAATTATCATCTATCTGCCATTCTGGCTGTATTATTTTAAAATATGGCACCAATTGCGGGACACTTATTCTTTACAGGTGAGGCGGGGAATAAGTACTTTTCAATATAACTTAACTTTGCTCATATTCCCACCATATTTGTATAAGAAATAAATATTTTGCACAAAAAAAGTTCTTATTTCATGAATTTTATTATTACTTATAAAATTTAATTTAATTATCTGTATTACCATATTGAATGATTGCAAAGAATTACAAGATTGGATCGATAGTTAAACGGAGAAGGGAAAAAAGAAGTGACAAATTCGACTTCAAATTCAATTTCGTCATGTTAATAAAAACTAACCATTTAATAATGGTATTTTTCTATATATAAAAAAAAAAGACATTCAACTTTCTGAATAGAATGCATTATAATTGTCTTCTTCTAAGGATCGGTTTTGTCAATAGACTTATCGTTTCTTATGCACCCAAGAGACTTATAGATATTGTTCTTTCTATAATAAATATTCACCATATTATTCTTTGAAGCAGCATTAATTTTGGGCAAATAATATCTGTTGTGCTCATTTCCTGTTTTTTCCATGTTTTGTGAAGATGGTAGATGCTCTACAGTAAAATAAAACAATAAAAAATTTATCATTTAATCTAAGATTTATACCACAAATTTTACCACACCATATTACACTTTTCTTATTACAAATAAGGTTCTATTTTACTCCAACGAGTCTGCAGTCCTTTATATGGTCTAATAGTAATAGGAGGAGTGCATATCCTCTCCACGTTAAGGCAAAAGCTGAAAGAAGAAGAAATGAGATGCTGGAGGGAGAAAGAATGAAAGATACTTAAATCTTGGACACAAATATGGGACTATGGGAGAAGCTGTAGAGAATTTTTACGAGCAAAGGGTGACAACTGACAACAGGAAAGTCAATTTTGCAGCCAAAGAAACCTGTTGACCACTGAAAACGCAAGTCAACAAACACAAACATGGCAAGTGGAGAAAGGGGCAAGATAAAAAGCACGGGCAGAGAAGCAAAAAAATCAAGCAACGTCACAGTTGAATTATATGCATCAGACATTTTGGCCCACGAAAAATAAATAGGTTGGGAACACTTTCATTACCTTCTCTTTCTGATCCTCACTTCTCAATTTGCGTTTTTATAAACAAAATACTTCTCAGTTTGCTTATGAGATATGACTACGAATTACGATCCTACATAGTGAGTCAAAGTTAATAATGAACCCTCCTCACTCCTTATCTTCGTGAACCCTCCTCACTGCTTTTCTAAAAAAAATAAACAAATCTGCCTGGTTCTTCCATAATCCGAAAAAATAAAATTCCACTTGATAATATTTCATCACAAATCTATCACACTTTTAATATTGAGAAGAACAAAGACTTAGCACTTCAATATCCAACATGAATAATAACAGATATCAGATCAATGTCCCTTATTGTTTGGTTTTATTATTTCCGTAAGATAATATGAAATATTAGATGGGCCAACTACCATCCACATCCAGTTCCGATATTATTACTATTTATAGAGGTAGTAGCTCTATATGGCAAAAAAAAACTAAAAAGCAATTCACGGTTCACGGGTAACGGCCACGACCTCACGGGTAATCACTGTATCAGTACATGTTGAGAAGTCAAATTTCTTCGCCCTAACTCAACTTAAGTATAATATTTCCATTATAATTTATTTAAATATATACATTTTTAATAAACTTATCGATTTAAAATTAATTTTATTAACTGAATTTCATTAAAACCTTAAATTTAAATTAGATAATTTGTCACATCAAAAAATAAGACCATACTATACTAGCAAAAACAATAATAGTTTAATACCATTTTTCATTTTTATTCTTTTACTATCAATTTTTTTGAGGGACTTTTCCTATCAATTTAGAAACGGTTACTCTTCTTAATTTTGAATAGATTGAGCCGCAGAGCCCACAGAGGAAGGCACACACAAACTCACGTGACCCGCTACCGCCCAACAATCAAAACTCAAAAGCACTAAGGCGGTAATTCACTGTGCTGCGTTTTTTTTTGGTCCTTTTTTCTTATGCTTCTATTGTGCTGTGTTTGGTTTGATGCTTAATGACTCGAAATCTTACTTCTTACTTAGTTAAGATTAACTATTGAAAAACAAATTATTTCGACAACTAATTATACTGTTAGTTGTTTATGATTATAATTAACTAGAAGAAACACATTTGTGTATTTGCAAACATTTCTATTATACAATCACATTTCATGTTTTTTTAGTTTCTTTCTTATCTAATTCTTTTCACTAAAAACCTCTTCTTTAGACTTTTATTTTATTTTTACTTCCTCTTTTCATTTTTTTTTTTTTTTACCAAACACAGTTTAAATTAATTTTTTAGTATAGATTAGTTTCTTAAATTCACTTTGCAAATATAATGGTATAATAACTTAAAAAAATATCAATATTTTTCTTTATTAATTTATTTCTCTGTTTCCAATTACAGTAGTACTATATGATAAGACTTAAGAGGTACTTATTTCTCTAAAAAAAAACAAAATACATGACTTTACTCCCTAAATTGTTTATAATTTTTATTTTTAATCTTTCAAATAATATTTTACTGTTCATCATGTTACTTGTTAACCAAACTTTAAAATGATAATTATAAACATACATTTTTGGGTGTTTGTTAATTTGATAGAACATACGACATAGATTATAGAAGGCGTGAGATTCTGATTACGGAGCCAAAACGCAAGAACAGGATTTTCACGTGATTTCTGACCTATGCGCTCAGAGACCTGCTCCTCTTGTCACGTACTCTCCACGCTCTTTTGCTCTTCTAGTTTCCTACACCTTGACCTTGTAACGTAACGCAGCGTATCAAATAAAATGGACAAATCCACACTAGGTAACCCAAATCCAACAACAACGCACCAAATCATCTGAGGTTGGTCCAACAATGCCGAAGACCAGCCACAGCCACAGCCACAGCCACTTCATTCATCCACACTTATTACTACTCTTGCTACTCCTACTGCCTTCTAACGCACATTGCTCCAAACTCCAACGCCGTCATCTTCCTCCGTTAGTTTTCGCCGACGCTTCCGCCCTCCTCGCGTTCAAGCTCAAAGCCGACGTCAACAACCACCTCGACTTCTCCCCCCTCACGCGCGGCCTCCACTTCTGCGCATGGCAAGGCGTCGAATGCAGCAATGGACCCAAAGTGGTGCGTCTCGTCCTCCAAAACTTAGATCTCGGAGGCGCGTGGTCTCCCAACACACTCACGCGTCTCGACCAGCTCCGAGTCCTCAGCTTGCAGAACAACTCACTCACCGGACCCATACCGGACCTCACCGGTCTCTTCAATCTCAAAAGTATCTTCATCGATAACAACCACTTCACCGGTTCTCTTCCTCCCTCCCTCTTCTCTCTCCACCGTCTCCGAAACTTGGATTTCTCTCACAATAATTTCTCAGGACCTATCTCCGCTGCCTTCACCAACCTAGACCGTCTCCACAGCCTCCGTCTCAGCTTCAACGTCCTCAACGGTTCAATCCCTCCGTTTAACCAATCCTCTCTCAAATTCTTTGAAGTCTCTGGCAACAACCTCTCTGGCGCGGTTCCGGTGACGCCGACGCTGTTCCGTTTTCCGCCTTCTTCCTTCGCCTTCAACCCTAACCTCTGCGGCGAAATCATCCGCGTGCAATGCCGTCCCGCGCAGCCTTTCTTCGGACCCGCGACGCCACCTACGGCGGCGCTCGGTCAGAGCGCGCAGGTGCACGGCGTTAACGGTATAATCCGGCAGCCGTACGAGAAGAAGCGCCACGACCGGAGGGCGCTGATTATCGGTTTCTCGGCGGGAATATTCGTTCTGGTTTGTTCGTTGGTGTGCTTCGCGGCGGCGGTGAGGAAGCAGAGGAGTCGAAACAATAAGGACGGGAGGTCAGGGATGATGGCGGCGGACGCGGCGGCGACGGCGGAGGCAGCGGCGGTGATGCGGATGGAGATGGAGAGGGAGCTGGAGGAGAAGGTGAAGAGAGCGGAGGTGGCGAAGAGTGGGAGCTTGGTATTCTGTGCGGGAGAGGCGCAGGTGTATACGCTGGACCAGTTGATGAAGGGTTCAGCGGAGCTTCTAGGGAGAGGGTGTTTGGGAACAACTTATAAGGCGGTTCTCGAAAACCGTGTGATGGTGACGGTGAAGAGGCTTGATGCTGGAAAAATGGCATCACATGCAACAAAGGAAGTGTTCGAGCGGCACATGGAATCCGTTGGGGGGCTTCGACACCCTAATTTGGTTCCGCTTAGGGCTTATTTTCAGGCGAAGCAAGAGAGGCTCATTATCTACGACTTCCAACCCAATGGCAGCCTCTTCTCCCTTATACACGGTACGGCACCCTTCTCTAACTCACTCAGTTACCCCCAACGAGTCGGATCGTCACTCCGACTCGTTTTACTGATTTTAAAATTTAATAATAATAATAATAATGGTGCGTGGAAATTTTTTGAAATTCTCTTTTGCATGTGATTGCATTTTGGATTTGATTGAGGTTAAGCTTTCAACCAGCACAGAGAATCTAGCTGACTAGTGACTAGTGACTAGTGACTACGTAGGAATAGGAATTGCTTTTTTGTGTTAAAATAATACTCCATGTGGATCAATGGATTATTTTAAGATTGGATGGGTCTATGTTATAGTGTCTGGTCTGCGTCGTGTAGTGTGAGCTGTCTTTCTTTTTTTGGGGGGGTCCTATGCCTGCGTAGGCGATGCGGACAGATGCTGCTATTTCTTGATGAAGGGTTTTTCTTTCTAACAGCAGCAGATGGCAATGGTGTGTTTTTTTTTTAAAAATTTTTACTTCAGATTTTGAGTTGGTGGCGGGGTAGCTGTTAATTACATTGGCAGATACCCGTTGAATTCAGGACATTATTATGTGGGGGTGGTGATGGTACGGGCATTTATATGCGCCATTAAAACTAGGAGTTTCAAATCTCTGAACCATTTTGGCAGGACGCAGGAGAGGTGGAACCCAAGGAGGTCGGTGATTTTGAAAACTGCTGACGTTTATCTAATCCTTGTCCTTCTGAGGACCCTACCATCTTTTGCTGCATTGTATTCTTCTCGGTGAAAATTGTGTGTGGTAAAATGATCTTAGTGTCACTCCGGTTTTGAACTTCTGCCCACCAAACTGCATTGAATCAACTGCCACCAGTCCAACACCAATATTACTAACCATTCTTAATTTTTCTCTGTTTTCTTTTCTATTATCATTAGGCTTGATTTTTGCTTTCTATTTCCTATGTTAAAATGAGTAATCCAATACCCTACCTAAATGGTGTGATACTCACCTACACATAATCAACTTGGAAATTGATCCGTTGATAATTGCTAATTTTTTTGGTGCAGGTTCAAGATCAAGCAGGGCAAGGCCATTGCATTGGACATCATGCTTAAAAATAGCAGAGGACGTAGCACAAGGTCTGGCTTTCATCCACCAGGCATGGAGATTGGTCCATGGCAATCTCAAGTCCTCCAATGTTCTCCTTGGGCCAGATTTTGAGGCATGCATTACAGATTACTGCCTTTCAGTGTTGACGCACCCATCCATATTTGATGAAGATGGGGATTCAGCAGCATACAGAGCTCCGGAAACTCGCAACCCAAATCATAACCCAACCCACAAATCCGATGTTTATGCCTATGGGATTTTGTTGCTTGAGCTTCTGACGGGGAAATTTCCCTCTGAGCTCCCATTCATGGTTCCTGGTGATATGTCAAGTTGGGTGAGGTCCATCAGGGATGACAATGGTAGCGAAGATAACAGAATGGACATGCTTCTTCAGGTGGCTACAACTTGTAGCTTGACCTCACCCGAGCAGAGGCCAACTATGTGGCAGGTCTTGAAGATGTTGCAGGAAATCAAAGAGATTGTACTATTGGAGGATACTAGTGATTTGGACCTACGCTGTAGTAAGGCCATGCCTTAGTCTTTTTTTTTTTTTTTTTTTTTCTGTTTATTTATCTGATAAACGGTGGATAGAAGGACAGAAGAGTAGTAGTATATTAACCGGGGTAAAAAAGAAGAAAGAAATCCATAAATTATACTTTTTGTATTCCTTAAATAGACTTTACCATCTAGGTATAACTTGGTAGACTGTGGAGAGCGCATAAGTCATAACGTCCCTTTTTGGGCTTGTATATTTCTGCTTGGGTTGTCCGAAAGTGAAGTTTAGAGTATATATTGTCATTCTTGGTTTTTTAGACTTTATTGAGGTTTTGTTGTTTAGTGGTGAATAAAGCAATTGTCAAGTATTCATTGCCTCCCATTCACTACTGAATTCTGCATCCGGGTTTCGAATTCAGTTTAATGAACACTAACGAGTAAATTTCTATTTCTGATTTCAAAGGTGCCAATTTGGCCTGGGCTGGGCCCCTGTTTTGGTTGGTTATAGCTGGGAGGACCCCCTTGTTTCAGCTCTCTTTATTACTAGCACAATAATTATCAAGTTTGCGATCTATAATTTTATATTATATTTGTCATTTTAAAAAAAAATTAATATAAGTAGAAGTAAGTGATGATGTATGTAAAAATAAGTTAAATGTCTATGTTTACAGTTTAAGATTTAAATGTTTTAGGATGATTTATGGTTTAAGGTTCTGTGTTTAGGATTTAAGGTTATGATCCATGATTTCAAGGTTTTATTGTTTAATATTAACTGTTTGGATTCATTGTTTAAGGCTTAGGGTTTAGGATCCATGATTCTAAGTGTTTACAATTTATGATTTATGGTTTATGATCCAGAATTTATGGTTTAAGGTATTATGATTTATAGTTTTATAATTTAGGGTTTAGAATTTATGATTTTAGTATTTCAAGTTTTAGTTTACAGTTTCAATGTTCATAGTTCATGGTTTCAAGGTTTTATGGTTTACTGTTCAAGGTTCAAGGTCTGAGGTTCACAATTCAAGGTTTTTGGTTGTATGATCTAGGGTTTATGGTTTATATGGTATGATTTTAAGGTTTCATGGTTTTAAGTTTATACTTAAAGGTTTAATGTTTAGGTTTTACATCTACATGTTTTAGGGTGAAGAGTGTAGCGTGCATGGTTTAGAGTTCTATAATTTAGGATTCATAATTTTAAGGTTTAATGTTTTACCATTTAGGGTTCAAGGTTTTAGATTTATGATTTTAGGATTCCAAGTTTCAATTATTATGGTTTCATAGTTAATAATTTATAGATTCATGTGTTAGGTTTTAAGGTTTAAGGTTTAAGGTTTCACGACTAAGTGTTCCTAATTCACTATTGTAAGATTTTATGGTTTAAATTTTAATGTTTTTGGTTCATGGTTAACAGTTTAGAACTTCATGGCTTAAGTTATAAGATTTAAGGTTTCACGACTAAGTGTTCCTAGTCCACTATTTTAAGATTTTATGGTTTAAATTTTAATGTTTTTGGTTCATGGTTAACAGTCTAGAACTTCATGGCTTAAGGTATAAGATTTAAGGTTTCAATGTCTAGAGTTCCATGTTCATTATTTTAAGGTTTCAAGATTCAGTGATTTAGGTTCATGGTTAGGGGTTGTGGTCTAGGATTTATGATTTAGTGATTTAGGGCTTAGTGTTTAGAATTTATGGTTTATGTTTTAGGGCTTAGTGTTTTAGTATTTAAGGTTTCATGATTGAGAGATTAGGGTTTTAAGGTTTATGGTTTGTGATCCATGATTTTTGGTTTTATGGTCTAAGGTTCATGATTTAAGGTTTATAGGTCATGGTTTCAGGATTTTAGGTTTATGACATATTTATCGTGCATGGTTTAAAGTTTTAAGGTTTTAGATTCATTGTTTTAGGGTTCAAGGTTTAAGATTTTAGGGATCCAAGTTTTAATGCCTATGATTTTGTGGTTTAACATTTCATGATTTAGGTTTTAAAGTTTCAATGTTTAAGGATTCATGGTTTAGTATTCTAGGTTCATTATTTTTAAGCTTTTAAGGTTTAAGGTTTTTTTTCATGGTTAAAGGTTGGTATATATGGTTTATGATTTAGGATTTTATGGTCTATGGTGTTAAGATTAGGGTTTCATGATTTACAATTTGTGGTTTATGGTTTATGGTCTTGAGGTTTATATTTTTAGGGTTCAATATTTTAGGATTTAGTGTCTAGGGACTAGGGTTTATGCTTTATGATTTCATGGTTTTGTGTTGCATGGTTTATGGTTTCATAATTTAGGGTTTATGATTTTATGATTTAAGATTTAGTGTTTATGGTTTCATGATTTAGGATTTAAGGTTTTGTGGTTTAAGATTAAGGTTTTATGGTTTCATGGGTTAAGATTTAATGTTTATGGTTAAGTAGTTTATTATCCAGGGTTTCATTATATGATTTAGGATTTAAGGTTTCATCCATGATTTAAGATTTTTGGTTTCAAGATTTAAAATTTAGTTTTTCATTTATGATTTAGGGTTTTATTAATGAAACCCTAAAGATTTAAGGTTTCGTTAATGAAATCTTAAAGATTTAGGGTTTTGTTAATTAAAATCTAAAAATTTAATGTTTCATAGTTTCATTTATAAAATCCTAAATTATGATTTAAAGTTTTATTTATAAAACCTTAAATCTTTAGGGTTTTATTTGTGAAACTATGAAACACTAAATATTTAGGGTTTCATCAACAAAACCTTAAATCTTTAGGATGTCATTAACGAAACCCTAAATCCTTTTGATTTTATTGACGAAATCCTAAATCTTTAGGGTCTCATTTTGAAATGAAACCCTAAATCCTAATTCATAAATAAAATTACGAAACACTAAATCCTAAACTATAAAACTCTAATTTATAAATGAATCCTTAAATTTTAAACCATGAAGTCAAAAATCTTAATGAAACCCTAATCCTTAACTATGAAATAAAACCATTAATCATAAACTTTGAAACCCTAAATCTTAAATGAAACCATAAATCCTAAACCATGAAATAAAACCCTAAATGTTAAACCATGAAACTATGAAATGAAACCCTAAATCCTAAATCATGAAACCTTAAATCTTAAACTTTAAAAGCACATACAATGCAACATAAAACCCTACAATCTTAAAGTACAAACCTTATACCCTTAACAATAAATCTTAAAACATTGAACCCTAAAACTATAAGCCTTAAAACCTTAAACTATGAAACCTTAAATCCTAAATCATAAACGAGGAAATGAATATGTAAATCATAAACTGTGGAATGAAACCTTAAATCATAAACCATGGAATAAAATCATAAATCCTAAATTTCAAACCATGAAACCATAAATCTTAAGCCATAAGACCATAAACTAGGCAACACAAAACAATAAAATCTTAAGCCATACACCTTAGAACCTAACATTAAATCCTAAAACATTAAACCATAAAACTCTAAACCTCAAAACTATAAACCATAAAACTTTAAACTTTAAATCATGAAATCCTAAATCATAAAATCTCAAAAATCATAGACACCAACTCTTAACCATGAAAAAATACTAAACATGAAACATTAAATCTTGAAACCCTAAATATTGAAACCTTAAAACTTAATTCATTAAATCATAATCCCTGAAACTATAAAACTAAAAATTGGATCTTTAAAACCCTAAACTATAAACTCATAAATCATAAACCCAAAACTCTAAGTTATGCACGATAAATATACCTTAAACCTAAAACTCTAAAACCATAACCTAAAAATCTCAAACTATAAAGATGAAACCTTAAAATATAAACCCTAAAACCATGAAGCATGCGATATCTTAAACCCAAACCATGAATCATGTAACACTAAAATCTTAATCATAAATCCTAAATCATGAACTAGAACCTTGGATCTTAAATCATGAAAACTGAAATCTTAAACCATGAAACCCTAAATCTTATACAATAAAACCTTAATCCTAAACCATGAAACCCTAAAACCTTAAAACCTTGAAACCTTAAATTATAAACCATGGAACTTTAAACCATGAATCATAAACTATGAAATGAAACCCTAAACCATAAATTGTGGAATGAAACCTTAAATCCTAAATTTCAAACCATGAAATCTTGAATTTTAAACCACAAAATAATTAACCATGCATCATGCAACCCTAAAATTTTAAAGCATAAACTATAGACTTTAAACACTAAATCATAAAATTCTAAACTTTAAATCATGAAACCCTAAATCCTAAAACCATAAACCTTGGACACCAACCTTTAACCATGAAAAAAAACATTAAATCTTAAATCTTAAAAGCTTAAAACAATAAACTTGAAACACTAAATCATAAAACCCTAAACCTTGAATCAAAAACTCATGAATCATGAACCATAAATCTCCAAACCATGTCCAATAAATATATCATAAACCTAAAAACATAACATATCAATCTTAAATCCATGAATACTGCAATTTAAACCCTTAACCCCAAATCCTAAAACTTAAATCATATAACACTAAAATATGAACCTTTAATACTTAATTATAAAGAGAAAGAGAAGAAAGATCAAGTTACACCAAGATTAACTCTACAAGAGTTACACTCCATCTTGATCATTCATTTTTCAAGATCTAATGGTTAAGATTAATGACTCATGATAACCATTAGATCTTTAGAAATTGAATGATCAAGATAAAGTGTAAGTCTCTAAAGTTACTCTTGATATAACTTAATCCTTTTATATATATATTCATTCGACTATGAAGACCAAAATCGTTAATTTTTAAAATTAAAGGGGCCAAGTGTTACAATTTAAAACTAGGGGACCAAAATTACAATTTACCCATATTATTATTATACAATCTGTATGGTAGAATATCTTTCAATATAGTAGCTAATGTTCTTTACACACAAGAAGCACCAGAGAATAATAAAAGAAAAACTACACAAGAATTTCGTTGTTATGTGACAATTTCTACAACATATTACCTATCAACAAAATCAATTTGCTTAAACACAATAGGACCGGTAAGAGCTTGCAATAAGGAATAAAGTACACAATAAGCTTCCCACGACTCGAGAAAAGAATCTTTCATTTGTTTCTTTGTAGTGTTAGCATGAACGGACTATTTTCCAAGAGTGTCTGACCAGAATCTACGAATGTCTTCAAGCAAGCGACATCATTGTTTTTTCATTATTTGGGTATCTCTGTCCAAACATTACATTGCAACATACCTCCACCAAGATGCTCCATATGCACAAATTATGCCAAAATTTCCAAGATCTGGACAGCATTATTCAAGACTGACAGGTATATACATTTCTTCAGCAATCAATTATATTACACTGTTGCAAGAAACGAGGAATGTCAGATCAACGTATCTTTACCATAAAAAGAAGTGTTTGGATAATAATCTTCGAGTCAAATATAACTAATAATTAGCACAGAATTATATAAAAATGAAAAAGATAAAGATCGGATATGTATTCGTTCAAAGAAGGATATTGGAGGATATAATTTTGCAAGACCATATGTTCTCGGCAGTGACGAAATGGTTTGCATGAATTCTTTTTTGAAGATATAAATTTAAAAATAAGGGTTACTGCTTATTACCTGCACCTAGTGCCCTGTTATTTCCAATGCCATGTGTCTAGGATAATTCTTGAGGGTCGAAAGATACCGAGCCACATGATCCTAAAAACGATCACCTGATACGTGGCAAAGCCTGTGAGCGTGGTTTTGTTCTTATGATTGTCTCATCGCTGTGTCGTATCAATTCTGAAAGTCTCCATGGCTTCTGCCACTTCCATTTGAATTGTAGTAGCCACTGATGATGACTTCTTTTCCACCTCCATAACTTGCCAGAAGCTTGTCCTACAATTGCTAGTTTTTTCATTGACAGCTGTCCAATGGGTACCATCTGCATTAACACCAAATTCACATCCGTATCCAATAAAATAAGAGACTTATACCGATTTAAATGAAGATTAACTTACCCTTCTACCCTGATCTACAAATGCTCCTGATTCCCTCAGCGAACCATTGGCAACCCCAGGCGTATATTTTAGCTGTTTAGGCACTGGCATAGACACTGGAGATAAAGCCCCCTTCATGTCTTCACCATTTTGTTTCAATGGATTTGGGGAGTCTCCCTGTTGAAGTTGAGTGATGATAAGTTAAGTAGTTAACTACTTACAAAGGAAGCAATAATTTGACAACCATTGCTAGGATATACAAAAGTCAAAGAATGCAACCAAAAGTTTGCTGCAACAACCACAAAATATCAGATGCAACTCATTCTGACAATAATTGGGAGAATCCTAAGACAGTTGTGACTCATGAGAAACTATGAAGCAATTAGAAAATCCTCAATTATAGTCTAAGTAATGTAACATAGTTGTCCTTTTATGTGTGATACCCAAGAACTGAAGAACCTTATGTTCCCTGCTAAGGTTAATTTGTTCTACTCCTACAAGCCTTTTTTTTTCAACACACGAAAGTATAAAGTTCTGGCATATCTCCCTAAATCATAGGCTTCTTGGCATATAACGCTTCACCAAGTAACAATAATCCTTACAGAAGGCGGTGTAGCCAATGTGGTTCCAACTGCTTGCTCTCTCACTTTTAGTTCCTTCTCAACTTCCTTTCTCTTCATCTCACTTTGCCGTAAGAGACCAACAAGTTCTTTGATTTGATCTTTCATTTCCCTGATCTCCATGTCCTTCTCCCAGAGTTGGCACCTATTGTTAACATAGGAACTCGTACTTCAAATTTCAACATATACAGTATTTTTTTTTTTTTTGGTGAATTTCAACATATACATTATAGCATATGCCAATGCCACTTGAAGTACTCAATAAAATGAATTTATACAGTAATTTAACATGACTTTTGATGTCATATATTCCACTTGTTATCATATATCTGTGCCTTGTATTTAATTAGCAAACTGTTCGGTTATCTTATTTCTAGAGCATTGAAAAAAAGATGCTAATAAAAGAGAGAAAAGGTCTAGGTCAAAGCACCTAGCATCTGCAACAGAATTAAACATATATTGAAGCAAATTCTTGGCTTCTCCCATTGAGCGCAACTGATTCCAGCGTCCACGATTAGAGAAGGCTCGTTCTCGTTCTTCTGCCTCAGAAAGTTGAGAAGCCATTGCAACAAGTGAATTAGATGATATGCTCAGCATGTTCTCAAGTGAAGCTATTCTGGCCATTCTTGCATTTGGTGACATGGAGGATGCCCTGGAAAGGCAAGTTTTAAAAGTATCCAGGAAAACAGATGTTATCCTTCATATAATCCACACATTATTATTTCAAAGATCCAATATTTTTTAGAAGTTAAGAGCTGGGCATTAGCAAATTTAATTATATTTAACAAAAATAAAATTAACCTGGCGAATCCATTCTTTCTTGGAGGGCTGAGACCCTTTGCAGCAAACTCATTTACTTGCTTCAGCATGGCTAATTCATCTGCAAGGGCAGCTCGCCTGAAGATTGCATTATAAAATTATAGACTACCCAATATAGACCAATCAGTAGCAAAAATAGTACTGAACGTGTTACATACACTTGGCTCTGTTTCTCGTACTCAAAACGGACTTCATGCTCTTTTACCATGACTTCTAGTTCATGATCAAGCCACCGTTGTAATGACTTCTCATTGCTCTAAAGATGAAGCTTAAAAACTTTGTTAAGACCATGTGATATTAAAGTCAATCTAAGAGAAGGAAGGAGAGTTCATTACCTGACCATTTGTTCCACTTCCATTCATTGTAACTGAAAGATGAAAAATAATTTGAATATTAAACCAAAGAGTTCTTGCAATTCATTAAAAGACAGTTATTAAGACATTTTAAAAGAACATCCATTTCTAATGGTCGGTCTAATAAGCCAAAACCTGATTTTTTAATATCCCATACAAGTGGAAATATAAAATTACTAAAAATGAGCATCTTCTGTCTTAGAGACTCAAAAACTTGAATTTATTATTGTCCATATAAAAAAACCACACCTAAAGTTTCTCGGCTGGAAGTTTTTCGTGCTTCTAACAACTCCTTTAACCTCTTGGTGGCCATTGCAGCTTCTTCAGTTTTTCTTTGTAGAACCTGAAAGATATACACACTTATTTAATACAAACAGTTAATCTTGTATCATCCATGACAATCACAATAATCAACATTAACATCAATTGCTGGTACTCTGAAATCTTTTCCTTTTTCCTATTATGATTTTTGCATGTTGAGTGGCAAACATAAAAGGAAGTATTCACATGTCTATTTTTGGTAATCATGTTATTAGTGCAAAGTATCCACCGGTTTCACCGATGATTAATCTCCGTCGGGGAACTGTCTGACCACCTTTAGTGAAGTTCTCCCATCCCAACCACACTTTTTCCATCCACAAGACTCAAATTCAAGACCTTGCTTAAAAGGATCGAGTCCATTACCACTCAGACCAAGGACTCCTTGGTATTCACAAAATCACAAAATAGAAAAATGTTTTATATAACTTAAATAAAAGAACTGAGTTTCTGCATATTTGACATCATCTGGAGGAATAAAATATACATATGCTAATTTTAAGCATGAGTGAATATTAATCTCTAATAGAGTATGTGGATAACTATATCCAAGTAGAAACACATTAGAAATGCATGAATTCAACTTCATTTTCTAAACACGAATTTTTTGGGAGAACTTTTTGGAAGGTAGTAGCTATAAATTGAACCATATCATACACCTTACAGTTCTAGAATCAAGACTTCAATTCATTAGAACAATTTTTCTTTACTTTTTGCTATTTGAATAAAAGCTCAAAAATAAAATGCAAAGGCAGACTCTAACAGTCTTTTAGTAATCAACACATACAACATGCAAAATGTCCCCTAGCTCCCTGCTAAAAAAAGCCACTGGGTAGGGGTGGAAAACTGTCCCACGGCCTACCACAGTTTTCTCAGTCTTAATATTTATACCTAATGAAGACAAAATCATCATTCTTGGGGATTAGAGATTATTAATAATTTGAAGTAACACTAAACAATTTTCTCAAAGTCAAAGTGAACCCATTGCTAAAGTAGGTATACTTTTAAAAACTTGGGAGAGTATCTGCTAAGGGGAACTCTATATATAAATGCTTAAAATCACTCCAATTTGCCAAGAGCATTAGCAAAAGTCAATTTCATATTGCACTGAGATTAATTTTATAAAGTATGCAAAGCAATAATATTATGTAAAACATAGTAATAATAAAGCAAATTAGAAATACTTGCCAATTTCTGCCGCTGATTTAAAGCCTGCAGCTTGTGTCTTTCATACTCATTTCTTCTTCCCTCCTTCTTTAACTGTTTTTGCAAAGGCAAGGAGATCAATAATCACATTAACAGTAAATGCATATAAGTGAAAAATAACATGGCCTCTACATATAACTTTTGTATTTTCTATTTGCAAGCTTTGGAGTAGTCAGGACTCAAACTATGAATTATGCAAGAATTGATGTTTATTATTTTACAAACAAACATTAAATTGATAACTAAGATGTTGTTAAGCAGTAGCATGGACAAATTCAAGAAATTGAAAAAAGAGTAAGCTTGACATACTTGCAACAGCTCTTTCTCCCTTGAAGCCTTCCACTGCCGAAACTGTTCAGCTTCTTGTTTTATCCTTTGCTGCAATTGAACCTGCAACATTATTCAGGTTATAATGGAGAGAGCATATCAAGTGATTTTACAACCATGGATTAGAAGAAATACAGCAGTCAACCTTTTGGGCTTTTATACACTGTATTTCATCTTGCAGTCTCTTTGCTGCGTCATCACTTTTTTGCTTTTGCTTCAGAAGTTGGACCTGACTCTCTTGCTTCTTCTTCAGATCCAAAATCTAGTGGGTAGAGGTTTGAAAAGTTTTTTGTAATTTAGAATATCGTCGTCTGAAATGGAAAACAAATTTAAATTGTTATGCAAAAATTTGAGGATGAGGCACCTGTGTTTCAAGTGCTTTCAATTTTTGGGCATGGATATCCTCTAATTTCTGTGTTTGTCCATCAGTATTGGCAGCAAGATTTTCAACTTCAGCCAAAAGACAATCTCTCTCTCGCTGCATTCATAAATTAAGCGCATATATGAATTTAAACTCTTTTTGTAGTGTTAAATAAATTGCATAACTAATATTGAACCTGCACTACTCTCTTCTCATCCTCTAATTCCGTTATCTTTCTTCCAAAGTGCTGCTTGAGTACTTCAGCATCAGGTATTCCAAAAAGCTTCATCTCAGACTGTATAGACATCAATACAAATATGTAAATTAATAAAATACGAGACAGGATAAAATATAGAAGAAACTTCTAAAAGAATCTAACTATAATATTTTCTAATTCTCCAATAATGTTGGTAGAAAACCATTCTATTGCTTTAGTCGTATGCTTTGCTTTTGTTGTCTTGTTAAATTATTAAGTTCTCATATGATGAATAATCTGATCATTTTCAGTAGCATAACAACCTTAATAAGATGTGCCAAAGTTACAAAAAAAATGGACTCACAATCATTTACTAAGCGGGAACCATATCAATCATCAGAAATAAATTTCTCACATTATAGAAAAAAAGTTGTTCATGGTTGTGTTGATTTTAATACACGGCTGATTGATGCATAGTGTGTCATGGGTATGTATGTAATTACACATATAAACTGCAACAACCTCTTTCTGCTGCAACCGTTTATTCAATTCATGTAACTCTTTATCCATACTATTCTGCAGAAGTGTGTGCTCCCACTCTTTTTCTACTTCTTCAATTTCCCTAGAATCACCTGTTAAAATGGAAATTAGTACCCTGAATCATTGCAGCTCAACCACATTTGATTGAATAGTAGCAGTGGAAAAGATAGACAAAGAACTGGGCAACTGCATGTTTTTGTAAGGCCAAAGAAGAGGCTTACCCACGGTTTCACTCATTGGATATTCAGCTTCTGTGATAGGTAAGCTTCTCTTAACTGCATCAGTCTTCACAATGTATGTGCTACCATCCTTAAAACAAAGTTTATACCATGCATGCATAAATTATCAAGCCAATATCTCGAACTCACTTTAACAAGTGGAATGAAAACATTGAAATGCAATGAAAGGACAAGAATCAAACAGTATCAGAGAAAAATATTCTGAAGTTAAAGATGAATATTAGCAGAAAGTATCAGACATACATAAGCTTCCCTTTCACTTTGTTCTACAATAGAGCATCTACTACGATATTCATGAAGTTCACGGCAAAGATCTTCATTAGAAGCTTCAAGCCAAGCAATTCTTTCCTTAAGGACCTACATAATCAGTTATTGGATGATTATATATTTACGATAAATACAAATCACTTCAATGTATGCAATTAAAGTAAATCATATTATAAGTCTCCACATATAGAGGTACAAAACCCAATTAAAGCTAGGGCACCTTTCTTTTGAATAACCAACACTATAATATATAATATTGATTGGTATCAACCCATTCACCATAAAACTAAACCATTTAATGCTACTACTAGCCTATTATAGGAAATATATTGAAGTAATCAAGACATCACTTAAGATTAAAGTTAATTTGATCCAACTACCTGAACTTCCTCAGAAGAGCCACCAGAACGAGCACAAAGTTCTGCCTGCAAATACTCCAGTTGTTGTCGCATTTTTAGCATCTCATTGGACATGGGGTCTCTATTGATCTACAGAAGAACAAACAAGCAAACATCAATAAAAAAAATTATCTTGATTTTGCCAAATGAAAGATGGGGGAACAAAAAAAAAATTATGCATATACTTACAACAGGCTTATTTTTTATATTGCGTGCACGATTTGCATACTTCAAAGTATTAAGGGTTTCCTCAGCATTAATATCAGCAGGACTTATGCAGGCTGAAATAGAAATGTCATTTTATGAAAGAAGATTAGAAGAAAAACAAAACATAAATTTAACAACAGCTTGTATTAAGATGCAACATGAAAGGTTTGGAAGAAAAAAGGTAACACAGAACAGAGCATTCTAATTCTTGCTATCAATAATTTATTACCACAGAGAAATCGCAAGTTCAAATTGGCTGAAAAATAATTTATTTCACTAGTAGGGGAAAAAAGTTTGAGAAAGTAGAATGCAAAATCAAGAGTTTATGCGCTATAATGCCATTTGTTAATACATCTATAACATTTCAAGCCTCCCTTGTACTTTTGTTCATAAGACACAATTGTGTTCATGAATGTGAACATTAAAGATCTGAAAGGGGTTAAAAATCAGATTGGTAATTTGATCTTCATGCTGAAGATTAGAAATGTTTATTTGAAGCTAAAGGCCACTTAAAGGAACCAAGAAGTATAGTATTTGTAGGTATACAAGAAACTAAGAGAAACAACTGACCTATCATGACAGTTCTGCTGTTACCTCCTAATGAATCCTGCAAAATCATTTAACTTTCATCTATAAATATCAAATAATATAAAAATAATTAAACTAAAAAGATCAAAGAAAAAAAATTGAATACAAAATATTTCGTATGCATGTTTCCTTTTTTATATTGTCTTCTTTTATTAGCAAAAAACATTTCTCTTATCTAGGCAATTGTAATATTCCAGTTGAGAATGAACCAGATCCAACATAGGTGAGTTTTTGTGATACAAAAGGATAGGAGAAGGAAAGGAAGAAATAGGAACATGATTGGGAATACAATTTCTCAATTCTGTTAGAGTGGAAGTGGAGGGATCTAACAGAATGGACAGCGGTCACAAGGAGATTATAGATGGAGGTGTTGTGAATCATGCAAGGGAACGTGAATATGAAAAGGATGAGGGGGTGCTATGGAGCGGAGGGAGGGAATGGTTTGGGGTGTGGGCAGAGGAGCCTTCTTTGTTATATTTTCCTTTTACAGAGTTTCCATTACACAGTATGTTTAAAGCTCATGCTATAATTTCTGATTCTGTATCCTTTTTAATTCTACAGTACATGTCTGAGTTCCTATGAAAGATCTTCCTATGGATTTATATGATGATTTTGGAGAAATGACAGATAGAGTGCACACGGATTCTTATCCAAACAAAATACCTTTTACATCATAATAAAGAAAAGTGAGTACTGAAAAAAGGAAGCTAAATATAAAGATATCAAACCTGCAAAAGCCTAGTAAGTTTACTATCCCTATATGGAACATGAACACCTTCCTTTCGCTTCTTTTCATCACCAAGTGCACTAATAACATTACCAAGTGCTAGGAGACCTTTGTTAATGTGAACTCCTGTATGAAAGATTAAATTACAAGTGAATGTGTGTTCTCAAAAGCATGCTTAAAAGATAAAGGTGAAAATATGTCCGAAACTAACCTTCCTTAAAACGTAGACCATCTGACCCTGTTCTTTTAGCTCGTTCTGATCCAGCAAGATCTACTAAGTGCAACTTGGCACAAAGATACTCTTCATTCATGGTATCATTTGAACAGCTGTCACCAGGAATATTGAGCTTGTGCATTTGCTCTAATGTAATGGTGAAGATGGCATGAGATCGACTAGTTGGACACATAAAAGAAGAAGAATAAGTAATATAACTCCAGCAGAACAAATAGTAACAGCAGTTTGAGGCAAAATTTTCTAATCATGGATTGGTACCAGCAAGTAAATTGCTGGAAGATTCATTGCAAAAATTATTAGAGGTCTTGCCAAATTGCAAGCATTCTTGCAGGGACAAAAGAGCCATGTATTAATTATGAGCAAATAATTTATGCACTAAAGTGTAAAGGAATTTTACAATAACTGCGTTAAAAGACATACAAGCATAACATAGTGTGTAGAAAAAACACTTATTATTCACTATAGTAATCAGAAATACAAAACATTTCATACATAGCTTATTTTTAAGTCAATCTCACTGTTGGATGCTTAAACTGCCAGAACAGTTCAGAAAATAGGAATGTTAAAGGTAAACAATATGCAATTTCATTAGTTAGTTATTGATTTCCTATCTTGCAGTCATATGTTATCCGTAGGTAGTTTATGAATCTAAAAATCAGATGAAAAATATTTCACAAATAAAAACTAATCTGTGTAGTTGAAATAAGAGAAGAAAAATGCATTATCAACCTGGATTGATTGTTCATATTTGTGCTCCCAGTTGCTCTGCTCAATGATCCCTGTTCCAGGCAAGCAGCCATTTCTTTTAGTGTTGTTACACTAACTTCAGTGGATCCTGCAAGGGTGATGACACCATCTGATGTCTCACGAATTTGAATTTGTGGCTTTCCAGGCGAGGTCATTTTTCCTGCATGTCCGTTTGCAGTTTCTGGTTTTCCCATGGAGGAGGGATCCAGCAAGTCTCTTACTTCTTCTTTAAGAATCTTTTCACAATTAAATGATATTGTCAAATGCTTGATCAAAATATTTTTGCAGATATAAAATATGTTGGCTTCATATACTAAAAGCACAGCTAAACTATGAAAACCATGCTGCAAGCAGTAACCAACTGATAGACAGACCTCAATAAAGGAAACATGCAACTGAAAATCAATCTGGTGCTTTAGGGTCCCAATTTTGCTAAACAAAACATCCATCACTTGGGGTACTATTCCTGTTTGGCAACCATCTTTAAAGCCAGTTCCCATGGTGTACGTTTTCCCAGAACCTGTCTGCAGTGGAGTGAAAGTGTCAAATGCAAAAGAGACCAGTGTAGTGGCATGCAACTTATGTTCCCTGTAGTAGTAACTATACCTGACCATATGCGAGAACAGTAGCATTATATCCTTGAAACAAACCATCAATAAGGGGAGCAACACATTCTTCAAACATGGCACTTGAGGGAGAACCAGTGCTTCCGTAAACATGATCAAATGTAAAGGAGTGGGCGCCAATTTGTACCTGTATTATGGTGATTAGCATATGTTTTCCCAGCCAAATTTTTAGCTACTTAAAAGATACTATTATTGAGTGAATTTTCAGATATAGGTGTCCCAATGACTTAAAAATAAACCATAAGCATTCTGAACCCATTTAAATATGCAAATTACATTAAAAATATACTGAACACAAGCTTTCTTTGAAAATAAGAGAATCACCAACAGATTTCAAATGGAGATAAAAAAAAAAGTATACAGAAATGTCCACTGTAATGTCTTTATAAAGAAGAAGGAATCAACTATTACCAAAAAAAAAAAAAAAAACTGATGATAATATTTGAGGCGATACAGCAGTGCAATTTTAACATTAGAAACCGAAAAACATGGAAGGCAAGAAAAACTCAGCAAGCAATTGAACCAAAGTCCTGATGATACAAAGAAATTAAAGAGCTACTTTCATTTACTAAATCTTCCCCTGGTAACCAATTATGTTCAATTAGTGTGCCTCTGCAAAGTTGCGTAGAATGATTGGTGAATTATTACCATTATATTATAATTATATATAGAGATATATATTTAAGTTAACTGTTCAAAACACTGCATCATAGTAACAACTGACGGGCTAAAGATCGTACGAGGGAAAAAGCGAAACTGAAAAACTGGGTAAAAGCCTTCTTCGCCTTCTCTCGTAGAAAATAAAATGCAAGAGGAAATAGGTATCAAAAACAAACCCTATTTCCCCAAAATAACGTTTCAGAAACTTACGAGTCAAGCCTAAGGCCAGAAATAGACACTAGTCAAAATATCCAAATTAGGTAAGTATATCAGATCACAAAAGTGACTCCAATTCCAAAATCTATAACGCATGTTCAGTTAAGTTACGTAAGCAGTTCCGGATCCAGATCTTTCAGTCACAGCAGAGGAAATTAATAATAGCTAGAATGCGGAACTGAAACACTGTCGAGAGGGTCAACGACAATGCGCTTCAGTTGGCATTGACATTTGACTTATAGCGAAGGTTAAACGACAGCGCTGAGTAGTTGAGAGAGTAAGTGCACCTGCGGCTTCCCTGAAACGACGGTGACACAGTCTTTGCATCCTTGAAGCTTCTCGTCGGCGATGAGTGGCCTTACATGAACTGCGACCTTAACGCAGCAATCTTCCCCTGCTTCCATGGGGGAAGCAGCGTAGTAACAGAGAGCCGCAGAGGGAGAGTGAATCGAAGATGAATTAATTCGGTTGCACGAGAAAGAAGGTGTGAAACAGAGAAAGTGTTGTTGCTGTTGTTGTTGTTGGTACAATGCTAGAGACTAGAGAGAGAAAGTAATATAATTAGAAGTGGTGACGGTGAGAGTGAGAGAGAGCGTGTGGGAAAAAGGGTAGTTGTGGAAACAAAAGGGCTGTGATAAGCGAGGCGCGCCAGGTATCCGTAAGAACAACAACCACCATCATTTTCCCTTCACCTTCACTGCATTGTGGTCGCGTGCTTTCAACCTTTTCTCACCTTCTTTCCCAATTTACCCCTCCTCAACGATCCTGTACAACTGTACTCCGCGCATCAAAGCTTCTCTTCCCGAATTTACCACTTTACCCACACCCTCGATCATTTTCCTAAAACTTTCAGTTATTATTAGTAATTAATTGTTCCGGTACATTTAAAAAAATGTCACTCTCGATTGAGATTAACCAAACACTGATACTTTTTTTTTTGTAAGTTAGAAAGAAAGAAAAAGAGATATTCGACGACGTGGTCCTAAATTTAGAAAATGGTGAATGAATAATGAAAAAAAAAAAAAAAAGTAAATGAAAGGGAGAGTGGAAGAAAGCTAACGTAATCTAGTTGGGATGTGGATTTGAGAAGAAAGGTAGGAAAAGAAATAACACAACGCACAAAGCCACGTGACGCGGAACCAGATACAGACACCATTATGGAGAGAAAGGAGGGAGGTTTGCATCTTTGAGGGTACCCGATCATAATCACTAACGTCCACATTTCACAGGTGCCATAGTATTCTTTTGTTTCATTGACACCGGGTTTGCATTTGCATGTCCCTAGGCTCAAGGCTCAAGTATTATGATGAATTGTAATCTGTAAATAATATACAATTTACATTATCCAGCTAGCTAGCTAGCTGGGTTAGTGTTCCTGATCCCTCACAAATCACAATTTACATCGATCACATGGCGCTAAACTACGCTAAGGTTGAATAACATGGTGGGGACAATTGGTGAGAGTGTGACAGTGGCAGCTCATAAATTCATCTTTGTAGAATACCACTTTAAGCATGGTATCAGTATCACCCCCTTCCCTGTCAGTGTCAACCGTCGTATGTCTGTGTACCTGTAAAACCAGCTCATTTTCTCTTCCTTTATTGTACACGCAACACTCAACAATTTGCATGTTAGAAAAACAAAACAATTTAGTAACGACATAAAAATCCAAGCATCGACCAATAAATTTTGAGTGATATAAGTGTACGCGCTTCGCTTTTCTTTGTACGTATCATCCTACTGTACTGTACGTCTGAACGGAGAGAGGAGATAGATACATTATACTTGACACTTCTTTCAAACCTTTATGCTCACATGCTCTTCACAAGTGCAAAAATATATCATTTTCATTGGACAACTGTATTGTTATGACTTATGAGACGGATAAATTATTTGGGAACGTATGCCTATAACTCTTCTTATTAATATTAATATTTTAAATAATTAATCTAAAAGGTTGGCGCAGTGGTGTAAGGTCTCACCCTGTTCACAGGGGTGGGAACGATCTATTTAACGGGAGGTTCCGTGTTCGATTCTCATAGTAGGACACCAAAATAAATTATGAAAATTAATAATTTTTTTTATTTATTTCAATTCTTACACCATTATAATTTCGACAAGTGATAAGTATAATTAATTTATAATTTTTTTTAATTAAATATTATTATGAAAATATAGGTTTTTTTTATTATGTAGAGACAAAATAAATAATATCAAATATAAAACTTATTTTATTTTAAAATTTTAACCTAAAAACAATCAAATAGGAACTATTATGTTATATTATTATTGTTCTTTTGTTCGTCGATTTTTTTTTTCCTTTTGACAAATAGGAGTATATGATAATTAAACAAGCTAGATGTAAGTGGATTCCCCCTCAACAAACACGATAGTGTCTACTTTCACCATCTTTTCTTGTTTTGTTGTTTTCAGTATTAGAAAATCAACGAAGTCATCTACTCTATGTATGAATTTCTGAACTTCAGGTTGAATCCACACGTCGCTCGTTCATGAGACAGTGCACTTAAATAATTAAATACAGAAAGATTCATTATTTAGACAGAAAAACTAGTTTTGTATGAGTATAATTATTTTACTTTTTAGTACCATTTTTATATGGAGCTATCTCAAAAATATATCTTCAAATTAAAAAAAAAAAATAAAGAACTTTTTTTATATTTTATTTTGATATTCATACGTAAAACATTTTCCTAATTGATTGACTCCACGTCATATCCCCATTAATTCTCCATCTGAGACCACACATTCCACTGAATTTTCTGCTACAAAATAAACTAACATGAAACTCAGTGCACACATGGTAGTATCCATCTGTCTATATATGAATAACATTTGTCCTCGTCGTGTTAAGGTTGGAGTTATTATTCTGATTGTAATAAAAAGCCGGTAACCAGTGGAACATTAAAGAGCGTTTGAAAACAAATCAAAGTTGTTGCACTTGCACGGGGGCACTCACTGGCGGGTTTGGATCTCTTAAATCTTAATGACTGGACCATGCTTTAAGTTGAAGGTGCACACATGGTGAGCTTGCTTTCTATTTATGAAACTAATTAACCCCATATATAAATAAAATTTAATCATAGATTCATAGTAATTAAAAATGGTAATGCGCTCGCAATAACATAATTTTATAGGCAGATAATCACTTCGTCTATATAATTCTTAAATAATTTTATGAAAATTATCTTATTTATGATAAATAAAAATTTGTGATTATCTAACTTATCATAACTGATAGTATATTATCATTTTTCTTTTAATCATATACACGGTTAATATAAAAAGAATCATACGAACATTTGATAAATTTTCAACATGTTATCATGCTATCTTATTTACTAATATGATTTGATAAAATTGAGATTTTTTATTAACTGTCTATATAAAACTACATTACATTAATATAATATATATAAATTAAGCTCATATAAATACCATTTTCTCATAATTTGTTTTTTTTTTATAAAATAATCAGATGTTTAAAGGTAATCTGATTATGTACTAATATATATTGAATTATTGAGTAATCAAGTTGTACTTATTTTGAGTAGAGACTAAAATAATCATTATCGTGAAGAAGTTTAATCAAAGTTTCTAATAAACGTATGATTATGTTGGTGAGTGTCTGTGTCAAAAAAAAAAAATGTTGGTGAGTGTCTTTTACATTACTTAGCATATGAAAATATCAAATTACTATTACAATAGTTTTTTTTTTCTTATTATATTGTTAGGGTCATTGAGGATCAACACTTCTCTTCGTTGACATGATTATAGTAAAGTGTTGTAATTGAGTTAATTAATACGTGAATGCGGTTTAAATTGTTCTTTTGTCGAGTTTAATATAATTAGAAAGAACATTAATTGTAGGTTCGGGCTTGCTATAGTGTGAAAAAAACATTGATTCTAACTGGGTGAACATTTTCGATTATTCTATTGTTGAATCCCAAATAGAAAATGACCTCTCCTCTGTTTGTCGACACTTTAATACGTGGTGGTGGACTGCAAGGAAAGCAAAGTTGGCAGTTGTTGTTTTTCTTTCTTTTCCAGCATTTTTTTTCTCTGCCTCCTTTTATTTAGAAGGAAGACTAGAAGTGAAGGAGTGAGGTGGCCGGTGGGTGCATATATAAAATAAAACCCCAACCTCAATTCTCAACCTAACTCTTCATTCATTGGATTTTGTTGCCATCAGAACGTTACCTCAGATGCAAAGAAAGCAACCACATAGTGGTCCCCATTAACTGTTTATCTAGGCTAGCTTCTGTAGTTTAAATGGACACTAGCGACTAGCGAGTAACCATCAGGTGAATTTTGTAACAGTGTTTCTTCTAGTTCTAGCCTTCTAGGTGTATGTGATTATTGAAAATGCCAATATGGTATACAACTGTAATGAAAATTGCGCTGAAAACATAGGTTTCTGACTTGATTTATGATTAAAACATTCACCTAACCAACTGTTTTGTCCTTAATGCTCACTAAACAACAAACTAAACGTCTCTCTCTAATCTGTTTTATTATATTAAGTCCAATTCACTCTTACACGAGTGATGCGCTAATTTAATTCTTGATAAACAAGTAATCCCCTAAGTCCAACATCAAATAAAATAAATAAATCATTGCCAAGAAACAATTGTTTCCATTTTAACTTGATTACCGAGAAATGTTGTATGAATTAATAGTTCTTAACTTTGACATTAATCAGTTTAGTATCTGAATTTAGTATTACAAATTAATTTGGTCCCTATCATTACAAATCAATCAAATTAGTTTATATATTTGACAATTACTTTAATTTGATCTCTAAATTTGACATCTATTAAATGTTTCGGTCCCTGCAGGTAATAAGATCATTTTGATTGATACAGTATATATTAAAGTCAATGATTATCCTAATTAATACCTTCCAAAGTTAGGTATTAAAATGACTGGTAATTATTAAAGTCGAAGATCAAGTTAAGAGGCCCTTAATGTCAGGGATTAAAACGATCAATATATATCAATTTTAGGAATTAAAATAACCTGTGATTATAACGTCTGACACTCATTTAATAGTTTTCTTCCCTTATATCACTAATAACATTTTGTTTAATGGTTTTATCACATAATCTGTCATTTGGGTGCTATAAATTTCAATAAATAACACATATTTTTTCAGTAATTTACAATTAGTTAGTTAAAACTTCATTAGTTTACATAAAAAATAAGTAAGGCTATTACTCCTATACTATTTTTATTACTTTTTTTTTTTTTCTTGTCCTACGAGGAAAGAAAACACAGAACTAAAAGGATTACCGAGAAACATAAAAAAAAAAAATCTATTACTCAGAATCGGATAGAAGCATCTAAAAAAAACTATCAGCTTGGAGGCCCCTTGAAACCTTATCAATCTAACCTTAATACGATTTTCAAGATACTTAATTATATAAAAATCAAGGAATTTACTGTAAACAATATTTTTTTATTTAAAACCTTTATAATATCAATGTATATATTATAGATTATAGATGTAGATCAATTGTACTAATATTTGTCAATTATTCTCACTTCACTTTCTTTTCCAGTTTCACTTTAAACGTCTATTTATTATATTTTTCTCAATATTAACTCTACAAATTCAATATGATATCATACAATTAAGTATGAACGAGATTAAAATTAAAGCAGGAAACTACGCCTCTAACCTCTCCATGAGCAAGAAACTAGTGTAATATGCATACGAATTTATATCATTATATATATGTCTCTTTAACCCTAGAACAAGAGCAAAATCACATGGATAAAATTAAAAAGATATATACGATTCATTTCTTCGAAAACATGGCAATAATAAATACGGAGTAACTTTTTCCTTGGTGCTTTCGAGAGTGAGGGTGCTAACTGTTCTCTCTTTATTCTCAACCCATCATCCCTTGCCACTCTCTTTTCCTCGTGCTTTTATCCTTGTGGACCTTTCAATCACATGCTACACCTTCCTTTACATTTCTAACATCATTCCTAATCCTCTCTTCTTTTTTTCTGACCAATCCCATATCGATCTTTTTGCATCCTTGATCTCTATCAATATCTCCCATGCAACTCTTCACTTCATTTGTCACAATCATTATTTAATTATAATATAATTAGAACTAACTCGGACACTATATTAAGTTCCAGTAGCTCAGTTTTATATATTGACTCCCTCACGCCACTCATTTCAAGTATACGCTATACGTACATCAAACACAACATATATGTTTTTTGTTTCATAAAAATCAATGTGGTTCCCATAATAATAATTTTCGAAGGTGGCCCGGCCGTGACCGCAACCCCTTGCCTACTCAAACCAAATACGCAATCTTATTGTGTTTTCTTGCTCAATTAATTAATACTCTCTTCGTTTATAATATCCTGCATGTATGGGATCAAATCTGCAATGCATAATAATAATTAAGTGCTGTGGAATCGGAGTTGGAGACACAACATGTGCAACGTTGCAAGCTTTCATCGATGTCATTAGCATGCGCTGTCGGAGGCATTACTAGATAAGTACCCACATATGCATGACCTTTAGGACAATGAGTACTACCATATCATTAGCCAATTGGGGAACATTAGTTACTCACCACTTCATATCCAATCACTTTTTTACTTTCCTTTTAACTTAGCAATGAGTGTATGTCTCGGTCAATAGTTGGGGAGTAGACTAAAGTTATTCAGTTTTTCTTTTTAATAAATTATAAATAGCTTATGCATAAACTTAACTGCATAAAACCATTTTTATAAAATCAAATAAGTTTTCAAATGTTTCATAAATTCCTTTTGAAGTGTAAATATAGATCACCAAAATGTTGATATTGAATGAAAACAACCTTTTGATTTTGATATTTCTACATGCCATGAGAAGTTAATTTTGCTTAATTTGCCTTACGATTCTCACGACCTTACCCATGGCGTCAATCGCTACATCCGATGCAACCGACACCTAACTCAAGTCCAATTTTAGTCCACAGGTGCGTCAAATGTTCAAGCCTAGTGAGGTCTGTTAATTTGGATTTTGGAAAATCGTTATTTGTAACTAAAAAAAACCTGATAGTGAGGCCTTCTAGTTGTTGGACATAACCAAGCTTCATTTTTATGTTTGATCCGTATTCTCCTGGACTGAAACATATGGCAGTACTCATTGGTGCATGACGTAAATTGGGTTCTTTAGGGTTTTACTTTCTGCATCCCCCACCCTTCAAGATAGGGTGTTTTGGGGGTGCATGACGTAAATACTATTTATTTATTGTGTGTATATTACAAACCGGCCCATTCCAATGTTTTAAAAAAAATATTGGTGTGCCGCACGTGTTAAAAAGGTTTAAAATATTTATTATTTTTAATTTAATAATCTTAATAAAAACTATATTGGACTTAGACTTAAATATGTTTTAGATCTAATGAATGATTAAATTTTGTTTTGAATTTCTAATCATTTTTTAAAAATTTTGTTGTTTGTTTTAAATCTTGTTATCTAATGATCACTTTGTTAAAAAATAATTTATGGCAATTTAAAATTTTTTAATATATATTTTAAATTTTAAATTATAATTTTTTACAATATTGAACTAGATTGAGACGATATAAATTTCTAAAACATAAATTTATTAAAAGTAAATTAAAACCAAACCAAAATTAACAACACCACACAAGTTTTGAACCCTCTAATGTGCATCACACTGCACACGCATACCTTAAGAACATCATTAACAGGAATTCTTCCCTCCATCGTTGAAAAATAACAAGCACATAGGGATCCCATAGCTTTTATAAATGACGGTGTAAATAAAAAAAGAAAAAAGAAATAAAAAGGTTCCCAAATATATTGTTCACTTTTTTTTTTGGAAAAAAAATAAAATTGACGAGAGATGAGCAACCATTCCACATTTCCACGGTTAAAATTGCTCTTCAAGTTAGGTGTCACAACTCACAAGCATCAATTAGGTAATAATAAATTTTAAAAAATCAATCTTCAGGTAAAACCGTAGAGGTATTGGGTTACTGGGTTGAATTAATGGTCGAACTAGTGGACCACTTATTAATTCGTATGATTCAGTCTATATTAAAAAAAAATATAATTTTTATACTTATTTCAAAATTTAAAAAAATCTTTAAAAAATACTTTATTATAAATTTATATAATTTAAAAAAATCTCATAATATAAATTTAAATGAATTCAAATTCAAATATTAAAGTCATATAAAATATTAAAATTATAAGAAAGCTTACAAATTACAAATTAATAGATTCATTTGTAAAAAAAAATAAAATTATATAATTCATTTTCTTACTCCTAATTTTTTTTTTTTTTAAAACGCCATTTTGTTGAGTAATTTTTTTTAATTGACTTGATTTAATTCAGTGTTAACTATCCAATCATAAATCCAATTGAATAAGTCCAGATCAAAGTGTATCAATTACACAAACGGTCTAATGCCTAATCAACTTGATACAGCCGGTCGGACCGTTTTTTAAACAGTGGGTAATAAGTGGTTTCGATAGTAAAAAAATAAAAATAGTAAGTGGTTTCATTATTCTGTTTCTGACCACTCGGAGTAAAAAACTCTATTCTGACCTTTGACGTATTTGAACTAAGGATTGGCAGTTTGACACGTGATTAAATTAAATGCCCAGTTGCCAACAACCAAAGGCAAAAGCAAAACAGATGAAATTCTTCTTATGTGGCCATCAAAGATAATGGTGGACAAAGGAGGAGTCAAACCCTAAAACTAACAACAAAAGCTCAACAAGAAAATTGATCCAAGCAGCATCTTGCCTAAACCGTGAGAAAAACAAAATCATGGGGAGGAGAATGGAACAAATGTTTGAATAACATTTATTTATGTTGGTTGTACAACATAGATAGATCTCATTATTTGACTTTAAAGTTTAAAATGTGTCGTTCAAACTGCACCACGTATTTCGCTTTCAATTGTTTGCTGTGGGTCCTTGTTGAAGATCAAATTCTACGGGAAAAAAAAAAAAGAAATAAAGGAATTATTTTCCTTGAAAATAATTTGAAAAGTAAAATGTAAACTAATATATAAAGTAATAATCGTTTAAATGGAAATTTCAACAATTGAATAATAAACTGTGAATGCAATCAATTCTCCATGAAAGATATAGATCATCTCATCTCACACAAATATATTATCATTTATACTAATAATAAATTTATTTTTATATTAGCATATTTATATTTATATTAATATATATACAGTAAAATATCCTTACCTCATGCTTCCCCAGTTTTCCCTTCAATGTCTTATCAAACGAAAGCTATAGCCACAGACATCCATGACATACATTTCTATCAGCGGAAGAATGAGCGAAAAAGAGAATCCTAAATTCTTCTTTGTGCCAAATTATTAATTTAATATTCTATATTAATTTTTAGTTTCAAATGACAGTGACAATGTTTGAAAAGTTCAATCATCAATTAAGACTCAACTAACGGTATTAATGCCTCAGCCTCACCGCAAAAGTAAATAAATTATGTTAGGTGAGATACCGGATTTGAAAGAATCAACATTACAATTAATAAGTTACAAGACTATATTTTCTTCAAAAAAAAAAAAGTTACAAGACTATATATTGAGAGTAGGGATGGCAATATGGACCCAAACCCTACGGGCACCCGCAAAAATACCCATACGCGGGTAGGGTAATAACCCGCATATTTGGGGATGGGGATGGGGCGGGTATTTACCCGCAAAATCTCATGGGGATGGGTGCGGAGTGCAGATCTTGTAGTACCCACCCCGCCCCGCCCGCACCTTATGTATATACATATTAATTAATATATTATAATTTTATTATTTAAATTATTCAATTATCTATTTATTATTTTAATTATTCTTTTTATATGTTAATTTTGATATTCTATTATGATTTAATTTTTATTTGTATTAGTAGTTTAAAGCAATATAGAAACTATGGAAATAAGCATTTACAAAATATGGAGAAATTAATTCGGATGATGAAGTTAAAATATTATATCTATTTATGTTTTATTTTTAATATATAATTATAAACTAATTAGTTTTAAAAATATATTAGTTTTTCCTGTTTAATTAGAGTTTTTGTTTAAATTTATGTTGAATGATTATTTTTGTAATGTTATTTATTTATATAAATCAATATTCGTTTGATTTTAATATTATATAAGGGTGTATTGGATTAGGATTTTAAAATACTTTTTTGGCATAAAAAAGTCTTAAAGATTTTTAAGATTTTGTAGAAACTAAAAACTGTTAAGATTTTTTTAAGATGACTTTTGTGATTAGGATTTTATAATTTGGATTTAATGGATTTAGAATATAGGATTTCACATATTTATAAGATAAGATTTGAAAATATTTTATGGATTTCTAAAAAAAAAAAAATTCAAAACTATTAAACACAAACCAACAAGAGTGTGCTTGGAAATATTATTGAACATAGGAAATGAACCATTATGGCAAGGAAAAGTGTGATTCGGAGGGAGAAGAAGAGACAAAAATTGGAAGCAGAAATATAATTTGATTCGCCGATCCTCAAAAAAAAGAAATAAGCAAAGTTCCGTCGTTAAGTGATAAATGGGAAATGCATGGAAAATTAGAATCACTACCGCGTAATAGTGCACCTATACGTCTTCATCGACGTTGTTTTTCGATCGGAAGACCGCGAGCTAATTATCGAGACTTTGGATTATCCAGGACACATACTTCGTGAAATGGTTCATGCATGTTTATTGCCGGTGCAACAAGATCACTAATCATAAATTATCATAAACTGAATCATCTCACCTAATGTACATGAACTCATTTTGAGATATATTTTTCACAAATTTTCATAAAGTAATAGTGAAAAATAATAACAAAATATTAGTAAAAAAATATAAAATGTTTCATTTAACTCATAAAATCAATAATGTCATCAAAATATAAATCAAATAATTCAACAAAAAATATATGATGATCAAAACATTAATCATCTGCTTAACTTGAAGAATATCCAAAGTTGTCTATGTTTTATAACATCCCAAACATTGCTCTTTGTTTCCTACGTTAAATTGTATATTTTTTCAAAATTGATTGCAATAGTTTAGAAAGGTCTTTTAAAACTTTAACTTATTGTTTATCCCGAGTTAAAACTTCTTCTAGACTCAGATCTATTTCTTTTATGAAAATTTTCATTTCATTAAAAATTTATGAACTTAAAATGAATGAGACAAGTGGACTACATTGTAGGCTTGTAAATTGATTCATAGTGATTTTGATGTATGAACACATTACTATTAAAATCATATGAAAAGTCTCATCTTGAAAAAAAAAAATTGTGTGGGTGAGAGATTATGTCACTTGCCTTCAAAGCAAAAATAATGAAATAAATAAAAAAGTTTGAGATGAGAAAGAAAAAGAAAAGTCTCTCATAGTTGAATGTGATTGTTTGTAGGGTTTGGTATTTATATGATCAACTAAAAAGTCTATAAAATCTACCAAAATCCAATTAAAAAAATTCATAAAATCTTTATAATTTTGAATAACGAGATGATTTTTTTTTTTTTGCGTTATTCAAAATCCCAATTGAATACCACAAGATTTCGTTGCCCTTTGAAAAAAAAATCTTGATAATCTTGATTGAATACTATTAGATTATTTTTTATCATTTAACAATCTTGATTGAATACCCAAGACATTTTTAAAAAAAAAAAAAATTATTCAAATCTTAAACAATCCTAATCCAATACATCTCCTAAGTTTTTGTTTTTTTTTTTATATAATTTTTAATTTTATATATATGAAAAGTGCGGGTCGCGGGTGCGGGTATAGGTATATAGGTACCCAGAGGGTATGGGGATGGGGATTGAAATTGTTACCCGCACGGGTATGGGGCCGGGGACGGATACTTTTTTCAAACACGGGTATGGGGACGGGTACTATAGTACCCTACCCATTGCCAGAGAGAGAGAGAGAGAGAGAATTTTAACAAATTTAAACTATTTTTTTTACTGACCATGATGTTGGTAACAAATTTAAAACTTTAAAAGATGTAAAGGTTTATTTACTTCTTTTTTTTTTTTTAGAGGAAATGTTTATTTACTAAGATATTCTTACAAGTCAATCCTTTAGACTAATTCTAGAATTGATCCTTGATACAGACTAAAAGAACTTTTCTATTAAAAATATAGATTTTTTATTTAATAGAGAGACTCTGAAGAGTTCTTCTAACTTTATATCCATATATAGATTAAGTGTAATGTATAAAGTTCTTTGTCTCTCCAAAGTCCTTCCTACAAGTTCAATATGTGCTATCTATTGAGCCACACTCATTGACTTCCTTTTTTATTTGTTGATGCCGATTTTAAATAACCTTTAACATGAAGCATGAACAAGAATGTTATTTTTCACAGACAGTTAAAACCTGAACATATTTTTATTATTACATATGAAAATACAATATTTACAGGAGAAGGGATGACTATGTTATCTTCCAAATGAAAAAATTAAATGCCTGGCCACTTAAAAAAAAAAAATCGGAGTAGATAAGAAAAGACAAACTGTGTTTGACTGGTTAGTCAATGTTAAGCCTCCACATGCAGTGTGTCATGTATATGAATCTCTTTCTATGTGTGTTCTGTATATTCATTCGTATAGCACTAACCGATGCCGAAGATCCCACACACTCAGATGGTGAGATACATACATCAAACATTGTTCCAAATGAGACTCATGTATGTGCAGCAAAGCCATGCCCCATTAGGACAAGCAAAGATAGATAATGTTACCAATGTACAGTCTTTGCTGTAAGCTATGATGCTGTGTATGGAGATTTTCCAGAACCATCTAAGACAATTTCAAATAGATCAGCCTCAGACTCCTCATCAAAATCCAATGTTCGATTATTGTTGTTGTTATTATTATTATGGTTATTGTTTCCATTGCTGTGGCTTCCTTTGGTTGTGGACCGGTTGAGCCACTGAGAATCAATCCTTCCCATTGAGAATAGCTCCTTGCTGTCATCATAGCTTAAGGTAGCAGCAGGGGAATTTACAAGTGGGGCTATGAAGCATGGATTTGGTGTTCTCTGGGCATTTGCAGGTGCATATTTAAATGCACTTTGTCCAAAATTAACTAACACCATAATGTCTAGGTTTGCAGCCATGATTGGAAAGAGTGGCGTCCCAAATTCCTCTGTCTGGCAGTGAACGACATGCATTAGCTCTGAGTCTAATGTGAAGAAAACTTTCTTCTGCCTAGGATCAAATCCACAACCAATTACTCTATCGGTTCCTACCCATTCCGCCTTCTCTGATTCGCTTACAAGTTTCATTCCTGTAACCAATTTTCATATTCAGATTAGATTAGATGACTCAAAAAATACCATAGTACAGCAGAAATAAAAACCATGTTTGATTTGCATCTCAGATTATTTTCTAAAATATTTCACACTACTTATTAATCAATTTCTCATCTAAAATTTATTTCCCAAACAAGCATTTTAAAAACTTGAAAACAGACACAAGCTGAAAGATGTTTTCTCATCATCTTTTCCTGTTTTCATCTTGTTCAATTCTTTTCTTTTTTAAAATCGCAATAGACAAAAGAAAATAACAAGCCGAAAAAAGCCATAGTTGGTAATTGTTGTTTACTACAAATACACCTACTTTGGTTCACAAAACTCTACCTAATTGGGTCAAATGGAAGCAAACAAATGCATGAAGCAGCGAAACAAGCTAATGGCAGGTAAATGATTTAATTAATAATATTAGTAGTAGTTACCATCAAGATAGAGAGAACCGTTGGAGTTGAAGCCAATGCTCCCAGGGTAGCTACCTGAAACTCTCAAAGGAACAGAACCCCCTGCTGTTAAACCCAAAGAGAACATCACAGATTCACCCTTCCCACCCTCTCCTTCAACATTGTTAATTTTATTACTACCATTCCCACTGGTAACATGGACCAAAGCCTCAGAGTTCCCTTTACCATTGGAGTTCCCTTGAACCAAAAGCTTGGTCTTTTCACCTTCCCTACTCTTCTTTCCAACAAACTCATACTCATCCCCACGAGAATACAAAATGGTAATCTCAAAATATGCCTCTTGTGGGAACGCGCAGTTCCCCAAAGGAGGACCAGGTAAAGGCAGAGTCCCTCTAATGATAGAAGCAACACTCAGAGAAGAAGCATTGTTGTTGTTTTGATGAGATTTTTTTATCCCGGGATTCAACCTCACCTTCTGCATAAACTCAGCAGATCCACGTGCCACTTCCCAGCTTATCTCAGCCTCTGATTCTCTTCCTAAATCACCTCCTCCAGGTGCAGCGCAAACTCCTAAAAGTGTTGATCTTTTCGAAGGAGATGGCGTGTAAGACTTGTACCCAGTGAAGACAAATCGCGACCATCCATTTTCAACAGCATCAGCGGCCATAGATGGATGATCACCCCAATTGAACAAGCTTCTTTTCCCCAACGCACCACCACCGCCGCGAAAAATATAGTAATTGTTATTGCTCCTGTTGTTGTTCTTGTTTCCTTGATCCAATTGAAAAGTTTGCTGCTGATGATGAAGCCTGGAAACAGAAACCCCTCCCTGAACACTCTCCACTCTGGTCAAACTAGCGGGTTCGACGAAATTTCTACGATGGTTTCTTTTGCGACACCAACGCCAGATGAAGACCAAGAAAAGGGTCGAAACGCATCCCACGGCGGATGCAGCCACCGCCACGCGTATCCACTCGCTCATGTGTTATTATTTTTCTATTGAATTGAATTGTGTTTCTTTTCTTTGGGTTGCGGGTTTGTATGCATAGATGAGAGAAGAGAAAGAGTGAGAGAGGGGGAAAATTGAAATAATGAGGTGGGTAGCGGGCGTAGACTAAGACTGGTTCAATTCAATCAAAGAAAGCATGCAGCAGAGGTTCTATGCTACTAGAACAAGGTAAGAGAGGTTGTGTTTTTTCTTTGATTAAGAATTTCTTTGGCAGTTCCCTATAATTTTACATTTAATACTGTGGGAACCGACAAACAAAACTCTCATCGTTAAGCAAAGAACGCGTTTGACGATTTATTATTGTGTCTTCTGTTTTCAAAGGAAATGTTGGTGCTTTCCAGTTCAAGCAAAAAGTTAGACGTCAAATTTGTAAATAAAAAAATATATATAAAATGGGATTTGACCAATTTTATCTCAATAAATTAATTTGACCGTATTTTACTCTTAAATTTGTTAAAGTCTAACAAATTTTATCCCTCTTCTTAAATAAATATAAAAATTTAAGAAATTTTTTTTCAAAGTTGGCATAAATTTTACAAAAAAAATATAAAAATTTGAGAAAAATTTGTCAGAAAAAAAAGATAGAATAAAATGGATCAAATTATTTTTTTCGTCAAAAGTTAAAATGTTGAAAGTAAAAAATGTAATTTTTTTTATATATAACTGGAAAGAAAATGTTGTTTTCATGGTTATCTTGTGGTAGACATGACAATCACGCCTTCGGAGTTGGTTGCTTTTTCTGAGTTCTGATTCGTCTGAAGGACATTTTGGTTGGGTAACTTAGGTCTCTAGATCTTGTACTACCTTTTTTGGTCAAAAAATAGTTATTTTCCATTGGTCTACTGGTCGAATAGTCTTGTACGACAACAAAAATGGATAGAGAGAAAAAAGATTTTCAGAGTAAAAGTCGCGGCCCATTAAAATGCCAGAAAAACGAGACAAAAGTGAAAAATAAAAAGTAAGCATGAGCGGTGAGACTACGAGATCAAGTGTATCTTTTAGAAGATAAATATATTTAAGTAAAAAAATATTTCAGTAAAAGATTTTTATTTTATTTTACTTTTATCATTAAATTTATATTAAAATACGTATATAAGATTTGCAACTTTAAATTAAATATATATATTATATCACTAAAATTTAAATTTTAGAATTTAGGTATTTTTTATAAAGTTAAACTTAGTTGCCTTCATTGTAAATATGTAGTATTATTTTGCTGAGTATAATGATTCCCATTAAAATATAAAAATTTAATTTGGGATTAAGTCTTTTTTTTAAATGTGTATATAAAATATGCAAGTATATTTCATTTTATTCTATTTTAAATTATTAAAATATACATTTTTTTTTATATTATCGTTGATAAGGATAATATTTAATTTAATTCATCTCTAAACGAATGCGATAGTTGATTTAAAGATTTATAAAAAAAAAATTGACAATAATTATCTCATTATTTTTTTAAAAAAATTTCTGATTCAAATAGAGTTTATTAATGATTCCAGCAACACAATGTTCGAATAGAGACTTCCAACATTCCATCTGAATATAGTGAGAGCCTGAGAGGTGAGTGAATGCACTCTGCCATCAATGCACTTGACATCAATCACAATTCATTGCTATATGTTTAATACTGTACCTAATTAAGGTTTAAGAGAAAAACACTGTCACATGTATAATTTGTCTCATTCGATGAATAATGGTTCTTCCAGGTGGCAAACTCTCAAATGTGAGGATCTGAGGGAGTGTCCTAAAATATACGGCCATGCATGGACCATGGGTGGTGCGTGGTGGTGGAGCCGGATTTGAAGCAGGCAAATCAATTTAGTTGTATGACTTTATAAGTGATATGAAATTTACGAATTGTTATTTTCAAACATTTTAATTGGAGGAAATATTCAACATCAAATGCACTGTTTTACTTTCATATTAAAAAGAGAAAACTACATTTTGATCTTCTTAATCATATGTTGAAAACTGTCAAAAAAAAAATCATATGTTGAAATCAAATTTATAAACAAAGTTTATTAATCTTCAGAAGTTGAAGTGTTCTCCTCATTTGATCAATATCATTTTAAAATTAATTTGGATATCTTTTTAACAAATATTTATAAGAGGAAAAATAAATCAAAGAAATAATTTTGTCTCTAAATTATAATGAATATGTATACTTCGACTTTTTAAAATGTTTTCCCAATATTTAACTTCTCATGAACACTAGCATGTAGTAACTTATATATATATATATATATTAAGAATTAAATATTTATCTTAATTAAAAAAGTTTCATAGAGTACTATAAACTAATTCGAACTAGGTCACAAAAATGAAAGCATGAAGGAGCAATGAACCAAATAATTGAGAATCATTCTCTGACCAATTAATCTGATGATGATACATAATTAAATTGCTTTTTTCAGATTGATGCAGCTGTGAAAAGTGGGTATCATTATTAAAATTAAAACTAATGACTTCATGGTGTTATAATATTTCGTAAGATGGTGATCAATCTTAATGGCTTGGCCAATAAGAGGTTTTTGCATGTTGTATGTTTACTTTTTACTGCATAGATAAAGTTAAAGAAATTAGGTACTTTCTCTTTTAAATCGAATCACGTCATATGTGTTTGATAATTGTAACTTCCAATGTTTCAAAGAAAAATTATATCTTAGTTACAAAATATTACAAAATTTAAGAATTTTATGTTACATGGATAGTTTTTATGTTATTAAATAACACTCATACAAATACCTATAAAATGTTATTTTTTTTATTTTGAATTCCTATAAAAAAAAATTTGTCACTGTATTTATTTATTTATTTTTGTCTCTATTGATAATGTAATATCATTTCAACCGTTAGTTAAGTGATAATGTGACAACATCATCTCAACATATATTTATTAAGATGATGTGATGTCATTGATAGGAATAAAAAAATAAATATATTATAAGAATCCAATATATAGTAAAATTTCTATAGTAAAATTTCTATAAAAATCCAAAGTAAAAAAAAAAAGATATTTTATAAATATTCAAAACTTTTTTTTTTAGGAAAATCAAGGTTATAGTATTTCATTTATAATCAAAGATTGAATACATGAAGAAATTACATAAAAAACATGGATACAATTAAATAATCTTGATGTCCTCACAAATGAATGAACAACATGTTTCTATATAAAACTCATACTAGAGTTTGAAATAAGTAATTGTGTGACTTTACATTTACTGGTAATTAAGGGGTTGTATTAGATTAGAATTTAAAAAGACTTTTTTTGACATAAAAAAGTCTTTAAGATTTTGTAAGAAACTAAAAATTGTTAAAAAAAATTTAAAAAGAATTTTGTGATTAGGATTTTGTAGTTTAGATTTAATGGATTTAGAATATAGGATTTAAAAGGATTTTACGGATTTATAAGATTTGAAAAAACTTTATGGATTTCAAGAAAAAAAACATTCAAAATTACAAGTCAACAAGAGTGTTCTTGAAAATATAATTGAATATAAACTAATCACAAGTCATCATAAACTGAATCCTCTCATTTGCTAATAACACACATGAATTCCAAATCAAAATTCTGCTAATGCATTTTGAGATATCTTTTTCACAAATTTTCATAAAGTGATAACAAAAAATAATAACAAAACATTAGTCAAGAATATAAAATGTTTCATTTAACTCATAAAATCAATAATTTCATCAAAATATAAATCAAATAATTCAACAAAAAAAACATAATGATCAAAATATTAATCATCTACCTAACTTAAAGAATATTCAAAATAAACATTTTTTCAGTCACATATGAATAGATTTGGGATTTCTTTTATAGCATCCCAAACATTGTTTTTTGTTTTCTTTATTAAGTTATGTATTTTTTCAAAATTGATTGTAATAGTTTAGAAAAGTCTTTTAAAACTTTAACTTGATTGTTTGCCCTGACTAAGTTAGAACTTTCTCGAGGCTTGGATCTACTTCTCTTACGAAAATTTTCATTTCATTAAGAATTTATGAACCTAAAGGGAAATAAGATGGTGACTTGAAAAGAACGAATAATTCTATTATTCATGTCACAGTAAAACAGATTACAACCAATATTAATAGTACAGAGGAGCTAGAGATTAGGAACCAAATCAACTAAAAATAAGAATAGAATAAGTCCTAAAATAGAAAATTGATACTATAGCTGTACAATCTCTTAATCTAAGGAGATTACAAAGAGATTTATGGAGATTAAATCTCAACACTCCCCCTTATTGGTGGATAGATATCATTCATGCCCAACTTGGAGAGACATTTCAAGAATAATTAATTTGAGACAGCTTTAGTAAGCATATCAGCCAATTGATCTTCAGATCGAATCTTAGGTAACTCCAAAATTTCTTCATCTAATTTTTCCTTGATGAAAAACCTATCCACCTCAACATGCTTTGTCCGGTCATGCTGTACTGGATTATGAGCAATGTCACATGCAGCTTGGTTATCACAGTAGAGTTGAATTGGTTGCCTAGGTGGGTAACCCAAATCTTTCATAAGAAGTCTCAGCCATAAGGCTTCACAGAGTCCAAGTGCCATTCCCCTGAATTTAGCTTCTGCACTTGAGCGAGCAACTACATTTTACTTTTTACTTCTCCATGTAACAAGATTACCACCCACAAATGTGAAGTAACCAGAAGTTGAGCGCTTATCATCTATTGATCCAGCCTAATCAGCATCTGTATAGACATCTATGTCTTGACAGTTTGTTTTTTTAATGAACAATATTCCCTTTCCAGGAGTAGACTTCAAATATCTCAATACACTCATGACAGCATTCATGTGTTGTTCACTGGGATTATGCATAAACTGGGAAACGACACTCAATGCATAAGCAAGATCTGGTCTTGTGTGTGCCAGATACATCAACCTCCCTACAAGCCTCTGATATCTTCCTTTATCAATTGGTACTTGGTCTGCTACAATACATAACTTCAAGCCTTCCTCCATCAGTGAAGTAGCTGGTTGGCGGTGACATCCCGATCTCTCGCAATAAATCTAATGCATATTTTCTTTGAGATAGAAAGATTCCTTTATTAGATCTAGAAACTTCGATCCCAAGAAAATATTTTAAGGAACCAAGATCTTTCATTTCAAATTCTCTAAATAAGTATTCTTGTAGTGCCTCCCTTTCTTCTAGATCATTTCTCTGTAACCACCATGTCATCCACATATATAATGAGAGCGGTGATCTTACCTGCTTTGTTTCTTTAAAAACAAAGTGTGGTCTCGAGTTGCTCCGATGGTATCCAAATGCAATCATAGACTTTGTAAATCTTCCAAACCATGCCCTTGGAGATTGCTTCAGTCCATATAACGATTTCTTCAATTTGCACACCCTCTTTTTATGCCTTTCTGGTATCATACATCCTGGCGGAAATTCCATGTAAACCTCTTCAGATAACTCTCCATGAAGGAAGGCATTTTTTACATCAAATTGTTGTAGTGGCCAATCCAAGTTTGTAGCTAAAGACAACAATACGCGAACAGTATTGATTTTAGCTATAGGTGCAAATGTCTCTGTATAGTCAACCCCATAGGCTTGTGTATATCCTTTTGCCACCAATCTTGCTTTAAATCTTTCAATAGTGCCATCTGGTTTATATTTCACGGTATAAATCCATTGACATCCCACTAGCCTTTTTCCTTATGGGCAATCAACCAAGTCCCAAGTTTCATTCTTCTGTAATGAGTTCATTCATAGCAGCTTTCCACCTTGGATCAGCTAAGGCTTCCTGCACACTGTTAGGAATAGATACAGTAGATAATTGATTTATAAATGACTTATTTGATTCCGACAAATTTTGATTAGACACATAATGACTCATGGGATATTTAACTTTGCTAGAGAGTTCAGGTTCATATGTTGGTTTAGGAATACCTCTAGTGAGACGCTTTGGTAGTTGTCTTATGGGTAACTCGGGTTCTAGAATAAGGATATCCTCAACAGATGATTGGTGTGGTGTATTAGCAAGGGGTTCAAACTCTCCAATTGATGAACTTGCATCTCGTGGTTCAATCACTTCTCCATCTTCCAAGTCTTTATTGATGTCAAGATCCAAAGTTGTACCCTCTCCATCTTCCAAGTCTTTACTGATATCAAGCTCCAAAGGTGTACCATTAACATCACTGGTATCTATTTTGTCACCACTTTCATCATTATAATCACATGTTGTAAGCTCATAATCTAGGGTCTGAATTTCCCTTTGATACTCCTACTGAAGTTCAGACTCAGAGGAAAAATACATTAATTCTTCATGAAAAACTGCATGCATTGTTATAAACATGCGTTGAGTGGGAGGATGATAACACTTGTAACCTTTTTGATGCATAACATATCCAAGGAACACACAACGTAAAGCGCGTGGGGCCAATTTATTACGTTGGTGTTTGTGGTGATGAACAAATACAACACATCCAAAGACACGAGGAGTTAAGTTTAGAACTGTTGGAGCAACTACAACATCAGTAAGAGCTTTGAACGGTGTTAGAAAGTCAATGGAACGTGAGGGGATCCGATTAATTGAGTATGCTGCAAATGCAAGAGCTTCCCCCCAATAGGACAATGGCATATGGGCTTGGATTAATGCAGCACGAACAACTTCCAATAAATGACGATTTTTTCGCTCGGCGACCCCATTTTGTTGGGGTGTATTGGGACAAGTGGTTTGATTAATGATTCCTTCTTCTTCAAAAAAATTTTGAAGTGCAGAATTTTGATATTCACCTCCATTGTCACTCCGAAGAACCTGAATCTGTGCTTTATATTGTGTTTTAACCATTTTATGAAACTTCTGAAATAACAAGTTTACTTCACTTTTGGACTTCATTAACCACAACCAAGTCATCCTCGTACAATCGTCAATAAAAGTAACAAACCAACGTGATCCACCCAAAGTTGGAATTTTTTATAGACCCCACACATCGGAATGGATAACCATAAACGGAAGAGGACTTTTATTCAAAATCAATGGAAATGAAGGTCGGTGACTTTTTGCAAGTTCACATACATCACAATAAAAAACAGAAGAATCAATTCTTTCAAACAAACTAGGAAATAATTTTTTGAGATAACCAAAGGATGCATGTCCTAACTACCGATGCCATAGCCAAATTTCAGCTTTGTTCTTATTTTCTTGAGAACTTCCAACTGTCAAAGCTTGATGCAGCTTGTCAGAACCATTCGATGTCAAGTCCAAGTAATACAATTTCCTACGCCTAATACCACAACCAATCGTCTGCTTTGTTTGGATGTCCTTAAAAACACAAGAGTCAGGCCAAAAAATTGCAACACAAGATAAGACTGTAGTGATTCGAGAAACAAATAGAATATTATAATTTAAAGACGGGACAACCAAAACAGTATCTAGATCTAAGGTATTTGTGAGAGATAAAGATCATTCTCTAATGATAGAGGCCTTACTACCATTGGCAATAGAAATGGATTTTTGTGAGGAGGGTCTAAGATGTGCAACCTGTCTAGAATCAAATGTCATGTCATCTGTAGCATCAAAATCAATTATCCATGCACTATTAAAAACAGGTGTAGAAATATTTAAAGCCTTACCACAAGTATTTGTAGTTGCTACCAACGCTGAACCTTTTTCGACAACATCATCCCCTGTATTTGTTCCAGCAACAACAGCAGTTGGAGTGTTCTTGGAATTCCTTTTCTTAGGTGCTCGACTATGGTCCCACCATTCTGGATATCCCACAAGTTCATAGCAACGATCTTTGGTATGTCTAGTTTGATCACAATGGGTACACTTATAAACAGATTTGTCGACACTTTTGGTTACTTTTTGTCGATTTCAAGTCACCATTGTTGCTGCTTCAGAATTTCTAGTTTCTCCCTTCAAAGTTGCACGACGTACTGTTTCTCGTCGAATCAATGCATGACATTCTTCCAAACCTGGGACTGGTTCCTTGCGTAAAATTTCTCCATGAACTTGTTCAAAATCACCATCCAATCCAGCAAGAAATATGTGCACTCTTAATTGTTCAATGGACTTATGGTATGCTTTCATATCATCGGGATCTTTCATGACCACGGTATCTCGATGATCCAATTCTTGAAAAATCTCAATCAACTCCCCGTAGTATTTAGAAAGGAGCCTTCCATTTTGTTTGGCGGTGAAAGCTTTTTGGTTTAAAGAAAAGATTTGTAATTCATCACTTCCATCATAGAATGCTTATGACAAAGCACTCCATATTTCATGCGCAATGGGTAAGCGTAAATACCTTTTCATAATTCTGGTGTCATTGACATCAATAGCCACCTTTTCACCTTTTGATTTTCAGCATACCACTTTTCATATCCATCATCTGATTCTGCTGGTTGCTTCTTCTTGCCACGAATATAAGAGAGTTTTTCTCTTTCAGCAATGTGCATCTCCATTAGTTGTGACCAAACATCATAGTTTGATTCATTAAGAATGATTCCTACATTAAAAACTCCTTCTGACTGAACAATAACAGGAACAAATTTTGTTCCTGATGACTCACTACTCATTTCACTTATTTTTGGTGAAAGCTTCAAGATTAAAAAAAAAAAAGGGTTGGCTCTTGATACCAACTTGAAAAGAACGAATAATTCTATTATTCATGTCACAGTAAAACAAATTACAACCAATATTAATAGTACAGAAGAGCTAGAGATTAAGAACCAAATCAACTAAAAATAAGGATAGAATAAGTTCTAAAATAGAAGATTGATATTATAGTTGTACAATCTCTTAATCTAAGGAGATTACAGAGAGATTTATGGAGATTAAATCTCAACATGGTGGACTACATTATAGGCTTGTAAGTTGATTCATAGTGATTTGGGATGTGAATACATCACTATTAAGATCATATGAAAAGTCTCACCTTGAAACAAAAATGCATCATTGTCTCAAAAACAGAGAAAATGAAATAAAAAGTCTCTCGTAAGTTGGATGAGATTGTTTGTTGGGTTTGGTACTTATATGATCAACTAAAAAGTTCATAAAATTGTTATGATTTTGAATAAAAGATGACTTTTTTTTAAGTTATTCAAAATTCCAATTAAATATTACAAAATTTGGTTGCTCTTTAAAAAAATCTTCATAATCTTGATTGAATAACAGATTGTTTTTTATCATTTAACAATCCTGATTGAATACCTCAAGACATTTTTACCAAAAAAAAATTATTTAAAATAATAAATAATCTTAATCCAATACACCTCCTAAGTTATATAATGACATAATGCGAATTATTTCCATGTATAATGTTGATGTATCCAAGTTCTGAGATTCATACATATTTGCCAACAAATAAATATAAACAAATGTACAGAGGGTTACAATCATTTGAAAAGGTTAAGAACGAAAAAAAAGATCAAGATACCAAAAACTTTTACGAGGCAGCAGGTAGGTAATGGTGGTGCCTTTGCAAAGATTAGTAGTAAGAAAACGCAAGTAAAGGCATACAAATTTGGCGCCACAAGTCACGAACTTTTTAGAGGGATTTCGTTCTCAAAACTCCAAATAAATGAAATAATGCATATAATTGAGATTTTTTTTTTATGGAATTGAGAAATTTCTTCAGACTATCCCCATCATTCCTGGAAGAGACACGTTACCATTCTGCCAAACTATTGTTCCATAACTATTCTTTCCCTTTCTATAACTTAAAAAAAAGTATTTATTCAAATAAAGTTAAAATTACATTTTATAATAGTGACTTTTTCATATGTAATATATTTATGTATGTTAAACTTTACCAATTAACTATTAAAAAAATAATATTAACTTTTAAAAAAAGTTAATTTTTTTTTATTTTTTTAATATTTTTTTTTAGATGTATTTTTAGATTAGTATACAAATAAAACATATGCACTTAATATTTGTATCCTAATCCCCTTACTAATAAATTAAAAGTTTAATTATAATTTTTATTCCTTAATTACGTGAAATAATAATTTTCATTCATATGATTTTTAATTATAAAATTAGGTTTCTTGGTTTCAAAAATATGTAAATTGGTTCATCCGTTTATTTGTTAGGGTTATGAATTTGGTCCTCCGTATATTTACTATGGTTGAACATTTATTTTTGAAAGTTATACCAATTTAATTACTATTTACATCTCCTTAACTTTTAAATAGACATTTTTCAAAGATTTTTTTTAGCATCCATGTAAATGATATTTTTTTTCTTTCAGCACCTCCTAATTTATTTCTTACACTCTTATTTTACTTTTTTACACATCCACATTTATAATTTATAATTTTTCAATTTTTATTTTTATATTTTATAAATATTATCAAAATTGGTAATTCCATTTATATACCTTTCAAATAAGCAAGACATTATTTTTATAAATATTTGTAAATTGGTATGAAATTTTGACAAATGAAACTTTTTTTATATATGATTGTCATATAATATAATCATATTAAATTAAAAATTAAAAACATTGAGATGAAAAAAGTAAAATAAGAGGTGCAATAAACAAAGTGAAAGTATGAAAACTAAAATGAAAAGTATTTAAAGGAAAAATGAATCAAATATATATTTAGTGAAGTTTATTTTTATTTTTGAAAAAAAGTCTATTTAAAAGTTAGAAATACGTAAATAATAATTAATTTTATAATTAAATTAAAACTGAAAATAAAAATAGTCATTTCACACAATTAAAAGATAAAAATTATCAATTAAGCTTAAATTAAACAAGTTTTAATGAGAGCAGTTAAAACATACATATAGTCAACATAGTCATCCAAATCCAAAGCATTGTTTTAAAACATGGAAAGTTCACCGCTATTTAAGTAAATCTACTAGGATTTTTTTAACTTTATTTTTATTCAAATATACAATATCCAAATGTAAAGACTCTTTTTATAAACTTATAGAGATTACTGCCAAAAGAAAGCAATATTTTCAAGGTGCAGTCTCCAAAATCTTTGAAAACCGGATTCTGACTAATAAAAGTGTCAAGAAAGATGAAACGCAGTAGTCACATGCATGGGAAGACAATGAAAGTATGAAACAAAAGGTTCTTTCTTTTCTAATAAAGCAAAAGGGAAAGATGAAAGCCAGCAATATTGATGATAATGATCAGCATATCGAAAAAGCAGGGCTATTTCCTAGTAGATTTAACATGTTAGAGCCTCTTTTATTGGTATAAATTATAAATTACTTGGTAAAATGATGAGATATTGAGATGTGTAATAAGAATGTACTGGTTCATAATTTATTTTCTCAGTTTTCTTTTTTCGTCCTTATCCTACAGCATTTAAGAGCTCATAATCTCCTTTGTCTCCCTTTCTTGCAGACCAAAAGTTCCCGCAATGGATAGTAAATTACATCCATCTGCAAAAGTTGTTTGCAGGAAGGATGAGGTTTCAAAAATTCCAAACATTAGTTAATTAATTAACAGAACAAAAGAATATGACATGTTACTCAATGTCACGGATGCGTCAGCACAAGAGTTAATTAACGGCCATGAGTACCGAATGCACTCCCTGTCTGTATACTATAGAGATATCCAAAGCGACTGCAAGTTTTGAACACCAATGACCAAAACAGTAACATATATATTATCCACCCATTATCCTCTTAACCTTTTTTGTTTGATTTATTATACTCTGGACTTGCCTAATTTAATGATCAACTGCAACTTATATCCTTTGGACTTTGGAGTACTTCCATTCACAATTTAAAAATAAAAATATCTTTCATTGGAAAACAAAAAAAATAAAATAATATTTGTTTTATAAAATTTAAATTATTAATACAAACATTATGGATCAAAATTAATTATACGATAAATTGTAATAATATTTAGGTTTAATTACAGTTTTAGTCCTTCTATTTTTTCAAATCCGTAATTTTGGTCTTTTTACTTTAAAATTCGTAATTTTGATTGTCTTACTTTCAAAATCAAATTTTGATTTTTACGTTAATTTAGAGATGTTATTATCTTCACTAAAACAATGATCTAATTGATAACAATTATGAAATATATATATATATATATATCACATAAATTTTATTTATTATTTCTTGTAATCTCAACAAAAATTTAGTGTTTTGAATAAAAATAAAATAATGAAAGTGATTTATAAAATAAATAGTGAAATACAACTAATAACAGGAAATGTTAAAAAATAAAAAAAGAATAAATTAAATAACTTTTGATAATATTGAAGATTGATTAAATAAATTTTTGTAAATTTAAAATTTGTATATAATAAATGTTTTTAATTTTTTTCAATATAGGTCGGATCATCCGGATCAACTTGTAACCTACTAATTTGAACAATGACCCAATGTCTTAACCGATTCGATCATTGATTCAAATTTTAAAATTATGACAGAAAGATGTCAAGAGAAATGTCGAAACACTGAAATTATTTAAATTATTCTTTATTTATTTTTTAACATCTCCTATTATTAGTTGTAAAAAATATTTATATACATTTCACTTTTTGTTTTATAAATGACTCAATGAACAATAAATAAATATATGATAATAAATGAAATCTATGTGAAAGTTTATATATATATATATATATATATATATATATATATATATATATATTTCAAAATTATTATCAATTAGGTTATTGGTTTAGTGATTACTTTGACATTTAAAAATTAAAGATTTGTTGGTTTTGACTTTTGCTAAAATTTATTTAATTTTTTATTTAAATTAATTAATTAAACCAAAGGGTGACTTAAGAATAAAAAAAGGATAATGATATCATTAGTAAAAAATTAATTAATTAATTTTATTTAAATAATTTTTAATTATAAAAAAAAATCAACATTAAAAATAATGGTCAACATTTCTAAATTAACGGAAGGAGCAAAATTACTTGATTTTGAAAATAAAAAGATCAAAATTATAGATTTTAAAGTAGGGGAATTAAAATTACGAATTTAGAAAAGTAAGAAAAGCAAAATCGTAATTAAGTCCAATATTTATATTTAAAACACTATTTTTATCACATTACACTCGTATCCTGTAAGGGAGGTCATGGTAAAGGTAAAAAAACCACAAAGATATTTTGTATAATTTCTTTTTGTTAAAAAAAAAAACGAATATAAGCGTGCTTTCTTCTTTTAATATTTAAATCGAGCACCTTTTTTACCTTTTTTTTTTCTTTGTCCAATCAAAGCACATGAAGTAAAAGGTATAGAAAAGAAGGCTGGGCTTTATTATTAGGTTGAGAGAAGGCCGGCCCATCTTGATCCCACTATACACATATGGACTGGGGAGAAAGGCCTACATAAAAAAAATAAAGAAACCAAGTTAGGTTTTCCTTTGATAAAGACGCACGTTAAATAATAATGTCAAATGCCTCATGATTTTGAGAATTCTTATTATTACTGTATCATAATAATAATATTAGTGGACAACTTGGACTGCCGACTAAACTTCCTCCATCTTGGGCAGTTAGATGGAGCCCACGTTTCCGGCGTCAGCTAATTTTCCATCCTTTCTTTCTTCCTCGATACATTGAATTCAATTTCTTAATACCCTTATAGAAATTAATATGTGAAAATACGCAGTACAAACTAGCTAGGGTTTATCATTTTTTGTACAATTGTGTGTGTCGACAAATCCAGTAGTGTAAAAGTTGTTTGTGTTTCTTTTTCTTTTTCTTGGAAAAAAAAAGAGAGATTCAAGATCAAACTAGATGATATATTCACTTGTTACGTTCTTGATGGAGTTCAAGAAAAGGATGTCAGCTGTTCGGAGTGATCCTATATATGCTATCATGCTGATAAGGACCCAACATCCAACACATTTCCAATTCGGCTGATTGTTAATTATTCTTATTCTTGAGCTTGATATTCACATTAAACTTATTTATTACTTATAATTATTAGTATCTCGTTCCAAACTAGCCAACATAGATATATAATTAATTATATACCCTTCCCCACAGCATGAACAATGGTCTCACAATCCAAAAGAACAATTCTGCAGCCACCAAATATCCAATTAATTAATTAACACGTTTGATTTGTTTATCAAATAATAATATTTCAGTTAAGCAAATTGCACCTGCCAGTGGTACTAAACTGACATAGCAAGTAGCAACACTTACCCATTTGATCGACACATACACCGTTCATTTCAGAGCCACTCTCTTTCAATTCTCTGAGCATTTTAGGAGCCTCTTGCCGAAATTTAACCCTTGTTGGGTAGTACGTACATGCGGAATTTTCATTGTCGTTAGTGGAACGTTCAATTCTAAATCAATTATCTCATCGTCCTTATCCCGTTGGACCAATTAGAACTCATTAATCATTACATGAATGCCGTCGGAAGAAAACTAACCACCGTCTTTGAGAAAACAAAACAAACAAAAATCCTTATAATTTTTTTAATCCTGTCCAAATCTATATTTAATCCAATGCCATATACTTAATGGGGGTAAATTACGTGTTATAGTTTTTATCAGATTATTTTATAGAATTGATTTCAATGTTTACGGTGATGTGGTTTACAATTAAAGTAATTAAAGGCATATAGAATACATTTTTAATGTTAAGCTTATTTTAAACAAAGGTTTTCGTGTATACTCTTCAGTCTTCATAAAATATCATAATAATATTCTCAAAATACAATTTTTCAGACAAATCAGTTACTGGAATTTTAAAACTAGTGGAAATTAATGAACATGTTAAAGCTTATTAATACACTATAATATGAATTTTCTAAAACTAATTTAGTTGCAAGGTATTTTCCCTCCTTTTGCCTCAAAGCATTACCAGTATTGCTTTTTAGTCGTTTAGGGAGGCGGTTTGTTTTAGAACACTAGAAAGTCAATAGATTTACCGGTGTGTCGGTGAGAAAATTGTGGTTCGACCGGGATAGTCAGCAATTTTAATGGCGACAAGCCGTTATAATCAGTTAAGAAGTTATCTTTTTTGGACACGAAAACAAAAAGAACGAACAAGGAAGGTTCCTCTTAAGTCTTAACGAAAAGGTTCATCACTAGTCTTGTTTTAGATCAGTTTTGTATTTTATCTTAAGAACTATGCTGCTCTCTTTCGGATTGAAATTAATTAATTTTTTTTTATATAGACTATGTACAGGGATGACAATATGGACCTAGATCCTATGGGCACCTGCAAAAATATCCATATTGGTAATAACCGCATATTTGGGGATGGAGATGGGACGGGTATTTACCCGCAAAATATCACAAGGATGAGTGCAGTCCCCGCACCTTATATATATACATATTAATCAATATATTATAATTTTATTATTTTAATTATTCTTTTTGTATGTTAATTTTGATATTCTATTATGATTTAATTTTTATTTGTATTAGTAATTCAAAGCAATATAGAAACTATGAAAATAAGCATTTGCAAAATATGGAGAAATTAATTCAGATAATAAAATTAAAATATTATATCTATTTGTGTTTTATTTTTAATATATAATTATAAACTAATTAATTTTAAAAATATATTAATTTTTCCCGTTTAATTAGAGTTTTTGTTTAGATTTATGTTGAATGATTATTTTTGTAATGTTATTTATTTATATAAATCAATATTTGTTTGATTTTAACATTATATAAAGATGTATTGAATTATAATTTTAAAAGACTTTTTTAAGATTTTGTAGGAAACTAACACAGACTAATCACAAATTATCATAAGCTGAACTATCTCACCTATACATGAACTCAAAATCAAAGTTACAAGCTATTAATGTATTTTGAAATATATTTTTCACAAATTTTCGTAAAGTAATAGTGAAAAATAATAATAAAATATTAGTCAAAAATATAAAATATTTCATTTAACTCATAAAATCAATAATGTCATCAAAATATAAATCAAATAATTCAACAAAAAATACATGATGATCAAAACATTAATCATCTGTCTAACTTGAAAAATATCCAAAGTTGTTTATGTTTTATAACATTCTAAACATTGCTCTTTGTTTCCTATGTTAAATTGTATATTTTTTCAAAATTGACTACAATAGTTTAGAAAGGTTTTTTAAAATTTTAACTTGATTGTTTGTCCCGAGTTAAAACTTGCTCTAGACTCAAATCTACTTCTCTTATGATAATTTTCATTTCATTAAAAATTTATGAACTTAAAATGAATGAGACGGTGGACTACATTGTAGGCCTGTAAATTGATTCATAGTGATTTTGAGGTATAAACACATCACTATTAGAATCATATGAAAAGTCTCACATTGAAACAAAAGAATATGTGGGTGATAGATTATATTACTGCCTCCAAAGCAAAGAGAAATGAAATAAATAAAAAAGTATGTGATGAAAAAGAAAAGTCTCTCGTAATTGAATGTGATTGTTTGCTGGGTTTGGTATTTATATGATCAACTAAAAAGTCTATAAAATCTACCAAAATCCAATTAAAAAAAAGTCCATAAAATCTTTATAATTTTGAATAACAGATGACTTTTTTTTTTCATTATTCAAAATCTCAATCGAATACCATAAGATTTCATTGCCCTCTGAAAAAAAATCTTGATAATCTTGATTGAATACCATCAAGATTATTTTTTATCATTTAACGATTCTGATTGAATATCCAAGACATTTTTATTAAAAAAAAAAAATCATTCAAATCTTAAACAATCCTAATCCAATATATCCCCTAAGTTTTTTTTTTTACAATTTTATATATATGAAAAGTGCAGGTCGCAGGTGTGGATGTGGGTATATAGGTAATCAAAGGGTATGGGGATTGAAATTGTTACCCACATAAGTATGAGACTGAGGACGGATACTTTTTTCAAACACGGGTATGGGGACGAGTACTATAGTACCCTACCATATCCTACCCATTGCTATCCCTACTTATGTAAGAATATTCTTAAATAATATGTCAAATTTACAAAATCATTGTGATATTTAAAACCTGATTGTTTGTTGCTTTATATATTTTTCTATCATTATTAAATAAGAAAATATTTATGTTAAATATGAGATATTTATGCTTTGATTGATCGTGAAGTGATCTTTGATTGTATGCAATTTCTTAATAAATTGTTAAACTAAGAAAAACTCATACAATTCATTAAATATGTATAGCTGTCAAAGAAGCAGCAAACAAATAGGAAATTCAGGAATACAAAGAGAAAGAGAGTGATTTTTATTGCGTGGACGGAAAGTCTTCCTCTATTCACACCCCATCCATCCGTTCATTACCACCGACTACTGTCGTTCTTTTAATTTCATCCACTCGTTAATTCCTCCATTGAGTTAAGCTAGCGTCAAGCCATCCACCAACATCATTCACAATTATCATTCCCACACACAAATTGTAAGCTAATCACCTATTTGATTATTCACCAATACTATTTTATTCTTCTTTCAAACAAATAATTCTCCTCTCCTAATATTGAATAAACATTTTTATGTACTGTATTGAAAGTTAATTAAAATTTGTTCTGGATATTAAACTTTTATAGTAATAATCAGTATAAAAACAATTTTTTTATTATATATAACACTTTATAATTGGATGAAAATCATTTTTTTTATATTGTAAGTGTACTTTGAATTAAATTCATATATTTAGTATTTAACTAAAAAAAGATATTATTAATACACAATTAGTACATCTAAGAAGAAAGTAAAATATTGAAAGAGAGTATAGAGTATAGAGACACGTTGGCGTTCACGTAGAGAGAGGTGTGATGGATTGTGTCGGCCATCTTTGGATTTATCTTAAAGAAAGCTCAACGTGGCGGCCGTACCAGACGACAGACTAGAAGCCAAGTGGGAGGGAAACTCATTCCCTTCACTTGTCCATATTATAAATAGAAACCAATACAACAGCAACATGATGGTTTCAGAAAAGAGAATCTCCTATGGAAGAAGAAGTAGGTAGTTTAGGAGTTTGTTGTTCGACGAGCGCGAAACGGAAGCAACAAGATAAGCCATACAGAGGAATAAGGATGAGAAAGTGGGGAAAGTGGGTGGCGGAGATTAGAGAACCCAACAAGAGGTCCAGGATCTGGTTGGGTTCTTACGCCACCCCTGTCGCCGCTGCACGCGCCTACGACACCGCCGTCTTCCACCTCCGAGGCCCTTCCGCTCGCCTCAACTTCCCCGAATTGCTCTCCCAAGAACAACAAGGTGGCGGTGCCAACAAAATGTCCGCAGATTCAATTCGCAAAAAAGCCACCCAAGTCGGCGCCAGAGTCGATGCGCTCCAAACGGCGCTTCAAGTTCAACAATCCTCCTCCTCGTCTAATTCAAGCCACGTCACCTTTGATGACAAACCAGACCTGAACGAGTATCCCAAACCTGAAGATTAATTACTATTTTCCTTCAACCAATATTAATCAATAATCATGTGACAACATATAGGGTTTCAACTTGCCTGCCCTCTCTTCACCTATCTGATCGAGTAAATACTACTTTCCTCCACTTTGTTTATTTATTTAATAGCCTAGACACACCTGAGATGAGGTTAATTAGCTTATTTGTGAGGTGAGTAACTCAGCACCTTTAATTAAGGGTATATCATATGGTCCTTTCTCAGGTCAGTGTGTTGTAATTTGAAACGATATATATATATCCGTTGGCTGGACTAGACGCAATTGAATCAAATTAATTAACCGTGTTTGATGTTTGAGATTTTCATTCTTTGTTTTCTGATGAATTTGTTGGAAATTAAAGTTGTATGGTTTTCTCTGATGATGGATCGGCGCCGCTTAGTCAAAATATGAGGGAGGGCAAGCTAGGGTGAAGAGATAAAGATAGGAACAGCAGTGGCCCAACAAAGCCGCATTAATTAATTTGAAACAAACAAACACTAAGTGTTTCACTTGTCAAACAGTACTAACAAGTGGATATAGAGATAAGGAAGAATTGGGCACCAAAAGCAGCAGTTGCCCACAATACTTATTTTAATTTTCTTTTCTTAAAAGAAGAATATGCGAGATAGGCGGAGAACAGTGTGGTTCTATGCCTCTATCTCAAACTCAAAGGTGAGGTTGTCACTTGTCACTTGTCACTTGTCACAGTCATGGGAAAGTTGGAATTTTGGATTGTTGCGTTTCATACACATTGTATTTGTAAGAGTAGGACCTCAGCCAGCTCTTCATTTTTCTTTCTTTTCTTTTAAATAATACTTTCGTCTTTGTTTTCTACTAATTAGTATTAATTCTTGTACATTACATTAATTTCCTTAAAAAAATCGCTGCATTGTGTGAGAACATTTCAACTAATGATTTTTTAGATGAAACCAAACAGAACTTCAAATTCTTGTTGCTATTTTTTATTTTTTTGTGAGTGTTAACGTTTTTCAGTTAACATGTGAATCATCTATGGTGGCACCATAATAATCTTACGTGTTATGTGTAGGAGAAATTATCTTCAGCTTGGGGTGGGGTCTGCCTCGGTCTATGCACTATGCGGCGTTGTCCCTTTCCAATCATTGATTCATCTGGTCAAACTTCAAACTTCAAACTCTATTGTGATTTGTGAATAACAAAAATACTTGTACTCCAACAATAAAATAAAAAAATCTACTCCATCGTATTACGCATAAACCCATTGATGTATATGAGTGCGAAGAAAAAAACACAGTCACACCGAATGATATGTTCTATTTTTATAAATTTATTATTTGTCGCATGCATCAAATCATTTTTAAAACATATTTTATGAACGAAATGGATCCGCTTAAGCAATGATCCCTTAAATTTAATTATTGAATTATGTAATATTATCTTAATCTTAATCTGTGTAAATCAACATATAGATAACATTTACTTCTATTTTATAAAGTATACTATATGTTAAAATAAAGTTAATTAGTGAAATATTAAATAGATTTTAAATTACCTGGTCATTTATACACTTAATTAACTTAATGCGAACTATCAAGCATTTGAAAAAAAACAAAGTTAGTCAATATATATGATTGACCATCAAATTGCTTCACGAAAAAAAAGCATGTGTCAAGAGCACCACCCATTCATGTTGCTACAAGAGAACATTGATTTCTCTTACCAAGTTGAAACAGTGGTCATAAGTTAATGAACAATGGATTTTAACCGTATATATTATGCAATGCTATTTCAAAATATATGAGAACTATATATCAACTTCCGGATGAATAGTGAAGCAATTTTGAGGCCATAAAGCAATCCCTAAAGCTTAGCTTTATCGTGGAATCCTTTTGAGAAAGAACCATTATCTATCTCATTGAAGAAGACCCTTCATATATACATCACGCCATCATGATCTGTTTGAGTTCCTCTTAGTCTTAGACCAATCAACAATATTAGATCGATTTGACATAGCTATAGGTGGGGAAAGCCGGAAAGCACCATGTTAGATAGTAGTACTTCATAGCAAATTAGCTTACTTATCAAACATATATTTCTCTTTCTTTTTTCTTTCTCTCACTAGGTATTTTTGGGTATGGAAATATTTTTATTTTTTTTAAAGTATATCGTTTTCTTAATTTCTGAAAATCAGTGCACCCCTCTTTCTTCTCTCGTCTTTTTCCTCATTCTCACTCTGCCGGTGAAAATACCGTTCGAAACCCAACCCTTATTTCGAACCTCTGTTACAATAGTCAAAGGTTTCAACTTTTTCTAACGTGATGCTTTTTACCTTTTTAGAGGTTCCAATTTCTCTTCTTTTTTTTTTTTTATCAATGAGAAAGTTAAAATTGCCGATCGAACAAAAAGAACAAAAAATGAAGGAAATCAATATCTCCATTCAAACAGTTTATAGTGCATCGAATTGATCATGTTAAAAACCAGTGACAGAATTCACAGGTTGTGTAATGACTTATCTCTGTATTCCTAAAAAATAAAAAACCACTTAAGGGGGTATATTACTGTATAGCAGAGTGAGAAGGAACGGTAAGAGATAGAAGAGTTGGACTCAACTTAATATTTAAAATACCTTTTGTTACTTCAATACTGTTTCATAATAATAAAAAGAGGGATGTACGCTGATTTTGGGGAGAAAAAAATAGAAAGGGTAAATTTGAAAAAATAAAGGAAAAGGGAGGTATATAATAAAACAACGGAGGTAAGTTTAACATCAGCTTGTTTTTTTTTTGTAATTTCAAGTGCACCCCGTACCCCTAACCCAGTAGTTGGCCCATTGAATAATATTTCCATGGTTCAGTTTCATATGTTTGGACCTTTATCCGAACGGACAAAATATTATTTGGACTGTCGATCCAACAAACAATTTAGCAGGCCCAACATGAGACTTCATTATTTTATTTTTTTTTTATACAAAATATGATTAAATTTATTGTTGGTCATTTATTTTTAGCAAGTTTAATCTTTATAATTTTTTTAAAATAATTTATTACTATTTATTAATGATATACCAAATATTTTGAAATGTTAATGTTATATCGACAATTATTACAGAGTGACATAAATGTGACATGTGTTGAATGGTGTTACAAAATAGTGAGAGAAATTATTTTAAAATATCTAAACGATTTGTTTAAAAATAATAATTAATGACTAAAATTAAATTTAATTATATTTTCAAATATTAAAAATATATTTTATCATTAAAAATTCTTATTTATATTAAGATATAGCATAGGTGATTTTTCTAACTATTTTATTTTTAAATTAAATTATGATATGCACATTATTGCTTGTCTGCCTTATTTATTAAAATTGTAACAATTAATTTTTCAAAAATAATATACTTCCTTCATGGCATAATAATGTTGTCTTAAGTATTTTTTACATAGACCAGGAAAAATGATTAATAGATGAAAGAGAACAGACAAAATTAACTTTATTATTAATACTACATTAAAAAATAAAAATTACACTTATCAGGAATATTAAAAAAACAATAACTAATATTACATTAAAAAGTTAAAATGACATTTTTTTTATTATAAATAAATAAAAGAGAACAGTCATTTTATTTATTAAATTTACTTTTTCTTATCATATTTATTTATTTTCCCAAGAAGTAAAAGATGATGTATTAGATTTAGGGGAGACATTTGGACTTGGAAACGATAGTCAAAATTTGAACTTTAGTTAGTTAGTGCAAACAGCTAGCGGAAAGAGGTAAAAGAAAAGAAGGAAGGAAAACAAGAAAAGGTAAAGAGAGGGGGATGATTCAAAAACAAAAACTTTTATTCTTTTCCTTGCTATTTTGTACCCACTTTCCCTTACATGAAATGACAAATATTTCACCACGCGATCATGCCCCTTTCTTTCTCCAGAAACGAGGAAAAGGGACTGTATAAAATAAAGTCATCAGTTAAGTGCTGCATCTAGATTTAGTTAGGTTATATAGTGAGTCAGTAGTATAATTTTATTTATATCTGAAGTCTGAACAATGATGCTACCCGCAATATTTCACTTTATTTGGCATTATACGATAGAGGAAGCAGTGATAAATATTAGTAGCATCGATCAGCATCAGCAATCCCTTTCCGTCAATTTCCAAGCAAAAAGGCTTCCAAACAAAATGAGGACTTAGAGAGTATAGAAATCAAAAGTTACTTGCACAATATAGAAATTATCTTTCTTTTCCTTTTTCACCTACGAATATATCGATTTTATGGTTTCCCCGAGGTCATATGCTCAGTTTCAACTCTAAAGATTTTTCACCAACCAACTTTACCACAGGAGTGTTTTTTTTTTTTTTTTTTTAAGACAAATATATATTAATGAATTATACTCATAAACAAACAAAAAAGATGTCTGCTAAACTATAGCAACATTATCCAAAATGTCTGTGTTGTTAAATATTATTCAGAGGATTTAAGCACCATGACGAAAAATATATTACCGGTTTCCCTCCAGAGTTAACAAACAGCATACGTGCTATCTTATAAACTCTCACAGAAATTTAGTTTTTATCATTTAATTACTTGGTCCGGCTAGTCTTGAAAAATATAATTCATCGACATTGCAAATGTTCAAAATGTATCTTGATTTAATAATAATAAAAAAAAAAACGTAACTTATTAAAACGTACTGCTAGTAGTAGTATATTGCATTCCCGCTCTTTTTTAGTTTTTTCATTTTTTATTTTAGTTATAAAAGTTTGTGACAGATTTGAATCATAAAAGTCACCACTTTAATTAATTAATGCGGTTCGAATCATTGAATCAATGCGATTCTTTCTTATTGTCATCTCATTTTAAAACTGTTTAGTGCACTCTAATGGGGTTATGTCGATATTTTTCTCCACATTATTTGCGTGTCAATTGCTCAGAATATCGTGTTTTACTAAATACAATACCGAATCATGTAAAGATACCTTTTTCTCTTGTATCGAGACATGCTAATTCTTGTTCCAGTAATCATTTGACAATTTCTTCAAATTGCATATATATTTTGCAACATGTTTCAGTGTTGTTCAATTCATATCACCCACGTTTGATCTTTTTTGTGCAAAATTGTTTTTAAACAGCATCGCGAACATGATTATATGACCCAATAAATTAGAGGAGAGTCTCTAACCTAAAAAAAAGGTGTGCTCACATAAGAACACAGTTAGTAGGGTAGAGACTGGATTCCAGTCCATTCCAGGCTCAATGTTGAAAGATTGTGTATGTACTATCTCGTTTTTAATTAGGTTGCCAATATTTATTTATTTTATAAATAAATTTAATTGTTAATGCTTAGTTTTTTGTTAGTGGTAATTACTCAATTATAATGTGACTCGGCTGTCAATAGAAAGGATGCGATTACATGGTACTAATCAACATTATTGTACTAACTAAATGAAAACAATTGTATTGTAGGAGGGAAGAAGATATATACTGTATCTGTTTTTCTTTTATTGTCCTCCTGGGTGTGTTACAATTTTGTTAAGGTTAGTTTGTGGGATAAGATAATGAAAGACATGGTCCATGGACACGTGCAAATGATGGCATTGTCTTCCCCTAATGATGGATTTCCATTTTCCACCGCTTAGACCACTGTGTGGGATCCACCGTCCACGTCCTATCATTATCAATCGTGCGACCCAACTTCATGAGCCAATGTCCCTCTACTTAGGGTTTTGTATAAATACGGTAAAATAATTGTTTAATGAATAATGAGAAATATGAAAAAAATAATAAAATTAATAATCTTTTTTAATAATTAATTATTTATAAAAATCTTACATTTTTTTATCTAAAATAAAAAGATAAAATTATATGATTTTTTTAATTAACTATTAAAAATATAATTTTAACTTTTAATTTTTTTTTTGATATTTCTCTCTTTAAAAAAAATAAAAATTAATGTGTCTATCGAGAAATTACTCTATGTTCTTTATCTTTGACCGATCCACAATATTCACAATTTCAAAATCGGCTCTCTCTCGTTTACGTTCTTCATTCTCAAGTTGAGCTTATCATTTTAACTAAGCGACAAATCATCCCTGCCAAAGCCACGCTAATCTTATATCTTATGGTACATGGCCTTTCATTCACATTTTACTTATCCGTTATCAACCCCTCTTTTGTACCATAAGTAAGATATTCGTTTTGCCTTGAAAAAAATAGTTCAATAACGAATAATTTTAATTTTAAGATAATTTCATTGAAAAAGATTAACATTTATATTTTATATGCATGAATAGCACATCAAAATTAAATTCAATAGCTTTCAAATAATTTTTCTCCTTGTTATTAGTGTTATTGTGTTAATTAAAAAAAAATAGAGAAAAGGGAAGGCGATTGTGATTGAAATTTTGTTTGGTACGTTTTTTTTAGTGACGTAGATTGTGATTGAAATGCAATAATGAAGCTTTTTTTAGGTCTAGCGAGTGGCTACATAAACAATGCTGCTTTGGATATGTTTATATTTGAACAAATTATAAATTTCCAAACTCGGGTAGTATAAGGTTTCACTACTTTTACAGGAATAAGAATGATTTGTTTAGGAAAATCTTGTGTTCAATTTTCACATAAAATTTTCTTGAACCAAGTAAAGTGGTGTTATATATTACTATATACTGTGGTCATGAGGTGAGTCGTAGTAAAATTAAACATGTCTGGCTATTTTGCAATGAAATTAAGACTTTCGAAACATATTAGCTGGAAAACCTAAATCCTATAAAACTAGCATCAGAATCATGAAAACCTATATACTTGTGTATATATATAGGCATGCACGCACGCCATTGCCTCATTAGTAATTTAGCATGGATTGATTAGAGGGAAAATCTTGCGTTGTCGTGATTGAAGGGAGTTGAGATAAATGTGGTGCAATCAGATACGAGATCTGTATAATGTGAGGCCAAAAAACATGGCCTCAAGCTCATAATCTATAAATTGTCAACCTTGATATCATTATCCCACGATACTGATGTTCATATATAGTGACAATCTGGCCAATGGGATAAAAGATTAAAAAAGGTTACCTTTTAAACTAAACTTTCAACATAATGGCCCAAGTTAAGAATCAATGCAACTGGGTCATTAGTTTCAACATTATCTGAAGTTCAGTATTTACAAAGATACTGAAAATTTGCTCGATCTTATATATATATACTCGAGAAACATTCAGGTACAAATGAGCTGGTAAGCAAAAGGCACACCACATATCATAACACAACACAACACAACTCATCAAGGATAATTACGTTGTAGGACTAGGAAGGAATTCGGGATGTCATATCAGGTTAAGGGGCCAGGGGATGCAACTGAAGTTCTGAATGTTTGTAACTTTGTATGCTGTGTAATAAATGTCTATCGATTAATTTTTTAAATATTAAAAAAATAATTAGATATACTTAGGTAAGATAATTAATTAATTTTCATAATAACGGTTTTCCTATCGTATGTTTAATTAACTGGTAAATGTTAAGCTCTATTATTATACTAATTAAAATAATTAATTTAATATCTTCTTCGAGCATTATATTTACGTCATGCTTTTGGAGTTCCCTTTTCCCTTCTTCACATTTTTACCTTCAAAAGTGGTTTTCCCCCATGTTGAAAGGGAGCCATGGATCATACTTTTTTAGCAAAGCCAGCTTCTGCAATGATTTTTACTGGTCCAATCACATGTCCTTCAAAACAGATGATAAGTAAATGTTTTAGAGCTACTATCTCCTTTTGTATAATTTACTTATTAAACAATCCGTATAAATATCTAACTAATGCTCATATTTTTTTTAGTTAATTCGAAAACAAATGGAAAATTTTGAATAGAGGAGTCTATTCGATTAATCACCAAAACACAGGTGTGTGTAAGGGGTGTCCTTGCAAATTGCAGCAATTAATGATTACGGATTATCTTTCCAAATTTTTCAGAGCTAAATTTAAAGAGGTGTGTTTATGGGTTTGATTATTTTCATAATGCAAATGCTTTATTTGCTTGAGAATGGCTTTAATTTGTGAAATGATTGTAAATTGTTTCTAAGACAACAAAAAATTAGTGGGTGTAAGTCTTGGTTACTGATTTGAAATAGATGACATTAATAAGTAACTACACACCATATAAATTAGAGACAAAGTTGTTAAATAAGCAATTTTTTTTTTTATTACTCATTTCACAAATTAAAGTTATTCTCAAGCAAATAAAGCATTGGTTAAAATTTATTGTAATTTATAAAATTGTGAGAAAAAATATTAAATAAAAAGAGAAACTCTTAAAAGTTGATATATTTTTTTCATAAATTTTTGCACGGAGTAATAAACAAAGTTTGTATTGTGATCATCGTCTTAAAGGCTTTCATGCATAATCACGCGCAGCTTGCAGGTGCATGATTGTGATGATTGGCCATGATGTATTTTGACTGAGACACGTGTGCAGTTTGCCTCTCTCTCGTGCACCTGCACCCAATTTGAATGGCACGTGCATAACTAAAGGTTGGAATTACTACATGAATAAATATGTTTACTCACGTGCGGAGCTGGGTTGCTTAAAGAAGTGTGATTAGTTATCCTATTTGCCAGCTGCACTCAACACTCAATCATATGCAACGCGGGAAATGCGAATTATTGCCCACTTCTCACAGCTTTTCTTCATTCAACACACTCTACTAGTATATGTCATTACCTAAACATAAATTTAAATGTATATTAATATTAATATTACCAGTACCTCACAATTTTTTGCTGCTTATAGAAATATCCATGTATATATGGGTGCAGTTGATGTGTTTTGGAGGGGTTAAAATTTTTTTTTGGTTAAATTTATTATTTTTTATAATAAAAAAAATATTTTTTTTTGGTGATTGATTTTTTATATATCAAAATTTTGTTTTAGATCTCTATCTTTATATAAATGATTGAAACCGTTACAAATTATTTTTTTAATTGATTTTAATAATTTTTATCTAAATAATGATGATTTATGAATCATTACATATTTTTTAAAATATTTAAGTTATGTGTCATTAATTAATTGATGATAGGAATTTAAAACATAATTTTTTATATATTAAAAACATGAAGTGTAATAGAAAAAATTATTATGGAACAAATATAAAATTGAGATATATAGAATTAAAATATATTTTAATAATTTTTTAATACAATTATTAAAATATCTATTTTTTTTATAAAATCAATAAAAAGTTTAACAAAATTTTTTATTATTGATTTTTTTTAAACATTAAAAATAGAAGTTATTATTAAAAAAATTAAACAAATCTATTAAAAATAATTTTTTTATTATTTTATATATATTTAAAAGGATGCTGGTTAGGGGGGCTGAAACCCCTGCCTGCCCCCTTGCATCCGTCTTTGAATATAATTAGATATAACATACGTACTGCATTAGAAAAGCTATAAGTTATACAGTAATTAATAAATAGTATCTATTTTGCAATAAGTTGTTGATGTAAGTGTGGTAATACAAAGTTTTAAATTTAAGTCTCGTGATTGAATTGATAAAATCCTGTTAAAGGTAATCAGACAAGTTTCTAAATCAAGATTAATTATCAATAAATTCTAATATAAAAAAAAGTTAATAGTATCTATTTTATAAATATAATGCTTTAATTATAGAATAATGATTGCATGACTTATACTCCGGAAAAAACTTTAAACAACAATGAAAATCAAAATGGGACGAGGAATTAGCTTATATACGTGGAGTGTAAAGTAATAGTAGTAGTAGTAGTAGTTAGGAAATAGAGCAACAGTTCCCAAAAAAGAGTGGGAAATGGGTTTGAGAGAGCGAGTGAGTGAGTGTTTTGTTGAAAAGGACAAAGACGGCACTCATGATATCCCCCGTCTGGACGTCCCATTCATCCGTTTTTTATCCTGAAAAGCAGATCAAAGACAAAGGGCTTCCATTTTCAAGTTTTGGGATTGGAGGAATCTTTTTGCATTCCTCACTCACATCACTTTATTCACGAGCAAAAAAAAGCTTTGAAAGAGAGAGAGAGGCCACCGAAAAGCATGGATACCAACCTTATCATGAAAGCAAGAAATAAAAGATCACCCGATTTGACGGGCCAACACACACGCACAAACGCCTCGGCCTAGCTACGTCCACACGCGCTCGTTCTATCCATCCAGGCCTAAACTAAACAAAACAATTTCCAATTAATACAGTATACGAAAATGATTCTTAAACAGAATAATTAATAATGTGATAAGAAAGAGAGATGAGATAAAGAATTATGTTATTGTTATTGTTACTACTTATAATACTAATAATTTCTTTACATCTTGATATATAAATAAATCTGTAATTTTGGTGGAAAATAAAGCACTAGTTATAGTAATAATTTACCCTGTACGGTGCGATTTTGCTTTTTCTTTTAAAATTCTCTATGATCGAGTTAAACTTTAATTTATAGGTGGAAATTCGCAAGTCAACTACATCTCATAATTTGGTCTTGGGTTGTTGCAGGCAACACCTCATTTCCCACTTTATTGTAGCCTCTATATAACCATGGATCTCTCTATCCACCATGGGCTGCAGCATGAAGGTGCATCAGTTCACACGTGGATTGATCTGGGAGCACGAACCTTTCCTCACACTTGGTTGCAGCAAGAGATTACGCCCTCTTGCTCCCCAAACCCCTTCCGTTCCTTTCGATCTCAAGAGCTTCATCAGGCCAGAAAGTGGCCCCAGAAAACCCGTTTCCTCTTACGACGACGACACTACTAATAAGAAAGATCCACCTTCACCCCAAGCCCAGGTCCGTATTTATTATTATTATTTGATCTCTTAATTATATATACATATATATGCTCATCATCCATGCACGTACGTACACACTACACAGGTAGTTGAAACAACGCATCCAGGAGGGACACGGTGGAATCCAACGCAGGAACAGATAGGGATATTGGAGATGCTGTACAAAGGAGGGATGCGAACTCCAAATGCTCAGCAGATAGAGCAGATCACACTCCAGCTTGGAAAGTACGGCAAGATCGAAGGGAAGAACGTCTTCTATTGGTTTCAGAACCACAAAGCACGCGAGAGACAAAAGCAGAAGCGCAACACCCATCACACTACTGTTGTTACTTTGAAGGGGGACGAGGTGGAAGATAGTCCGTACAAGAAAAAGTGTAGGAGATGGGTATTTCAGTGCTTCCAAGACGACAAAAACATGTCATTACAAGAGGAACATACAACTCTCCAGCTTTTTCCATTGCACCCGGAAGGCAGATCAAAGGGTTTCACTTAATTTTATTCAACATTAATTTAATGCAATCAATGAATGTTGTTTAATTTGCGCGCCTTACTTTTCTTTTTTTCTTTTTATTGGGAAAGAAGAAAGACAAACTTGTCTCTGATTTCTGTACGTACTGTTCCCACTTAATGCTATATATTCCTGACTTTGGAACCGAACCAAAGCTATTTGTCTCCCTTTATTTGTTGATTTCAGCTACATGCATGGTTGTGTGATTTTGAAAACGATGGATCCTTTTGTCTACACATAAAATCAAACCAAGCTTTTTTAGGTTAAAAGGACGCACAAGTCCACGCACCTACTCCTTCTTAATTCTTCTTCCTCTTCTTAAGCCTTTTTTAGTTTCAAATTGAAAAGGCATAAGCTGAAATCTTATAAAATAATCACGTTAGATACTCCTCCACTCACCCATCATAAAGTAGGCCACCTCAAGTATCAACGGGTACATTCATATATTTTTTTTTCCACCATTGACATGCAAATTTCTTTTTACCACATAGTGCCTCGTAGGGCCATGGGAACCAGACTTGGGAGGGAAAGGAACAGTGGAACGCTAACGATTTGAAAATACAAGTCCGGACCAGTTTCATCTAGTCTACTGTGTCTGCACATATTAACAAGACTGTGGTAAACAGTAAAAGACTAATAAGATAGGAGAAAAGTAGTTATGCATTATCATGCATCGTTATTAAACTTATAAGATAATTGTCTATTTTTTTTTTGACAAAGTCTAAAATTATTTTAGACTTACAAAAATATTAGTTAAAAATCTACTTATTATTAATTAAATCATCATATTAGGATAAATTTTACTATCACATGATATATTTATTTTATTTCTAATTTTAGTAAGTAGTTCTAAGATAAGTAATGATGTAAATAATTTAAGTGTTTCACCTTGTTATTTTTTTTTAATAATAATAAAAAAAATCGCATCAATCTCTCACCTAAAAAAGTTAGTAAAATTAATATGCACATTATACATAGGGAGAAAGTGTGATAGAGGTTAGATATTTATGATTATAATATTCATTTGAAAATGAACATATATCAATCTTTCTGCTTTTCCTTTTCAGTGTACTAAAAATTTTTAAAAAACAAATTTATTAAATATTTAAATTTTATTATATTCTAAAATATCTAAAACTTATTCTCACCATCATCATTAAGAGTTGTTTCTTTCATTATAACTATCGCCATCAACACCAACATGGTTATCACTATCGTCAAGGCCACTGTTACCGTTACTATCATGATCATCCTTCCTATTGTTGTCGGCGGTGGTAGTGGTGGTGACAATAACGGAGACGATGACTATGATAGTAGCAGTGACGGTAACTTTGGCGGCAACAAGAATAACAATGGTAATCATGTTAGTGCTGACGGCAATAATCATAATAATGGAAGCAATTCTTGGTGATTGAGATTATAAGTCATTCATATTTTATGACGTGATAAAATAAATATTTTGAATATTTGATAAAAAAAAAATTTAGAACTTTGGATGCACTCAAAAAGTGAAACAGAGAGATTAAGTGAAGTTAATGTATCTTAACTTTTAAATGAATGTTCTAATCTTAACTGTCTAACTTAATCTAACGAATTAAAAATTTCATTCTCACATGAAATGGATTAGATACGATATTAATGATGAAATTTTATAATATTCAATTGAATATTTTTTTTATATTAGTTATTATTTTAGTTTTTATTTATAAGATTAATTACCTAATTTATTAAATTTAAGAAAGAAATTACTTTATCTAAAAAAAAGAATGTAATTAATTTAGTGTAAAGCAATAAATTTGTTATATATTTTTTTTCAAAACTACTATTATCATTAATATTTTTTTTTCTCTGTATGTAATATTTTGGTCCAAAAATAATTAATATAATTAAGAGACATTACGTAAAAACAAATACTTGGGTTTTATGGATGGCGAATGTATATGGGGCAACTAGTGGAAATTAGTAATCAACATTAAAATATTATTTATTTTTCTTATTTTTTACATTAAATAAGAATATTTTAATAATTTAATATTTAATTAAATATAAATTATTTCTTTCTCGTATCATAATCAATTATTTTGTTATAAATGAAGAGAGAAAAAATATTTTTTTAATTAATTATTAAATATTCTTATAAATATATTTTAAATAAAAAATAAGACATATTTTAATTCAAAATATATTAGTATTGGTTGCTAACATCCATCCACTACAGTGGACCAATCCCATATTAAATTAAACTTTTTATATTAAGTATGTGTTTGGTTTAATGTTTGAATCCGTGTTTAATGTCAATCAAATTTAATTTTAATTTTGAGTAACATGTTTTGCATATTCTACTTGTGATTCTTAAACAAATTTTGAGGTTTGAATTAATGTTATTGAGAGTATCTTTTATGTTTGAATTCAAAATTTTATATCGAATATTACTTTTAATTTGATTTTATATTGCAACATCCAAACATAAATAATGCAAAATCATTTTTAATCATATTAATTTTATAAAATCAATTTTCTCATCCCTTCTTCTAAACACACGAAACTCAATTTATAATACTATGTTGTGACGTTTGATTTTATTTTTTCAACAACACTTGGTCACTTACATAAACATACATCCAACACATAAATTTTAGACAATCAATAAAATTTTGACAAGCTGTAAAATTGAAAGAAACATTTATTAACTTTAAATTGATTCCTTCAAATAAGGTATTAATATATATAGTTTCCTTTAATAAAAACTTTATCTCATAATTTACTAATTAGATCAAAATAAATTTATTCTCAATATAAAATCATTCAAACCACAATCTTTTCACAATACCTAACAATGAGAAAAATATTGTTTTTTTTACTATGCATTAATTCATTCTTTATTAAATGTTCTATAATTAATACAATATAAATGATTAAATTGGTGATAAACAGAACAATTAAAAAAAAAATAGAATCTTCTAATTTAGATGATTTTTCTTAAACCCAAACCAAAGCAATACTAGAGCATATAATACTATTATATTAATTATAATGGATATAATAAATAAATAAAATCTAGTATTATATTATATAAAGATACAAAGATTAGATAAATAATTTCTGTATAAAAAAATTAGATAAATAATAAATATTATTTTCTAGAATTAAAAAAAAAAACTGCCAATTTAAATTGAGGATTCACAGCCACTATTCACTAGTTGAGTTATATAGGTCACACACTCCTCCAGTAAAGCCCAGTGCGGGTGCTACTATCCTTTTCGTTGCCGTTACTGCACTGATCGCCCTCGTCCCGGCGGATTTATCCAAAAAGAAAAAAAAAATTATAAACCTAAAAAGTTTTCCGTTTCTACAATATCTTTGTCCGAACAGAAATTCCATAAATAAATTATTTAGGTAGGGTTTAACATTTCCGATACTTAATCTACGTCAAGTAGTGCTTCAACCTAGTACCGCATTCAATTTTTCCAGAAAAAACAGAAAGAAAGACAGAAATGGCGCAAATTCCTGAGAACCCCACTATTGACGCGGCGGCGGTCGCTGCCGTTGCGAACCCGTCGCTGACCACCATCTCGTTGTACGTCGGGGATCTTGACCATGACGTCAGCGATCCGCAGCTCTATGATGTCTTCAACCAGGTTGGCCAAGTCGTTTCCGTTCGAATTTGCAGAGACGTCGCCACCCAACAATCCCTTGGTTACGGCTACGTCAATTTCAGTAACGCTCATGATGGTTTGTTTCTTCTTCTTCATCTCATTTGTTCTTGCATTCGTAGGATCAATCGCGTTTCTGCTTGCATTGATAGGGTTAATCGCATTTGTTCTTGCATTGGTAGGGCTAATCGCATATTCACATTTGTTCTTGCATTGATAGGGTTAATCGCATGGTTCTTGCATCGATAGGGTTAGTCGCTTCTGTTCTTGCACTGACAGGGTTAATCGCGTTTGTTCTTGCATTGATAGGATTAATCGCATTTGTTATTGCATTGCTAGGGTTAATCGCTTCTGTTCTTGCACTGATAGGATTAATCGCTTTTGTTCTTGCATTGATAGGATTAATCACCTTTTGTTCCTGCATTGATATGATTAATTACTTTTTGTTCTTCCGTTGATAGGATTAATCACTTCTTGTTCATGCAGCCGCAAAATCAATTGAAGTGCTAAATTTCACTCTGCTGAATGGCAAACCCATTAGGATAATGTACTCTCTCCGTGACCCTAGTGCTCGGAAGAGTGGTGCAGCCAATGTTTTCATAAAGGTTCATTCTGCTGATTCTTGAAACCCCCCCCCCCCCCCCCCGGTTGTTTTTATGATGAGTATTGAATTTTTCTTCTGCTTGCTTATTAAATCTTGTAATTTCTTGATTGATGGTGCAGAATTTGGACAAGGCAATCAATCACAAGGCTCTACACGATACATTTTCGGCTTTTGGGAATATTCTATCCTGCAAGATTGCGACGGATGCTTCTGGCCACTCTAAAGGCCATGGTTTTGTACAGTTTGAGAATGAGGAATCTGCACAAAACGCAATTGACAAGTTAAATGGCATGCTGATCAATGATAAACAGGTCTATGTGGGTCCTTTCCTGCGGAGGCAGGATAGGGAGAATGCTCTCATCGGTGCAAAGTTTAACAACGTTTATGTGAAAAATCTGTTGGAGTCAACGACGGATGCTGACTTGAAGGGAATTTTTGGAGAATATGGAGCTATAACTAGTGCTGTAGTGATGAGAGATGTAGATGGTAAATCAAAATGTTTTGGTTTTGTCAATTTTGCAAATGCAGATGATGCAGCTACAGCCGTGGCGGCTCTTAATGGAAAGAATTTTGATGGTAAGGAGTGGTATGTTGGAAAAGCTCAGAAAAAATTTGAAAGGGAGCTTGAACTGAAAGGGCGACATGATCAGAGCACAGTTGAGGCTGTTGATAAATATCATGGTACAAACTTGTATATCAAGAACTTGGACGATAGTGTTGGTGATGAAGAACTCAAGGGACTCTTCTCTGAGTTTGGTATGATAACCTCATGCAAGGTGTGTGAGTGTGGTTCTTTGTTTTGTTCATATCTGCAATGGTCAAATCTACATCTTCGTATAATGGTTCTTTTTATCTTCGTATAATGTGTTTCTTTATGCCGAATATGCAGGTTATGCGAGATCCAAATGGAATTAGTAGAGGATCTGGATTTGTTGCATTTTCAACTGCTGAGGGAGCAACTCGGGCTGTAAGTATGCAAAATGTTAGGGACTATCCTTAAATAATTGACAAGGAACTTTATTGCTCATATATCTATTGATACTTGTAGCTTGGTGAGATGAATGGTAAAATGGTTGCTGGCAAACCTCTCTATGTTGCCCTTGCACAGAGAAAAGAAGATAGAAGAGCAAGGTTACAGGTAATGGTATTGTTTGATTGAGAATAATGACACCTCCATCAATTGACAAATGGAAAAATTAGAGGTGAAGTGAAAAAAAGGCAGAGGAGGTTGAGCTGTCTTGTCCTATTAGATGTTCTAATGGAAGGAAAACAAGTTAATACAAGTTTGTCTTAAAATCAGGAGAAGGATATAGTTTTTTTTTTTTAAAGCAAGGAGAAGGGTATAGTTTTCTGGTCTAATGATTTCGGATTTTGTAGGTTGTGATGTTAATTTTCTGACAGCATAATTGCTTTTATTTTTTGGGGCATGTTATTTACTTATTTCATACAGGCACAATTTTCACAAGGGAGGCCTGTTGCAATATCCCCAACTGTTTCACCTCGAATGCCACTATACCCTCTAGGGGCTCCTGGAGTAGGCCAACAATTTTTGTATGGGCAAGCACCTCCAACCATCATACCTCAAGTAATTAAAAAGAACTTGTTATCATTGTTTTCAATTTTTAGTTTGATGATATCATGTTATTAGAAGACCTGTCTTGGGATAAAATGTGAATTTCACCTATATTAGCTTGTGAATTCTTCATGATTTAGTTGGTTTTAAGTTTTTACTCGTGCATGATGGCCCTACAGCCTACTTTTTATGTTTTAATGTTTCAATCGGTTGTGTTGTATTCTGTATTTCTGCTCCTGCATTACTTCTTTGTTCCAATATTAGATGACATTTGATCTTCATCACAGGCTGCATTTGGTTATCAGCAGCATTTTGTTCCTGGAATGAGGCCGGGTGGTGCTCCAAACTTCTATGTTCCACTGGTTCAGCATCAGCAGGGTCAACAGGGGCAGCGCCCTGGAGGACACCGAGGAGCAGGTCCTATGCAACAGCTCCAGCAGCCACTGCCATTGATGCACCAACAGGTCTTTATTCTGTGCACCTTCAGTGATTTCTGTTCTGTTTCCCTTTTTTAACCCTTGCATTTACTGTTCTCCGTGCCTGATGTTGGGATACTTATTACTGTGGTTTCAGATGCTTCCAAGGGGTCATGTCTATCGATATCCTCCTGCCTCCAATATGCAACTGGCAGGAGTATCTGGAGGAATGGTATCTTATGGCATTAATCAGCCAATGCCCATTCAGGCCCTGGCCACTTCCCTTGCCAATGCTACTCCTGATCAGCAGAGGACTGTAAGACCTGTTTCTGGCTTTAATTTCACCACATTTGTGTTGAGTACTGATTGTTTCATGCGCACTAGAAAATTGTCATATTGACTCATTATGAATGGTTTTGTAGATGCTTGGTGAAGTTTTGTACCCGTTAGTAGATAAGCTGGAGCATGAAGCAGCAGCAAAGGTTACTGGTATGCTTTTAGAGATGGACCAGCCTGAGGTATTACATCTGATTGAATCACCAGATGCTCTCAAGGCAAAGGTTGCTGAGGCCATGAATGTGTTGAGAAAAGTTACACCGCAGCAATCAAACAGCCCAGCCGATCAACTGGCTTCACTCTCTCTGACTGATAATCTTGAGTCTTAGATTCTGAACGTCAGTTTACAGGAATACACATGTTCTTTAAACAGTCACAGTTTTGTGTTTCTGGCTTTTTGTAGGATTAGCAAACACTCCTTGGAGTAGCTTTTATTGATTTGCAGTTTGCTTTGGTTTCTCTTCGATACTAAGTTTGACATGACCGTCTTATTTTGGCCCAAGTTTTCTTTAAAAAAAGATTAGCTTTCAGCTTTTAACCGTGTTTCATGCTAACTTTAATTTCCCATGCTTCGTTTGTTTATATGCTCTATGGTTAACAAAAAATTAAATAAAGTGAGAGGGAGGAACAAGGCAAGATTAAAGCCAAAATCTATTCTTTCTTTTTTATTTCAAATTCTTTCTTTACGCAATTCACGCCTTTTGGAAGTTTTTCAAGAATCCTAATGATAATATTCAAGATGCCACATAAAACAATATGTGAAAATATTGTGAACAAATGAAGTTATTTTATACACACTCAGTTCAATGTATATTTACTTAGTTATACTATACCACATTATAAACTGTTTAAATCCATATAGAAATTCATTCAATTTGATTGAGTAGAATACTTGAGAATATAAATTACTTGTTTCAAACAAGTTAAATTCTCCAAACTTTCTACCAATCTTATTATATTATAAAGTTGGCTAGCTTTACACTTCAATATAACGACAGGTAAAAAAACATTCACCTTGTAATCATGTTTCTACCAAAATTTAGCTAATCATTTCGTTTGTTATTTTTTCTCTAAAAGATGTCTATTCACTTCCTGCATAATTGGTTTGGTCTCTTCACTTCCTCTCACAGTCACCCTTACCTTCCCTATTTCCCTTTAATGTGTCTCTCCAATAAAGAATAAATCCTCTTTGAGGCTACCAGGTTGTTGTTGTTGTTGTTGGTGCCCTTTCTCACCTCGCTGTTTTCTTTCTTTATTTTTTGGATCTCATCGTGATTTTTTTCTCCGTTGTTTTGCTTTTTATTTTGTCTGCATTGAAGTAGGAGTTTGGTAAAATTATTTTACTGTCATTCTATTTAATAAATAAATAATTAAACAAGGCAATTATAATTCAGTAATCCATTGTCGTCCAGCGGTTAGGATATCTGGCTTTCACCCAGGAGACCCGGGTTCGATTCCCGGCAATGGAATTTTTTTTATATTTTTGTTACTTGATACTTCAATACAACATAGGGAAAAATATAGTTTATTTACTTAAATTAAAAAAAGACAAGAATGCTACTCACTTTTTTTTAACGTTTAATAATTTCTAATAAATTTTAATTTTAATAAATAATAGAAAGTGTGTTACAAGAATTTCTCAAAGGGACAATAGATCTCGAAAAAGTTATCTATAGAAAACTTGGAGTTCTGTATGTAGGCAAAACACAGCTAAGATTGACGGCAGATATTTGCAAAGCCCATATACTCATTATTTTCCATCTTCTCAACCATGTTCTCAATTCCCACTCCACCTGTGATCATACCCAACAGGAGAAAATAAGTGCCATGTTTGAGTAAACCAATCAATTAACAACAAAATAATATACAATGATGGAACAGAATGCCAAAACTTCCAATTAAAATCACGGATTGGAGTACCTAAACTGATTGCGCTCAAAAAAATGGTGAATGCTAGTACAAAGATGATGATGGATGCTCGACCGAAGATAGCAATTATCTTTCTCACCACATGCTGTCCAGTTAATGCAGCTATGGTTGCAATCAAAATAAAGTAAGAAGCTGCATATCCATACAAAAAAGAAGATATTAGTCCCTTTCATAAACCATTAGTTAGTTTTATTTATTGTGTCTTACTCTTACCATAGGGTACTGGGAAGCGTTCTAGAAGGTAATATTGTACCACTGACATGGAGGAAGAGAAAACCATAGCAAAAGTTGATGTAGCACTAGCAACCTGCCACAGAGAAGAGAACACATCCATCAAGGCTCTGATTGATTAATGATTGTTCTAGCTAGGAAACCTTTCCTATAGGCTAGTAAATGGTCAAGTACCTGAGGAGGAATTCCCAACTCCAGAAAGAGTGGTCCCAAAATGAAGCCACCACCTAGACCAAGCAGTCCACTAACTATACCAGCTATTATTCCACAGGAACAGTAAAGGCAAATCTTGTGAAGCTTCTTCCAATCTGTAATTTCCTTCCCCTTTGATGCAATCACTCTAGTTCCATTGCACAAGCATATGGCTTCATAAAGTGTAACTGAGACTGCAATAGGCACCTTAAAGTGACAAATTGGCAAGCCAAATTTCATTTAGATCATTTAGGAAAATCATGTTATGCAAGTTGCGGCAAAGATAACACTTGTGTGTGTTAATATGTACTTAGAATGTTTACCTGCAAAGAATTAAGAACCCAGTACAGTATGGAGCAAGTTCTAGTGTATGTCTGCATTAAAACAATTAAGAGGTGCATTTTCAGTAAACATAACTTTATGCCTGTGTCTGAATCAGATAAACAAAACAAATATAATAACTTAACTACCTTAATAATCTGAATGATGAGAAAAGCCACCCAGACATACACAAGGACTAATAGTTCTTTCCAATAGATGTTCTTTAGTAAAGGGACCTGCACACCAGAATTTACCACAAACATGTGAGACAAAAAAAAAAAACTTCAATAAAATTCCTATAAGGAATGCCTTGAATGGCCATTGGAATCACCTCCTCATCTCGTGGATCAGCTGAATCAGCTGGTAGTGACTTATAGTCTTCTTCAGAAACATCTGCATTAAGGAGTAATTGCAATAGTGTTTTAGCAGTAATATTGGAGTTTTTTCTACTAGATCTTTCCAATGTTAATTAAGAACTAAAGGTTTGATGTTATCTAAAAGTAGCTAGTTCTTATTTGTGTTATTGAATATCAAGTTGACATTAGTGTTCAACCATTTGTTCTGCCAGATGATTGTTTGAATAAGTTATTTTTTCCATTTAATTTTTACTTACTAGTGCACTTGAACATACTCATCAACATGAAACTAAAATTCCTCAATTTGTTGGCATGGTATATATGAAGTTCTAAATATGATTTTTCGCTTCTCTTATAATTCTTTATAGCAGTCATAGCATTTCTTTTCCTATTATTCAGGGTTTACACAACTAAAATAGGACCTATAAGGAGAAAATGAAGTTGTTCCTAAATTCTTCTCTGATAAATCTTATTATTCCTCTATATTTTCAGCAGTATACTTATTTTGTTTCTTGCAGTTTTCAGATTTTGCATTAATCTTTTATGTAGATGCTGAAAGTTTCTCTACATTTTACAGGAAGGTTTACAGGGACTTACAACCAGGAGAAGAATCTGATTCCAACATCTTAGCCGCTTCCTGAAATTTCAGTAGCACAATCCTCTTGATATCAATTAGAAAACAAAGAAAATTCAACTTTAGAATTTTAAAAGTGAACAAAGGTATGTTTACCTTTTTCATAATTGTTTCCTTTTTCCATGTATCTATGCCTTTGAATAAAGCTTTTGTGGATGTAGCTGCAACCGATTAGTTTCATTAAAAATCAAACAAATTATAATAAGGTATTCAGAATAGAAAGGCAAATAAATCATGTCATATGTACTATGTAGCATAAGCTGGTTAATAAATATTAAAAAAAAAGTGTAATATGTTGGCCACAAAAGATAGATTAATAATACTCATGCTAAGTAAATACTACTAATGATTACCAATAAATAAGATGATAAGCAAAACCGTGACCATCCAATCAGCAAACATGACATTAAATGCAACACCAATGCTTATTCCTAGCATTAGCATAGGCTGGAAGAGTAAAGCCAGATCATAATCTATAACTGGCAAGTCTAGTGTTGGGTGTCTAAACCTCAGGTTGTAGTATACAGTTGATACCGCTGCTCCCATAATCATACCTACAATTATCAAATAACAGTTAAATATGTATGGAAAGAAAATATATACATGCACCCTTGGTTTTGTAGATCAACATTTACTTGTGTACCATGAAAGAATAAACAGAATAGAGCAATATATATATACTAACACTTAGAAAGGGCTGTGGAAGACTTAGCATCAAAACCAATGACCAAAGTGAGCATAGGGATAAAAATCCCTCCACCTCCAACACCACCTACACTACCCAACGCAGCTCCAAAAAATCCAACAATCGACCCTACTATAATTCTCCAACCAAACATCATTTCCTGCATTTCAGACCAACATGCCAACATCATCAAATAAATAACAAGTAACTAAAAAAAAACATAACAAAAAATTAGTGATTCATGACATATATGCAAACGTGTTTGATAAACTCACAGGCCAAACATGGTCACCGGAAGGCTCTCCATCGTTCCAGAAGAAATCAATTATACTATTCATAACTCCTTGCCTTTCTTTGGCAACAAAAGTCTCAGGTTTTGGGTCTTTCAAAACTCTTTCTGCTAAACTGACATTGTAGGCCATAATAAGGCTCCACGAGACCAGCCATATTGTTGTTGCTGCTGCTCTTGAAGTCTTCTTTTTCACTTCTATAGCCATATGTGATGTAGAACAAGTACAGGACCAATGCTATATTATATGCTACCTCTTTCTCTCTGTGTTTTTCTTCTTCTTTTTTTCTCTGCTTCTTATTTTTAATGCAGGTTGGTTCTACAAGTATAGTTGAGGTAGGAAACTATGAAAGTTAAGGACTAAGGAGTGCATTGTTTAGTACCATGATCCTCTCTTATATATATAACAAAGCCACACTTTCTCTCTCCCTCTTGCCTTCTATTGTTATAATAATGATTAGTTAACAAAAATATTTATACTAATATTACACAGAAATTAAATTAAAAGTTTTTATATTGTTTATTCACAGTTGAAGTTTTAGTAATAATTTGAAGACAAATTAAACATGATGGTCAACCCAGCGGGTTATGACTGTTCCTGCTCCATCAGAGTAAGGAGAAGTTAATTACAAACACCCAGTACGTAGTTCCAAGGCGCTCTAGGAAGCTTCATGAAACAAGTTATTAGGCAAACTTAATGTTGAAGCATTCAATCGTAGAGATAGATAACTGTGCGTCCTTGCTAATTAATCCAATATCACAGCAAAACTATGAAGCTTCATGGTAATTTCATTGGTTGTTTTTGTTTATGGACTCGCGATGCGAAACAAAAAACAATGTACAGTAGGACCCATCTTGGGTAGGTGGGTTAAATGGCATTTTCTATCTTTCTACAGATAAATCCTGCAAACAAGTTGCAAGATGAAATAACCAAGCTCAACCTCCTTCCTTCCTATAGCACTTTCTTTCAAAATTATTATATATTGAGTCCCCACTCCGCAGAACATGAAAAACGCTCCTAATTAACTACCTAGTACCTACTATATATTGAGCTTGTAACAATATATATTAACAGTGCATTCATGCTCAAGCACGTAGCAGGATCAACATCAACACCTATCTAACAGAATAGAAAAATGTCATCCATAAACCAATAGTCACAGTTTTGTGTTTCTGGCTTTTTGTTTCCTGGATTTGCAGTTTGCTTTGGTTTCTCTTCGATACTACTTAGTTTAGTCGAAATAAATGACATAAGCACGTACGAATGAACTTTATTGTTTGATATGACCGTCCTAGGTTCTCCCGAAATTTGATCTTTTGTCTGTTACTTTTTACATCAAATCAGTATTTGGACGAGTTTGATAAAAAAAATCATTTTTATAAATCAGATTTAATTAAAATTTATTTTCAAGTGTGATTTATGTTAAATTATTTTTAATATAAAATTTAATAAATATGTGAAAATTTATTTTAAATCATTTAGATTCATAATCATTTTTATAACACGTACTGACTTTTTTTTTTTTTCATGTTTTGATCGCACTATAAAATTTATTACTTTATTATAAAGTATTTTCCCCTTATTTTGAAGCCGTATGTTTGTCATTATTAATGAGTAGAATATCTACATTAGAAACTGTTGACCCAGAAGATTTTTAGTTTTATTAATAATTTAACGAGAGTGGAGTGAAGTGCATTTGGAAAAGAAAAGGCGTGGGACTAGAAAGAAACGATAGCTGTTTAACCTTCTAATCCATCCCTTGTCTGTGATAGATACCAGAGCTAGCTGGGTACGCTCGCTCCCTCTCTCTCTCTGCTCTTGTTTATTAGTATTATTACTTGAAGTAGCATGCAGGTAGTTTAAGGATTGGTTTGGTTTGAGTTTAAGATTAAATTTAATTGAGTTTCTTGGTTGTGAAAAAAAAAATCAACTAATTAAAATTAATTTGATTTGAATTGTGGGTTTGTGGGATGAATTACATCCGATGAACAAGATGAGAAGCACAATTGTAGATCTGTTTTCTAGGTTGAAGTAATAGAAAATCAACATTTTCTATATTTCCTGTACTTCAAAGTTCAAACGTCCTTTTTCTGACAAAAAAAAAACCTACCCTACCCACAGACCAAGAACAAGTCTTGCAATTCCTCAAGATTCCTTTTCTTTTCCCTACCGAACACATGTCCAAAAAAAGAAAAAATCATCAATGCAATGCCCCTGAAACAAAATCGTGCCCAATTTAAACCCATAGGAGAAGATGAACGATAGCTGAAATGTAATCGAACCAAAAAATACACAACTTTTAATTATTTTTTTTTATTGCTAACTACTAATATTTATTTATATACTTAATATCAAATACAAATATTTTAAGTGTTGTCTAAATAATTTAAAAAATAAAAAATATTTCAATTAAAAAATTAATTATAGAAAAATAAATCTTGATTTAAATTATAATAATACTAATATTTGTGGGTATTAGTAGTTCTTTGGATTTTTTTTCTATTCCTTCTATTAAAATTGTGTGGTCAATTTAAATTGTTGACCTCGAAATGTAAATTTAGATGAGTTTATTTTGTGGTTAAATGCTACTGGGTTGTCAAGCTTTCCCTAGATTTGACTGGTTTAATTTTTAAAATTGGTACTTGTTTAAAACTAAAACTAGTTGCCGAGTGCCGCCGGCAATGGGCCAGTTTTTTCCCATTTTATGTGATAGTGGGTGATTTAATGTTTCAATTTTCATTATTAGAACAGTTCAATTTCTTTAGTAGTAGTTGTTATCTCCTTCAATCGTTCTAATCAAAACCTTCAGATAATGTAACAGGATAATTATTGTAAACATGTAACAACATATTGTAGAAAGAAAAAGTTCTGATAGTGCATAGAAAATCAAATTGAATTGATATCTCATTTTTTCTACTATTGCTTTCGTGCAGCTGCATCTGGATTTTATACAAGACTCGAGACAAGTTGAAACTAGAACACCCCTGGACTTTGTACACGTTGCAATTTACAAGGAAGTACCTACAACTCTAAGCTCTCTGCAACACATATCTGAATTCTGTACGTGACTGTTTGAATGATGAGTACCCATGCCGTTGAACGTGTTTCTGAATGCTTCGTCAAGCCACATTGTCGACCCAGCCAAGAGTCGAAACAAATATGCAATTTAACACCTTGGGATATTGCAATGTTGTCTGTCCACTATATCCAGAAGGGCCTTCTCTTCAAGAAGCCTACTTCAACACTTGTTGATCAACAAGATTTCATAGAGAATCTTTTGGAGAAGCTCAAACACTCTCTTTCTCTTACACTCTTCCATTTCTATCCATTGTCTGGTAGCCTTGTCACCCACAAAACCCAAGACCCTCCTTCTTATGCTGTTTTCGTTGATTGCAACAATAGTGATGGAGCTAGATTCATCTATGCAACTTTGGATATGACCATTTCTGACATACTATCTCCCATTGATGTCCCATCTATTCTTCATTCATTCTTTGACGATCACAAAGCAGTCAACCATGATGGTCACACCATGCCGTTGTTGTCCATCCAAGTCACTGAACTAGTGGATGCTGTTTTCATTGGTTGCTCTATGAACCATGTTATTGGTGATGGCACTTCTTATTGGAATTTCTTTAACACATGGTCTGAGATCTTTCAAGCTAAAGGGAATGAATACGAGGTTCCCATTTCACGCAATCCTATTCATAATCGCTGGTTTCCAGAGGGTTACGGTCCATTAATCAATCTTCCTTTCAAACATGAAGATGAGTTTATTAGCAGATTTGAATCACCCAAGCTGAGAGAGAGAATCTTCCACTTTTCAGCAGAGTCCATTGGCAAACTAAAAGCAAAGGCCAACTCAGAGTGCAATACAACCAAAATATCTTCATTCCAGTCATTATCAGCACTTGTTTGGAGATCCATAACGCGTGCGCGCTCTATACCACACGACCAGAGAACAACTTGCAAGTTGTCCACAGACAATCGATCAAGAATGGAACCACCTCTGCCTAAAGAATACTTTGGAAATTCGCTTCATGCAGTGAGTGGTGAAGCCACGACAAGGGAATTACTTGAGAATGGTTTAGGATGGGCAGCATGGAAGTTGCACCTTGCTGTTGCAAATCATAATGCCAGTGCTGTTATGGATTTTCTCAAAGAGTGGTTAGAGTCTCCTTTCATATACCAACTTGGACGTTTCTTTGACCCCTTCTGTGTGATGATGGGTAGCTCACCAAGGTTCAACATGTATGGGAATGAATTTGGAATGGGAAAAGCAGTGGCAGTTAGAAGTGGCTATGCCAACAAATTTGATGGGAAAGTGACATCATACCCAGGCCGTGAAGGAGGTGGAAGCATTGATTTGGAAGTGTGTCTTTCGCCGGATACAATGAGCGCACTAGAATCAGACGAGGAGTTCATGAATGTAGTTTCAGTGTCCAATTCCCTGTGTTAGTTTGCTATAATATACGAATGCAGTTATGCATGTTCACGACAAACATGTTATGTTACACAGTTCTTTCACTGGAAAAATATCAGTGTATGAAATGATAATTTATGAATCTCAGTTTATGTTTATAAAGGATTCTGCAAAGATCAAATTAGCGTACCATGATCAAGTTAGAGAAAGTTGTGACTGGAGTCATGTCTCTTTTTTATTTATTTCTCTAATAAAAATGATATATCTATTTGAAAAAAAGTTTAAGCTTGTGTTTAAATGATTTTTTTTTTTTACCTATTGTAGTTTTTTAATTGAAGAGAATAAAGAAAACAAAAATAATTGGTGTAGGTGAAAATTTTGGCTGTCTATTGAGGCGGCCACAAACAATGATGGATTATAACTCATAAGCAATATTTTGTTAAAATAGGATTAAATTAAGGGTAATGATGGATACTCCACCGATCTTTCTGAATATGATGCAGAAATGCTATTATAATAATTATAGCGTTGGATGCATTGTATTGTATCGCTTTGTCTTTTCATTGATGCTGTTAGCCATTTTTTACTTGCCTAATAAGATATTCTGAACTTTTGAGCCATGTTTAGATGTTGAACATAAAAGATAGGCCTAAACGCTTTTGCTCATGTAAGCATTTGGTGTTTTAGTTATTCTAAATTAATATATTCTATTGGCAGAGTTCGTAGCAAAACGAATTTGCTTTCTCCTCCCCCGGTCATTTTCCAAGACCTTCCCGCTATTCTAATGGGTAAAGAATCTTCCTAGCAAAACTCAAAAGCCCGTTTGCTTCTTTTTTATTTTAATATTCTAATAGGCCAAAGGTTCAAACTTTCTCAACAAGCATCTGCATGCATGTCCCTACTATTTATTGGTTCCGAGTTCGCAAAGGAAATTATACTACATCTTAATTAATCTGTCTGCAACACAAATAGAAGTTGTGTGTACTGTGTCCCTATCTGAATCATGGCTACCCCTGTCGTTCGACGCATTTCAGAATGCTTCGTCAAACCACATGGTTTAACCGAAGTGTCAAACCAAATGTGTCACTTAACCCATTGGGACATTGTTATGTTGTCTGTGCACTATATCCAGAAGGGTCTACTCTTCAAGAAACCTACTGCAGCACTTGTTGATCAACATGATTTCATAGAGAATCTGTTGGAGAAACTGAAACACTCTCTTTCTCTCACCCTCTTCCATTTCTATCCATTGGCTGGCCGCCTTGTAACCCAGAAATCCCAAGACCCTCCCTCCTATTCTGTTTTCGTTGATTGCAACAACGACAGTGATGGAGTCAAATTCATCTATGCAACTTTGGACCTGACCATTTCTGACGTACTCTCTCCCGTTGATGTCCCACCCATTGTTCAGTCATTCTTTGATCATCATAAAGCAGTCAACCATGATGGTCACACCATGCCCTTGTTGTCCATCCAAGTCACTGAACTAGTGGATGCTGTTTTCTTAGGTTGTTCCATGAATCACTCTGTCGGTGATGGCACTTCTTATTGGAACTTCTTTAACACATGGTCTGAGATCTTTCAATCTCAAGCTCAAGGAAGGCATGGAAGTGAAGTTCCCAATATTTCACACCAACCCATTCACAATCGCTGGTTTCCAAAAGATTGCAATCCAGTGAATCCACCAATAAATCTTCCTTTCAAACATGAGGACGAGTTTATAAGCAGATTTGAAGCACCCATGCTGAGAGAGAGAGTCTTCCAGTTTTCAGCAGAGTCTATTGCAAAACTGAAAGCAAAGGCCAACTCAGAGTCCAATACCACAAAAATCTCTTCATTCCAGTCACTATCAGCACATGTTTGGAGATGCATAACTCGTGCATGCTCCCTACCATATGAGAAAAGAACAAGTTGCAGGTTAACCGCAAACAATCGATCAAGAATGGAACCACCTCTGCCTTATGAGTACTTCGGAAACTCAGTTCATAGGTTGATTGTAGAAACAACAGTAGGGAAATTACTTGAGAATGATCTAGGATGGGCAGCATGGAAGGTGCACCTGGCTGTTACAAACCACAACGACAAAGTGGTGCTGCAATCACTCAAAGAGTGGTTAGAATCTCCTTTAATCAATCATCTTGGTCAGCCCATGGACCCTTACGTTGTGATGATAAGTAGCTCACCGAGGTTCAACATGTATGGGAATGAGTTTGGAATGGGAAAAGCAGTGGCAGTTAGAAGTGGTTATGCCAACAAGTATGAGGGAAAAGTGACATCATACCCAGGGAGTGAAGGAGGTGGTAGCATTGATTTGGAGGTCTGCCTTTTACCACATATAATGAGCGCTCTGGAATCAGACAAGGACTTTATCAATGCACTTTCTGTTTAATTTCCAATCACTACTTTGCTACTGTGAAACACTGGAATATAATAAAGTGATGCATTAAACGACTTTTGGATACATTTTCATATTGGTAGGATTTGATAAATTTATAATACTACTAACAGAATGATGATAAGTCATTTAATAAATATATATTAGTATTAATATATGATATTTTAAAAAATTACAAAGTAACCTTATTATTATTTGTAAAAATATTATATAATTTTATTAAATTTCATTTGAACCCGTCCTAATGTTTATAATTTCAACTTATCTTAAAAAAATTAAATCCCATTGTTCTAAAACACGTTTCATGCTCCTTATTGTTTGCTTTCTATTTCGAGTTTCTTCTCACGCTTTTTGTTGTTTCTTTCTTCTTCTTTTTTCCTCCATTACTTCACTCTCACGTTTTCCTTTTCTCTCTTTTTTGTTTCTTTCTTCTTTGCTTTTAATTATTCTATTTTATTATATATCTATTATCTATAAAAAAAATATTTTATTAATTATTATACTCATTTTCTTCTTTCTTCTTTTTCAATTTTTTTTTGTGCAATTCAGTTTTTCCTTTTAACATATATTTCTTTTAATTTTATGTTTTCCTTTTTTTTTTCCCTTTTTTATATTTTTAAAAAAATTATTTTTTTAATCAAATTTTCAAGACATTTTTCTTATTTTTTCATATGTTAAAAATTTTCATTACTTTCAAAATATTAAAAAATTATCTTTGTTTTTTTAATATTTTAAAATTTTCATTTTCTTTTTAATGTTGAAGGTATTATTGTTGTTTTCTCAAATTTTTATATTTTTTTAAAATTTTCAAAATATTACTCTTGTTTTTTAATTTTGTAAACAAATTTCAAGAAATTCATCTTGTTTTTTATACTTTAAAATTTTCATTTTTTTAATTTTTAGGTCATTATTCTTATTTTTTAAATATTTTAATTTTTTTTAATTTTTAAGACATTTCTCTTGTTTTTTTTTTACATTTTTAAAAATAATTTTTTTTTCAAATTTTTAACACATTATTCTTGATTTTTCATATTTTTTTCAAAATTTTAACACATTACTCTTATTTTTTAATTTTTTTTTAAATTTTAATACATTTTCTTGTTTTTTCATATTTTTTAAATATTTTTTTTAAAAAAAATTTAAGATATTATTCTTATTTTTCATTTTTTTAAAATTTTTCAAGACATTAATCTTATTTTTTAATATTTTAATTTTTTTTTCAAATGTTCAAGAAATTTATAGTGTTTTTAGATTTTTCATTTTTAAAATTGTTTTCGAATCATCTTCTTATTTTTTCATATTTTAAAACTTTTCATTTTTTTAAATTTTTAACAAATTATTATTGTTTTTAATATTTTCAAAATTTTTATTTTTTTAAAAATTCAAGACATTATTTTTGTTTTTTTTATATTTTTTATTTATATCTTTTTATATTTTTCTTTAAATTTTTAAGACATTACGTACTTTTATTTTGTATTTTGTATTTTTATCTTTTCATGTTTTTCTTTAAATTTTCAAGACATTATTTTTATTTTTATTTAATTTTTATTTTTTTATTTTTTTTTACATTTTTATTTTTTTTCATATATTTTAAATTTTTTATTTTCTTTCAATTTTTCAAGACATTCCTCATTATTTTTAATATTTAAATTTTTTTATTTTTTTCAAATATTTAATACATTACTATTGTATTTTTAATTTTTTTAAAATTTTTTCTTCAAAATTTCAGGACATTCATTCTGTTTTTAATATTTTTAAAATTTCTTATTTTTCAAATTTTTAAGACATGGTTTCTTGTTTTTTTATTATTTTTTCTCATAAAATTTCATCACATTATTCTTGTGTTTTCATACTTTTAAATTTTCATTTTTTTTCTCTTGTTTTCAAAACATTCCTTTTAAAAAGTTAAAGTTAATTTAATTATATTTAATTTTAATAAGTAATTATATAAATTTATCATCCCATTAGTATAATAATAATACAATTTTATATAATATTTAGCATATTATTTTATAAATATCTCAACAAAAAATAAATATCATATTGATATAATTATAATAATTTAATATAAATAAAAAAGTAATTATTATAACAAAAATTAATATAAAATGTAAAATAGAGTGGGATGGAGGAGGGAAGGAAACATGTGGAAAGTAGGAATATGGGACAAATGAAATGAAGGAAATAAATAAATAAATAAAAATCAAAAGAAGAAAGAATACAGGAGAAGGGTGGTGTGGGTGAAAAAGAAATTGGAGAATTTTTCAGTCAGGAAAAAAGACGTGGTGCATAAGTAAAAAAATTTGATAATATGTAGAAGATTATAAAATTTTTAATTTATAAAATTATATGGTGGTGGCAAATAAAATAATAAAAAAATTAAATAAAAACTTAATTGTAAATTTATTGAAAGTTTATTTATTAATGCTGAAACTAGTTGTTTTATTTCTACTTTATCGAGTTGAGAAAATGTACAAGTACATGTTGAAATGTAAATGTTACATGAAATTATTCATGTTTTGGATAATAATTTTCTAAGGATTGAAGAATTACTTTATTTGATGGGATACAACCCATGCTTAAATAACTCCTGAAAAGATAATCTGAGTATTTAAGACTTGTAGTTAATTGATGATAGTGACAATATATAATATGAGTATTTAAGAAACAATTAAAGAATTGAATTTATTTTTGTAACTAACAAGTAGAAAAATAAAATATTTATTTAATTCTATTTTAGTAAAATACATTTTGTTTCAAAATTTTCCTTTAAAAACCAATTCAAGTATATTATTCGATTGTGCAAAAAGTCATTGAGATTTTCAGCCATCTTTTACTTTTCTTATAAAGATGAGTAGCCATATGGCAGACATATCTGACCAACAAATATTTTATCAATTTGTCAAAATAAAATAAAATTATACTACCAAAGAGACAAAATTTGACTAATATTATTCTCCTTAAAAAAACCATCAATATTCAAACACCTTTAAGGATAGAAATAAAATGCCACTCATCAAATTAAAGGTGATAACCTAGCTCACGTTAAATTTAATTAAGTTAAATAGAATTTGTTTATTAAATAAATTAGGTTGATTACTACCTTATAATAATACTACAGTGTATAGTTATTTAATTGGTAGATTGTTACCTTATGTACTGCCTTAATTCTTAGACATGTACATGTAATAATTTCTTTTATGGTTTATACATATGTAATGATGAAACTAATGAATTTTATTAGTTACGTCAGACGAAAAATTTACTCAACGTATTTAATAATATTAACATGCATAATTTAAGTTATTATATATACTAAATAAGTAAATGAAAAATACATGTACTGTGAAATTGTATAAAATTACTTTTAATAATTTTATAAATAAAATTTCTGCTAATTGATATCTAATGTATGACCTATGAGAATTTATATGAAAAATGAGTTTAAATATAATTAATTAATATATTTACTACAAAATAATATTTTAACTTTATCTTAAACAATTTATTATCATAAAAAAAGTTTTTAATTGATATTTATGTGACAATGTTGAAAATTTCATATTAATACACGATGATGACCTTTCCGTCATCCGTAGAAATTTCCTAAGCCTTGGACTGGCAGGGCTGGGGTTAATCATTATCAAAGACTTTGCATCCATTCTAATGGCCCAAAGTTTCGTCGCAAAAAGCGTTTGCTTCGTTTCCCGTCCTTCTCTAAGACTTTGTCATTCTTCTAATGTACCAAAGTTTGTTATGAAAAAGCGTTTTGCTTCCCCACCAAGTCATTCTCTGGAGACCTTTCCATTACTTCTTATTTATGCCTAGAGCCCACTTTCCTAGCAATTCCCATGACAACTATATTATTATCTATCTATTCATACAAACAGGAACACTGATAAATTAATACTACTACTACATCTCTAAAGTTAGCTCTCTGCATAATGAGCATCCCCGCCGTTGAACGCATTTCCGAATGCTTTGTGAAGCCACATCGTCCAATCGATGAGTCTAATGAAAAATGTTATTTAACACCTTGGGATATTCTTCTATTGTCTTTGCACTATATCCAGAAGGGTCTTCTCTTCAAGAAGCCTGCAACACTTGCTGAACAACACCATGATGATTTCATAGAGAATCTTTTGGAGAAGCTCAAACACTCTCTTTCTCTCACCCTCTCCCATTTCTATCCATTGTCTGGTCGCCTTGTCACCCATAAGACCCAAGACCCTCCCTCATATGCTCTTTCAGTTGATTGCAACAACAGTGATGGAGCCAGGTTCATCTATGCAACTTTGGATATGACCATTTCTGAAATACTCACCCCCATTGACATCCCACCCATTGTTCACTCATTCTTTGACCATCACAAAGCAGTGAACCATGATGGTCACACAATGCCACTGTTGTCCATCCAAGTCACCGAACTAGTGGATGGTGTTTTCATAGGTTGTTCCATGAACCACACTATTGGTGATGGCACTTCTTATTGGAATTTCTTCAATACATGGTCTCAGATCTTTCAATCTCAATCTCCCATTATTTTATACAAACAACCCATTCACAACCGCTGGTTTCCGAATGATTGCGGTCCATCAGTAAATCTTCCTTACAAACATCATGACGAGTTTATATGCAACTTTGATGCACCGAAGCTGAGAGAGAGAATCTTCCACTTTTCAGCAGAGTCAATAGCAAAACTGAAAGCAAAAGCCAACATGGAGTGCAACAATACGAAACAAATATCTTCATTCCAGTCGTTATCAGCACTGGTATGGAGATCCATCACTCGTGCGCGATCCATACCGGAGGAGCAAAAAACAAGTTGCAAGATGGCTATAAACAATCGACCGAGATTGGAACCGCCAATACCAGAGGAATACTTCGGAAACTTAGTTCAAGTGGTGAGTGCAGAAACGACAGCAAAGAAATTGGTTGAGAACAATCTAGGATGGGCAGCGTTGTTGTTGCACATGGCTGTCACGAACCACAGCGACAAAGTGGTGCTGCAATCGCTCCGAGGATGGTTAGAGTCTCCTTTTATCCCTCAAATGGGTCAGATGTATGATCCGTACAGTGTGTTGATGGGTAGCTCTCCGAGGTTCAACAAGTATGGGTGTGAGTTTGGAATGGGGAAAGCGCTGGCTATTAGAAGTGGCTATGCCAACAAGTTTGATGGGAAAGTCACATCGTACCCAGGCCGTCAAGGAGCTGGAAGCATTGACTTGGAAGTCTGCCTTTCGCCGGATACAATGAGGGCGCTGGAATCGGATAAGGAGTTCATCAATGTAGTTTCGCTGTCTAATCTCTTGTATTAGTTCACTAATAATGTTTATCATGTCATCATTAAAATAAGATCATTTCTACTCTACTCAGCTGTTTTATTTCTCTTCACTTAGTAGTTAGTAATGTGTATTCATTAATAATATATTTATTTATTTTTCCCTATTTCACTTTCTTTCTCTGTGTTTTTGTTTTGTTTTTTAGTTGTTATCTAGACGGTACAAAATATCCATAATTTTGTTGATAATTTTTTCTTTGAGGTTAGTATTATAAATTTTTTGTAATATTATGTTTGATTTTTATAGATAAAAAAAAATCTGTAATAAAGGTTGAGAAATTGTTTAATTTTAAAAGTTGAACTTTGGATAATTCCTCATGTATTGGAATTTGTAAAAAAAAATAAAATTCTCCAATATGATAATTTTTCTGCAATTTTATCGTTTTTGAATCTAAGAAATCTAACCGTCAAATAAAAAAGAACGCCACAAAATACAAAATGTATGTTTAAATTGTTCCGAATCAAAATTTCATTTTTATAAAAATAAAAAACATACTAAAAATGTTACGGGACGAACAACGTACGGATTTAATTTTATGAAAACAAAAAATATATTTTAGCCTTTGTTTAACAAAAATATTAATAATTTGTTTGATTTCTCGTTTTATTTACATTTATCAGGAATTTCCGACTTTTCTAGGAAAGAACAGAGAAGGGACCATGAAACACACTAATTGTTAATTTGTTCGATCTACAAAACGTGATTCCCAAGAAATTTCACTTTTTGATTTTTTTTATTTAAGAAAATAAAAGTGGTAGAAAAAAAAACTATCCATCGATCGATACACGTTACAGATTTGCATTTAAAGTTTTCAACCATGAAAAAATAGATTAGCATTTGTGAGAAACAAAATTGTTTTTTTCCTCATTATTCTCTATTCTCTAAAACCTTTCCATTATTCTATGGGATCATAGTTTACTAGCGATTATCAAAAACAGTTTTGCTTTGTGTTTTAGTATTTTTTATTTCTCATCATACTCCAAGTCTACGACCTTTCCACTACGACCTTTCCACTATTCTAATGAGCAAATCTGAAATATAGAAAACTTTCACATGAAGGATAGATCGCTGAACACGGCATTGACATATTATTTTAAGATCCTTGGTTCAGAGTTCACAAAGGAAATATATACTAACATCTCCAAGCTCTCTGCAACACATATCTGCATAATGAATACCCCTGCCGTTAAACGCATTTCAGAATGTTTGGTCAAACCACATCGTCTAACCGAAGTGTCAAACCCGTTATGCAATTTAACACATTGGGATATTGCTATGTTGTCTACCCATTATATTCAGAAGGGTCTTCTCTTCAAGAAGCCTACTTCAACACTTGTTGATCAACATGATTTCATAGGGAATCTGTTGGAGAAGCTCAAACACTCTCTTTCTCTCACCCTCTTCCAATTCTATCCTTTGGCTGGTCGATTTGTGACTCACAAAACCCAAGACCCTCCCTCTTATTCTGTTTTCGTTGATTGCGAAAACAGTGATGGAGCAAGATTCATCTATGCAACTTTGGACATGACCATTTCTGACATACTCTCTCCCGTTGACGTCCCATCCATTGTTCACTCTTTCTTTGACCATCACAAAGCAGTGAACCATGATGGTCACACAATGCCGCTGTTGTCCATCCAAGTCACTGAATTAGTGGATGGTGTTTTCATAGGTTGTTCCATGAGCCACGCTATTGGTGATGGCACTTCTTATTGGAATTTCCTCAATAGATGGTCTGACATCTTTCAAGGGCATGAAATTGGAAGTGAAGTTGCCATTCACAATCGGTGGTTTCCGAATGATTGCGCTCCACCAATAAATCTTCCTTTCAAACACCATGACGAGTTTATCAGCAGATTTGAAACACCCTTTCTAAGGGAGAGAATGTTTCATTTTTCAGCAGAGTCTATTGCAAAACTGAAAGCAAAGGCTAACTCAGAGTGCAATACCACAAAAATCTCTTCGTTCCAGTCATTATCAGCACTTGTTTGGAGATCTATAACACGTGCGCGGTCCCCACCGAAGGAGCAGAGAACAAGTTGCAAGCTGGCCACAAACAATCGATCAAGAATGGAACCGCCTCTGCCTCAAGAATACTTTGGAAACTCAATTCATGTATTGAGTGCGGAAACAACGACAAGGGAATTGCTTGAGAATGGTATAGGATGGGCAGCATGGAAGCTGCACCTTGCTGTTGCGAACCATAACGACAGAGCTGTTTTGGAATCTCTCAAAGAGTGGTTAGAGACTCCTTTCATAATTCAAATGGGTCGTCTCTTTGACCCCTACTGTGTGATGATGGGTAGCTCGCCCAGGTTCAACGTCTATGGAAATGAATTTGGAATGGGAAAAGCGGTGGCGGCAAGAAGTGGCTATGCTAACAAATTTGATGGGAAAGTGACGTCATACCCAGGTCGTGAAGGAGGTGGAAGCATTGATTTGGAAGTCTGCCTTTTGCCTGAAAATATGAGCGCGCTTGAATCAGATCCAGTGTTCATGAATGTTGTTTCTAAGTCCAATCCACTGTACTAGTTCATTTACTCCTTCATCGTGTTCAACTGGTCAAACTTAAAATAAGATCATTTGTTATTAATTAATAAAATACTTTAACTTTTTCTAATGTGTTTTTCTATTGTGTGACAAAAAAATCTGTCACAAATTGTATATTTAAATCGTAAAAAAATAATCCAAGACCTAAAAAAAGCACTTTTTTGAAATTAAAGTACTAAAAATATTTAAATTTTAAAAACTAAAATCAAAAGTGATATTCTGATCTCACTTGATTTGTATTTACTTTAAATGAGTTCTACTAACTCATAATTATTTTTGTGGGTATTTATAATAAGCATCCCAAATTTTATTTTATAGATGTTCTAATAACTAAGTAGAAGATGATTCTGTTTGTAGAAGAAGGTTTTTTTAAAGAAAAAAAAATAATATTAATAAAGAGCCTATTCCAAAGCACAAAGTGGCCGAAAATGGTACAAGAACGTATATGACGAGGCTGCATTATGGCTTCGAGTTTTTCTTTTTCCCACATCCAAAGCTCCCTAGATGGAGGATTATCATTTATCACTTATCAGTTAAAGCTCACCGTGTGCTGAATTACTTACACTTGCAGGTGCAGCCGTGCAGGTTTGGGCGGCAGGGTGGTGAATGGTGATGCTTTGACGCATGGCTAGACAGCTAGTTGTTGGAAGTTGCTTCCCATAAAGCTCCTGTTGTAAACCATAACGACAGAGCGGTGTTGCATCTCTCAAAGAGTGGTTAGAGTCTCCTCACATATACCAAATTGGTCGGTATTATGACCCCTACTGTGTGATGATGGGTAGCTCGCCCAGGTTCAACATGTATGGGAATGAATTTAGAATATTGGGGAAGCCCGTTTGATGGAAAAGTAACATCGTACCCAGGCCATGAAGGAGGTGGAAGCGTTGATTTAGAAATCTGCCTTTCTCCATCTAATATGACTGCTCTGGAATCACATCAGGAGTTCATCAATGCAGTTTCCACGTCCAATCCCTTTTACTAGTTTACCCGTCTATCCCTTTAGGCTTTAAGGTAAGATCATTTGTGTTTTTCTTCTCTGTAGTCTGTACTACTATCATTTCTGCTTCTTAATATTTTGTTTTAATTGTTATCGGTCTTTATTAAATATTTCCTTAAATGATTAACATAAAAATTCATCATCAATTTAGTAGGAATCAAAACAAAATATCAAATACGATAAAACAAATATTTTGATGCATAATGAATTCAAAACAAAAAAAAATAAATATTATTGAGACTTAAAATAAAATTTACTGAACCTAAAATATATTTTAATCATTTTATTAATATAATATCACAGAACAATCAAATCTGAAACAAAATTAAAGATCGTAGAAGTAACCTCATATATTATGTTTTTTAGATAAGCAAATGAATATATTAATGGCCGCAGCTATTGAAGCCGCGCCCACAGGCTGATAGACACAATCCAAAACACCCGTCCCCCCCAATCGGAAGCATACACCGAACGAAATAACCCACCCACCCACGTTTTTGATACCCAAAGACAGAAAAATGCATAACTAATGGCTTCAGTTGTCACAATCTGATTGTACCTTATGCATAGAAGCCACGCTCATCCTCATGACATCAGTGCCCTCCATGTGTTCGATGAAAGTTCCCATTCCAATTAGTATACAGACATGCAAGAATTCAGTTCTTTACAACAAATTTAACCTTTACCTCCCAACATCACACTCAAACAAACAATAGTTAAATCCATCAACTTTTTCATGTAACCATGACCAAGACTTGAACCTGATAGTGAGTGTCCAGCAGCTGCTCAAATGCTAGAATGCCTCTTCCGAAAATGATGTCCTTCCACGCCTGCTTCCCTTTCCTTCCCCTGCTGCCAGATTTATAGAAGAATCGGATTCAATCATCGTATTTTTATAACCTCTCCCACTAGCGATTAAGATCATGGAAGATAGCCCAAAACTCAGCTAAGTTGATTCAACACTCCCCTAACTTGAATGAAAAAACTGCTAAACAATTTCCCATATGATCTCGTAACACTGCTGCACATCCTGCCAAAGTAGCTGTGGACATTATCATTTAAAAGCTTTATCAAATCCAAAGCCTTAAAAGAAACCCACCACCAAAAGCAAAATTTGTTGGACGGTGGAAGCATTGTTTCTAAAAATAAAAAGTTTCCACATCTGTCACGTTGTCAATGTCTCCATTATCTTCGCATGCGATGCATTAACATCTTAGGTTAGCTGTCACATTATAGTAGTAAATCATGCAATTACAATACTTAAAAAATATAAAAATAGAATTAATTAAGCGAGTCAGTGTCAAAGAAGATAAATGATGTAACTTCAAATATTTTATCATAAAAAAATATCGAGTTATTATTGCCTCATAGGTGACGTCCAATTCCAAGTGGAGAAAGTTCCAAGAGAATTTGATTGGACGGTTAACGATCAGTATTGACTATTGATTGTCTCTACGGCTATACCTAACATCCCCCAATCCAGACATCTCTAAAGCTATCTGCAACAATCCTCTGAATTTTTTATGAGTATTTGGATGATGAATTCCCCTGTAGTTCGAAGCGTTTCAGAATGTTTTATCAAGCCGTTGGGCCCAGCTAAAGAGTCAAACAAAAAAATATGCAATTTAACACCATGGGATATTGCTATGCTATCCATGCACTACATCCAGAAAGGTCTACTCTTCAAGAAACCTCCAACACTTGTTGATCAACACGATGATGATTTCATAGAGAAACTGCTGGAGAAGCTGAAGCATTCTCTTTCTCTCACCCTCTCCCATTTCTATCCGTTGGTCGGCCATCTTGTCACTCAAAAAACCACTGACCCTTCCTCTTATTCTATTTTTGTTGATTGCAACAATAGTGATGGAGCTAGATTCATCTATGCAACTTTGGATATGACCATATCTGATATACTCTCCCCAATTGACATCCCACCCATTGTTCAGTCATTCTTTGACCACCACAAAGCAGTCAACCATGATGGTCACACCATGCCCCTGTTGTCCATTAAAGTCACTGAACTAGTAGATGGTGTTTTCATAGGCTGTTCTATGAACCATACCATAGGTGATGGGACTTGTTATTGGAATTTCTTCAACATTTGGTCTGAGATTTTTCAATTTCAAGATCGAGGCAATGAATATGATGTTCCCATCTCACGCCACCCCATTCATAATAAGTGGTTTCCAGATGGTTGTGGTCCATTAATCAATCTTCCCTTCAAACACCATGAGGAGTTTATTAGCAGATTTGAATCACCTAAGCTGAGAGAGAGATTCTTCCAGTTTTCAGCAGAGTCCATTGCAAAACTGAAAGCAAGGGCCAACTCTGAGTCCAGAGTCACAAAAATCTCATCGTTCCAATCCTTATCAGCACATGTTTGGAGATCCGTAACACGTGCACGGCAGCTGCCACATGAAGAGATAACAAGTTGCAAATTGGCGTTAAATAATCGATCAAGAATGGAACCGCCTCTGGCACAAGAGTACTTTGGAAACGCAGTTGATGTGGTGAGTACTGCAGGGACCACGGCAGGGGAATTGCTTGAGAACGATCTAGGATGGGCGGCATGGAAAGTGCACATGGCTGTTTCAAAGCAAAACGACAGAGCGGTGCGAGACATGCTGAAAGGATGGTTAGAACGACCTGTCGTGTACCAACTTGGTGTGCACTTTGATCCTTGCAGTGTGACGGTGTCGAGTTCGCCCAGGTTCAACATGTATGGGAATGAGTTTGGGATGGGGAAAGCGGTCGCAGTTAGAAGTGGTTATGCCAACAAATTTGATGGGAACGTGACAGCATACCAAGGATGTGAGGGAGGCGTGGATTTGGAAATATGTCTTTCGCCTGATGCGATGAGCGCGCTGGAATCAGATCAGGACTTCATGGAAGCTGTTTCTCTACCCTAGTCACACTTCACCCACCATACAACCTTTTTTCGGTCTCCATCTCTGTTTCCATAAGTGTTGTGATACTTGCCTCATTAGTCATTGGGCCCAAATAAATTTTACTTTATTGGATCAACTATGTGTATCTATTAGTTGTCTCTTTATATTGATTTAATTATAAATTAAAGAAAACTTAGACATGATATATTCTGAGGATTGTATATTTCAAGTCGTCCAATTATATCTAATGTTATACCGTATATTTTTTTTAAAAACTATCATTTCTTACATAATTATATATCAATGATATTTTGTCTAACATAATAATATATTTCTACTAATATTATTTATCTTAAAATATATGGTATAAGATAAAATATATCATTCTATATAAAAAAAATACTTTAATTCCATTATTTAACTATATTTTATATATAAAAAGAGTGATGTGATGATATTGTAAAATAATTTTAGACAGATAGTCAAACACAATATTCTATGTATAATAAGTCAGTTGATTTTTATTAGGGATATTCATGGATTGGATTAGGTTTGTATAAATTCTTGACTTAATTCAATTAATTTTTAGTGGGTTAGGTTGAGTTAGGTTTGCATGATTTTATTTTTAAATCCAACCTAATCCAACCGTTGGGTTGGGTCATCAGGTCAATGATGTATTTTTAAAAAAAATAAAATATACTAAAAAATCAGAATAAATTTTTAAATTTTATTCATTTTTTAAAATAAAAATAATTTTCAATCACAAATGAACACAATCATATATTAATATACAAAATAAACTAGATATAATAATACTTTCAAATTTAATTGTTAATCCTTCGACCTTAATTCAAAATAAAATTGTTATCAATTCAAATAACAAAGTTCGAAGTTAATATATTTGAGAAATATCATACAGTATAACATTAATACAAAATAATTGAAAACAAATAGCAAAGTGAGATAGGTAGGTTAAGTGAGTGAGGTTCAACTATTAAACGAATGAGAATCCGAGAGATGATAGTAGATTTTTTGTTTTTTAATTATTAAATTATTATTATATGTAGTTAGTGTTGGATTTGGTGGATTACGGGTTCTTACAACAAAACTTGTTATTTAATCCATATGTCATCAAGTTAAGATTGAGTTGGGTTGGGTCTGACTCAAATACTCTATGCTTAAATTAGATTAGATTAGATTCGCAAGTTATGCATACTGTGAACACCCTTAATTTTTATAATATTATTTAAAAAATTAATCAAACGATAGATTGTGATTAATATATAAATATATTATGTCAATAAATTAAATTAATCCAATTTTATTTTATATGTACCGTTGAGTTTTAATTGAGACGGGATCAATTTCATATAATAATAACTTTTATGATTTCTAATAAATTTAAATTAAAATATTTGAGAGACTTTTTACGGTTATTTAAAAAAAATCATTAAAAAAAAAAAACAAATTGCGGTTTCAAGGACTAAACTGAACATTTACTCTTAAAATAAAAGAGAAATTCTTTATTATTGGTATACGTGGTTGTGTTATCGCTCAGTGTAGCATCATCATGAAGCAAGTTGTCACAAAATTGTCACACTTCCTAATTGTTAGAATATATGATAATATATTCTAATTTTGTATAATTATTATATTTGTTAGGTGTATATTTAGTCATATAATTAATTCTTAATTATAGCTAATCAGTTTAGATTCTTAGCCTAACTTTAGGCTTGTAATCTTGTATATAAGCTAATGATGCTTAATAAATTATTCAAGGAAACAATTTCTTTCATGGTATCAGCTTGCTTAGAGAAAGATCTTTGAACCTTTCTCTGTCTTCCACACACAAGCCCTAATGCTGTTCAGTCCCTTTCTTCCTCTTCTCCCCTTCTTCTCCATCACCATGCTTGACTCAAAATCTACCTTTCACCGTGCTCTTGCTGTTTCCAACATCAAGAATCATGTCCCAATCATTCTTGAGATGGAAAATGTCCAATACGCGACATGGGCTGAACTTTTCAAAATTCACGCACACTCACATAGGGTAATTGATCATATAATTCCTCCGCAGGATGGCAAGCAGAAGGCGCTACCAATAGAGGAGGAGATAGAACTCTGGTCGACACTAGACGCCACCGTTCTACAGTGGATTTATGCCACTATTTCTCATGATCTTTTACATACTATTCTTGAACTTGACACCACGGCAATGGAGGCTTGGAATAGGTTGTGTGATATATTCCAAGATAACAAACACTCTCGTGCCGTTACGCTTGAGTATGATTTCACCCACACAACCATGGAGGGCTTTTCAAGTGTCTCTGCTTACTGTCAACATCTCAAGTCACTGTCGGATCAACTCATAAACATCGGTTCTCCGGTCGATAACAGTAGGTTGGTTCTGCAATTGGTGTCCGATCTCACTGAACCCTACAAGGGAGTGGCCACACTCATCCGTCAAAGTGATCCCTTGCCTCAGTTTTATCAAGCACGGTCGATGCTTGTTCTCGAAGAATCCGACCTCAAGAAGGCGGCTCAGACCTCGTCCTCCGCCATGGTGGCTCGTGACTCGGATGAATCTCAAGAGGTGTCTGATCATTCATCAACACACCGCACAAATAATAGTGGAAAACAGTCTTCAAATCGTGGCAATTCTGGAAAGAATCACAACAACACTGGTGGTCGTGGTAACTCCGGCGGTGGCAAGGGAAGCTTTGGTGGTGGGAGTAAAGGTGGCGGTGGCAGCAATCGCGGGGGTGGATAGCAGCAGCCCAAGAACAACCCCTAGCCTGCAGGACAGCAATGGCCTTGGCCATGGATGCAGTGGACTGTTCCTTCTTGTTCGTACCCAGTTGCTTCATGGGCCAGGCCCAATTCTTAGCATCCCCCGTGCCAACAACTCGGTATTCTTGGGTCAAGACCTCAGAGGCATACACAGCCACAACTCCTACTCCAACAGACATCGAGGCTGCAATGCACACCCTCGGTATCACTCCTTCGAGTCCAAATTGGTATATGGACACCGGTGCCACTTCTCATATGACATCCGCCTCAGGTAATCTCACATCTTATTTTAATATGAGCAATAATCGTGGTATAACTGTTGGTAATGGTCAATCAATTCCAATTCTTGGTTATGGTCAAACCAACTTGCCTTCACCACATCCTCCTTTAGCCTTGAAAAATGTCCTTCATGCTCCTAAACTAATAAAAAACTTAGTGTCAGTTAGAAAATTTACTACTGATAACTCTGTGACTGTTGAATTTGATCCATTTGGGTTTTCTGTGAAGGATTTTCAGACGGGGATGCCTCTAATGAGGTGTGAGAGTCGAGGCCCGCTTTATCCTATCACCGAGTCCACCACTCCAACCACTTCTTCCTCTACTTTTGCTGCCTTAGCTCCATCTCTTTGGCATGAACGGTTGGGACACCCAGGAGTATCTATCTTGAGTTCTCTTAGGAAGAATAAATTTATTGAATGTAATCAAATTAGAGATTCTCGTATTTGTCATTCATGTCCTCTTGGAAAACATATTAAATTACCATTTGTTTTGTCGCATTCCAATACTCTTATGCCATTTGATATTGTTCACACTGATTTTTGGACATTACCTGTTTTGAGTTCCTCGGGGCATCGATATTATATCTTATTGTTAGATGATTATTCTAAATTTTTGTGGACTTATCCTTTGTTAAACAAATCAAATGCTTATTCCACATTCATAAATTTTAGAACTTTCATCCGAACTCAATTTGAAAGGGAAGTAAAGAATATACAATGTGATAATGGTAAAGAGTTTGATAATAAGCCTTTTTGGGATTTTTGTAAAGTGAATGGTATTTCTTTATGATTATCTTGTCCTCATACTTCACCTCAAAATAGGAAATCCGAAAGGACAATTTATACAATTAACAATATTGTTCGTACTTTACTTGCCCATGCTTCATTACCTCCTTCATTTTGGCATCATGCCTTGCAAATGACGACTTACCTTCTCAATATTCTTCCTCATAAGTTATTGAACTATAAATCTCCTCTTAGGGTTCTTTATCATAAGGATCCAACCTATTCTCATCTTCGAGTTTTTGGGTGTTTATGCTATCCTCTATTTCCTTCCACTACCATAAACAAACTTCAACCCCGCTCTACTCCATGTGTTTTTTTGGGATATCCTTCGAATCACCATGGTTACAAATGCTATGACTTATCTTCTAGGAAAATAATTATAAGTCGTCATGTCATTTTCGATGAGACACAATTTCCATTTGCTATGCTACATGCTTCTCATAATCACACTTATGATTTCTTAGATGATGGTCCAAACCCATACGTGGTCCACCATTTAGTGTCTCAATCCACTACTCCTGATGCTCAAACTCCTGGTCTGGTTCCATTAGGGCCCAACTCCCCTGATCTTGCAATCGGCCCAACCATTGAGCCACATCTGCCTAGCCCAACAGGGAATCCTAGCGTTCCCTCTCCTGTGTCTTCTGGGCCACCCCTTTCAAGCCTCGGCCCAAAGAATCGCTTCCCCCTTCTCCTAGTCCAGCCCCTTCTTCACGTCCCAGCCCACCTTTCCGGACTATTACACACAACCAGCATGGGATAGTTAAGCCAAAGAAGATCTTTAATCTTCATACCACTGTTGCTAAATCCCCTCTCATCACGTAACCCTGTGTCGGCCCTTCAGGACCCGAATTGGAAAAAGGCTATGGATGATGAATTTGATGCTCTTATTAAAAATAAGACGTGGGAGTTGGTGCCCCATCCACCTGATGTTAATGTAATTTGGTCAATGTGAATTTTTGCTCATAAAGAAAAATCTGATGGTTCTTTTGAGAGGCATAAAGCCTATCTTGTAGGTGATGACAAAACTCAACAGGTTGGCGTAAATTGTGGTGACACATTTAGTCCAGTGGTCAAACCGACAACTATTCGCACAGTTCTGAGTCTGGCTTTGTCTAAGGCATGGCCCATTCATCAACTTGACGTCAAAAATGCCTTCTTACATGGTAAACTTAATGAGACTATCTACATGCATCAGCCTATGGGTTTTAGGGACCCGCAAAAACCTAATCATGTTTGTCTGTTAAAGAAGTCTCTATACGGGCTTAAACAGGCACTGCGAGCTTGGTATAAGAGATTTGCTGATTTTGTTCGTATACTCGGGTTCTCTCATAGCACTTTGGATCATTCTCTTTTCATCTATCGACAAGGTACTTCTATGACTTATATTTTGTTATATGTGGATGACATCATTTTGACTGCTTCCTCTAATGAGTTTCGTAAGTCCATTATTACTCTTCTTAGCTTGGAATTTGCTATGAAGGACTTGGGACAGTTGAGCTATTTTTTGGGCATTGCTGTAACTCATCATGCAAGTGGTTTGTTTTTATCTCAAAAGAAATATGCCATGAAGATTATTGATCGTGCTGGCATGTCTTCTTGTAAGCCATCACCTACCCCTATTGATACTGTCGCAACCGGAATTACGGCGGACGGCAATTAAAATCGAAAGATATGGATCAGAGGAGTCGCCACCAATGTTTATTAAGGAAAACATCAGAAAAACTTTTTTTAAGAAAAAATGGTCTTTGAAACCAGATTTTTAGTTCGGGAGTCCATTACGTGTAGGAAGGTATTAGCACTCTACAACGTCCGTCACAAAGACGGTTACCTTTAATTAATTAAGCAAAATCTTTTATAATTTCTAGACATTTATCTCACCAAAACATTACTAGAAAAGAATAATTAATTTTATTAAAGGGAAGAAGAAGACATACTATTTTTATTCTTTTTATTTTTAATTTAGGACTCTTGAGTTGTCGCAACTCATTAATCTTAAAAACACTTGAAAAATTGACAGAGGTGTACACCCAAGTCAATTCATCTTTATCATTATTATTATTTTTTAAATGATTTTAATTAAAACAACTATTGGTAATTAAAGAAAAGTGAAAATTAGTAAAATGGGGGTGTAGACAGAAATATGGCCCCAAAACGAGAAGCTGTAATTTAGTAAAGCAGAAGTGTAAATAAAAATATGGCCTGAGACAAATGCATTATAGTTAGTAATATAGGGGGATGTAAACAGAAAAATGGCCCAAGACAAATACGTTGCAGTTTAGTAAGATTGGGGGTGTAAGCAGAGAAATGGCCCAAGGTAAATGTGTTTCAGTTTAGTAACATAGGAGGGTGTAAACAGAAAACTAACCCAACACAAATATGTCACAGTTTAGTAAGATAGGAGGTGTAAGCAGAAAAATGGCCCAAGACAAATATGTTATAGTTTAGTAATACTAGGGGTGTAAATAGCAGGCTTGGCCCAAAACGAAAAATAAAAACTTTAGGGGTTCTCATCTCCCCATTCAGTTGTTGTTTGAGCTTAGGGTTTGCGAGAGAGAGAGAGAGGAAAAGGGCGAGGCGGCGCGAGGGGGTCGCGGGTAGCTACGCGAGGCTGGGCGAGTGAGGTGAGTGAGATTGCGAGGAGGGGTGACGACTGCGCGAGGGTGCTTGGCGGAGGGAGAGGGCAGCGCAAAAGTATTTGGCAGAGGGAGAGGGAGAGGGGAAGGAGGTCGCGATGGCGGAGGAAATCACGGGTATGGCGGCACGATCTTGGCCGTAGGTGAGCGGTAGCGCTTGGGTGGTACGTGGAAGAGGTCGTGGGGTCTGAGTAAGGTGGCGCGGCTGGGCGAGGGGGTCGCGGCAGCGGCGAGGGCGATGGCGGTCATGGGGTGAGGTTTGGTGGTCTCGGTGGCTCCCGGTGGTGGTTCTCGGTGGTTTCTCTTCCTCTCACTTTTCTTCCTTTCCTTTCCCTATTTTTGTTTCTCTTTGGTTTGAATTAATTTCTCTGTTTGATTGGTTTATCTGTTTGAGTTCTCTGATTTGCTTCTTTTGCTATAAAGGGATGGTGATTTGATTTTGATGTTTGGTGGCTTTGTTTATGCTTGTATTTGGGACTGAATTTCAATTGCTCTGGTTTTGGTGATTTGATTTGTCTGTATGCTTATGTCTCTAATCATGCCCCTGTATCTGTCTCTGCGTATGTCTATTGTTTCTGCATATGTCTCTTTATTTTTTATTTCACTATGAATGCACCTGTCCCTGGTTCTGATTCTTGTTCTAAGGCCAGGCTCACATCTTTGATAAGTTTAATTAATTTAAATTTAACATGGCATTTTCTCCTCAGACTCATATCTCTTTATCATTTTAAGCAAATAGATTTGAGCACATGTATTCCATTGATTGTAAACAGACATAAAAAGGCTAGAGATTACATGAGGGTTGAAAGGAAAGAAACCTGTTTGCTGTATTATTCTGCTCTTCTGATGTTTCCTCTTCTTTGTTCTTGTTTCTTGTTCTCCTGGTTCTTGCTGTCTTGCTTCTTTTTTGTGCTCTGCTTTTTGATTTCTCTCCCTTTTTTCTCCTCTTTTATTTTTTTTATATAGTGAAATTTTCTGAACCCTTTTTTCTTCTTTTTCTTTCTTGCAGCTGCAATCTTTGACCAAATCCCTTCTCCCTTAGTGCTCTGCCTCCATCTCATGAAGCGGTTGAATGCTGTGCTTCATGATGAAGAAGCGGCTGACCTGATGATGGAGCTGCTTAGGAATTTGCTAGTGGATTAATGAAGCTGCTGGGTGCTATCTGATGATGGAGCTGCTTAGCTACTTGTTTCTTCTTTCTTCTTTCTTTTATTCTTCTTCTTCTCGTGGCTTCCTTTCCCTTTCCTTTTTCTTGTGCTTGATTTGGGCACTTAATGCAAGCTATACTTCAATTTTTTAAAAGAAACTTGTAGCATTGTAGCAGTGTAATTTGGAGAAAAATGAGAAAAAAAAAATTTCTTGCTTATTATATTATTGTGTGTTCTCTTTCATTTTTTTTCTTTCCCCTTTCATTCTTTCATTTTTTTTTTTTTTATGTAACAAGATAAACTTGTGAGATAATAATAATAATACTAATAATAATAACAACAATAATAATAATTATGGGATAATAATAATGATAATAATAACAACAATAATAATAATTATAAAAGATAATTAAACGGATAAAATTGAGTGTTGACAGATACTAAACCGAAGCTTAGTGCTACATCAAGCACTCCATTTGAGGATTCGACTCTCTACAGGAGCTTGTTGGGGTTCATGCATGATCCAAAGGATGAGCACATGCACGCTCTCAAGCGCATATTGCGCTACATTTAGGGTACTCTAGATCATGGTCTTCATCTTTATCACTCATCTACATCCACTCTTGTTTCTTATACGGATGCTGATTGGGGTGGATGTCCGGATACGAGACGGTCTACTTCTGGGTATTGTGTATTTCTTGGTGATAATTTGATCTCTTGGTCAGCTAAACGACAGGCTACTTTGTCCCGGTCTAGTGCAGAGGCTGAATAGCGAGGGGTTGCCAATGTAATTTCAAAGTCATGTTGGTTGCGAAATTTGCTTTTGGAACTTCATTGTCCGATCCAGAAGGCTACATTGATGTATTGTGATAATGTCAGTGCGATATATCTTGTTAGTAATCCAGTTTAACATCAACGCACTAAACACATTGAGATGGATATACATTTTGTTCGTGAAAGGGTTGCTCGTGGTCAAGTTCGAGTTTTACATGTCTTGTCTCGTTATCAAATTGCAAACATATTTACCAAAGGACTTCCTTTGGTGTTATTTGAGGATTTTCGAGACAGTCTCAGTGTTCGTCAACCTCCCGCTTTGACTGCAGGGGTGTGTTAAAATATATGATAATATATTCTTGATTTTGTATAGTTATTATGTTTGTTAGATGTATATTTAGCTATATAATTAACCCTTAATTATAGCTAATCAGTTTGGATTCTCAGCCTAACTTTACGCTTGTAATCTTGTATATAAGCTAATGATGCTTAATGAATTATTCAAGGAAACAATTTCTTTCACTAATGACCCTTAAAACCCTGAAGGGCCTGAACCAAGAATCATGGCTGAGTTCACATATATTTGCTATAAAAAAAAATATGTGAAGTTCTTAACCGAAAGAAAATAAGAAATGGCACTTATTTTTCAGAGTACTTTACAATTATGAAAGATATGTTGATGTTGGGGAACATATTCTGGAAAAACAAAGTAAATTTCAAGACACAAACTTTCACAATGACTATATTGAAAAAAAAAATAAAAATGTATGAGCGCCTTGAGCGGGACGGGGAGTATTATTTTACCTTAATTTTTAAATTAAATTAGGACAAGTCCTAATTGGGACTTTATTGATTATGGGTGACGTTCATGCATGGATTTGCGACAAGCAAAGGCTCCAAATTTAAAGCTATATAGTTTAGGGGTCCATCATGCAAAAGCACATGCATCGATCATCTGCTGCAAAAATTAAAGCTCTCGTGTCCATCATGCCAAGGCAAAAGCAAATGTAAAAGTAAATTAATCTTTTTTACAGTCTTACTGGTCAATAATCAATAGTAATGGTAGTATTAATGAATCCGTCCTTATGGCACGTGTAGCTTTCATATTTATTTTCTATCTACTTTTATTATTTAATTAATTCTATATGCACTAGTATTATTTTTTTAGCGAATATTTCTACGGTTTAATAGTATAAATATTATAAATATTTACGAGACATTTTTTTTTATATCTCTTTTTCTATTAAATCATATAATCTATTATATTTAGATTTATTTTTCTTTTTTCTTTTTCTTTCTCTTTCAATTTATCTCTCAATATATATATTATCATAAAGGTATCTAAATATTTTATTCTTAAATTTTAGTTTTGACGGCCGTACTCCACTGGGCAACTTCTCTAGTACTGTATTAAATATTCTGCATAAAGTTTGTTTCGTTGTACGTGATGGTTGTTGGAGAGTATGTTCTAGACTCGCCGTTCACTGTTCATTGTTATGTTTGAATCATTTTGATTTTAAAATAAGTTTTGCTATATCAATTTTGATTTTTTTTAATATAAAATCAAACAATTAAAAATATATAAAAACACAGAACGCTTGCTTTTGCTGTGTGTTTAAGCCATCAAAGAGCATGCCTGGTTGGAGCTTGAGCTGGTGGATGCTGTGTTAGGGAGTGGCTCTGGCGTATTAGCTTCTGTATGGTTGTGTATTAATTGTTGTTTTGGTTGGTGTATTAATTGAGAGCAGCAGCTACCACGTAGTTAGTTGTTATAGCGTATATATATATATATATAAATAAATAAATGAACTTTCCATATTGATAATTTTTGAATAAATAACGGATAATTTTTAGTTTATATTTTTCTTCTTTATCTTTTTATTAATTATAAAAATAATATATATAAAAGCATGGTAAAAATAATTAACTACTCATTATCTTGATACACATAATTCTCTGTTGTTATCTTTATTTTTTCATAATTGTCCGTATTTCAAAATGTAAAAAAGAAATTGTTATATGTACAAGTATATATATAACCACGACAATAGCATATTGTTCATAGATTTCATCAACTCTTTGCAGGCACAAAACTGAATTCTGCAAGTGTTCTTTGAGGATGATGAGTAATCCGGTTATTCAATGCGTTTCAGAATGCTTCATCAAGCCGCATCAGCACTCCACCCATGAATCAAACCAAATCTGCAACTTAACACCTTGGGATATTGCTATGCTGTCTATGCACTACATCCAGAAAGGTTTACTCTTCAAGAAGTCTCCAACACTTGTTGATCAACACGATGTTTTCATAGAGAATCTGTTGGAGAAGCTGAAGCAATCTCTTTCTCTCATTTCTATCCTTTGGCTGGTCGCCTTGTTACTCACAAAACCCAAGACCCTCCCTTCTATGCTGTTTTTGTTGATTGCACAAACAGTTCCGGAGCTAGATTCATCCATGCAACTTTAGATATGACCATTTCTGATATCCTCTCTCCCATTCATGTCCCACCCATTGTTCACTCATTCTTTGACCACCACAAAGCGGTCAACCATGATGGTCACACCATGCCCTTGTTGTCCATCCAAGTCACTGAACTTCTGGATGCTGTTTTCATAGGTTGTTCCATGAACCACACTCTTGGTGATGGAACTTCTTATTGGAATTTCTTCAATACATGGTCTCAGATCTTTCAATCTCAATCTCCCATTATTTCACACAAACAACCCATTCACAATCGCTGGTTTCCGAATGGTTGTGCTTCACCAATAAGTCTTCCTTTCAAACATCATCAAGAGTTTATTAGTAGATTTGAAGCACCCTTGCTGAGGGAGAGAATGTTCCAGTTTACAGCAGAGTCTATTGCAAAACTGAAAGCAAAAGCGAACTCAGAGTGTAACACCACAAAAATCTCTTCGTTCCAATCACTATCAGCACTTGTTTGGAGATCTATAACACGTGCGCGCTCTCTACCATATGAGCAGAGAACAAGTTGCAAGATGTCAGCAAACAATCGATCGAGAATGGAACCGCCTCTGCCTCAAGAATACTTTGGAAACTCAGTTAAAGTAGTGAGTGCAGAAACGAGGACAAGGGAATTGGTTGAGAATGGTCTAGGATGGGCAGCGATGAAGCTGCACCTGGCTGTTGTAAACCATAACGACAGAGCGGTGTTGCAATCGCTCAAAGAGTGGTTAGAGTCTCCTTTCATATACCAAATTGGTCGGTATTATGACCCCTACTGTGTGATGATGGGTAGCTCGCCCAGGTTCAACATGTATGAGAATGAATTTGGAATATTGGGGAAGCCCGTGGCAGTTAGAAGTGGCTATGCCAATAATTTTGATGGAAAAGTGACATCATACCCAGGCCGTGAAGGAGGTGGAAGCATTGACTTGGAAGTCTGCCTTTCACCAGCTGTAATGAGCGCGTTGGAATCGGACGATGAGTTCACGAATGCTGTTTCAGTTTACTTACAATCCTCTGTACGTTGTGCTGCTTTCCTCGTTCATGCTAGCTGCAATGCTGCATCTGTTGCCTGTTAGTGTTACCGGGCATATATCTGTATAAAAATGTTTTATTCTAATGATGTATATAGATTAATTAAATTCTATCTTCAATAGATTAAATTTTAATTAGAATATATACTTTGGATTGTCAATATTAATTACAATCGTCGGGGAAAAAATTAAAATAAAATAATTGGTAAAAATTGTTATCTGTTAAATTTTTATAATAGTATACAAAAGTATATTTTTTAAAAAATAAGTTAAGTTAAACACTAGATGAGTGAATATATCAAGATTGGTTGAAATTATAACGAGTTTGGTGGATATGCCTACAGTATACTATTTCCGCACGATATCACCAATTTTTGAGAAGTAGTTGCTTACTTCGTTGTCAATCTATGCAAGGCTAGCGTTCGCTGAACAATATCTGTACGGAAAATGGCTAACTGGCCAAGGATACATAGAAAAATCCATATTTAACATTAATTCTTAGTATAATCAATAAAAATTTTATAATAAAAAAAAAAGATTTTTTAATAAAAAATAATTAATATATTTTTTTTTCCTAGAATTTTATTAATGTATATTAATTTTTTTTAATAAAAATTGGATTGAAAATTAGAATATACAAAATTGTTATTAAAATTTAAAAATAATATATTTTAATGGTGTAAGGTAGAATAGTTTATTTTATTTTGAAATTGAAATAATTTTTTAAAATTTAAATCTATTATGTATTTAATACACTTTATCAGAATTTTAAGCAAGAAATTAGTTAAAAAATTATCAATTATTTTTTTATTAAAAAATATGATTTTATTTATTTATTTTATTTTATTAATTATAAATTTTTTATTAGTTATAACTAAAAATAATATTTTACGTTAGTGTCTATTAATTATAACTAAAAATGATTACGTTTGTACGACAATACTTTCCGTACATTCAAATACTCATTAAAACTATTGAGATTTTAAATTTGAAAAAAAAAAAAAATACACACACGTAAACCCTTTAAATTTTTACCTTTTCATATAAGCTAAACTCTTTTAACTTTTCTTCCCAAACCAAAAACTATAAGCTCTTTTAACTATCATTTATATATCTCCATTAATGTTTAAACTTTTATCATTGTTTTAATAAGCCCTTATGTTAACTTGCTGTTGATAATTATCAGAATAAATCTGCATAATCTATGAACATGAGATTGGAAACACTCATATATAGTATTAAGCATACTTGATATTTATACGTGGACTACCTGCAGATTTATGCAAATTATGAATACTTGGTTATGGGGCTTGTATAGGGAATAGGGGACAATAATTAACTCGAATGTGTTTCTACACGAATATTTAATTATGGGCTTAGTTGGTTCATGAATCATATGAATGTGTTTCTATATACATCTATCATTAACTCGAATGTTGGGAAATTTTGGCCAGATTTCCATGTTCTTATCTGAAGAGCGAGCTGGAGTTTGTTTAAGGCACTGTATTGCAGTATTGGCATTCCATATTTGATATTTGTTGAATATATACATCAGATGCAATTCAACATAAAGAATTGCTGATGGAAGAAATATCATTTTGGCTTCAATTAAGTTAACAAGCAGACAGCTAAATTTTTTTCTTTCTCGAATGAAGCGATAGATAATATATCATTTTTCCAGGTAAATAGAAAGATGCAGTTCCTTTTTTTTTAAATAATAAATAGAAAAATGCAATTCAGAAGACGATACAGTTGGACTTTGTAATATCAGAAAATCCAGTGGAGTATAAAACTCATTAAACTGACTATAATGACTATGGTCTAATTACTAAAATGAAATTTAGATTATTGATATTAATTATGAAAATAAGATTTATGCTATAATTAATTGATAGATATTAACTATTTGGACTTATCTATGATGTGATTTAGTGTATGATGAATTGAGCCTTCACTTGGTGTCAAATGGGAGATCCCTATATTATGGTAAACCTGAGCCACACAGAGACCAGGAGCTGTTTTTCATTCCATCGTTCATGATTCTATTTGATGTAACTAATTACAGGCATGGATTTCATACGCTCTTCAGATACATTACATGCTTTGTCATTAAAATCCATCAGAAACCTCTTCTTCCAGTTCACAATATATCAATGTTGCTTGCCATCATAAATGGACTATGAGCCTTAAAGCATGGAGATAGAATTGAAAAGCCAGTTCATGTTCTCTGAATTTTTCTATTCATGAATGGCAAACTGCATGCATGCACGTGAACGTAAAACATCATGTTGCTGAATGCTGATCATACCAAATTTAAAGAACAAGGGACTTTCAGCGTTGGTGCATGGTGCATGGTGCTTGCATTCGGAATCATAAAGGACAATTTGTTACAGCGATGTCCCTCATGAAACTCAAGCAAGTGCCCTTCTTTCGTTCTTTAGAACGTTTAAATCACTTTTTTTTTTTTATTGTTCAAAAGTATTATTTAAACTGTTTTAAACGTGTCAACCCTTTATAATGTAATTATAATTTATGATATACCATATTTATATAATAATAATAATAATATACAATGTGGTAATTTTGAGAGTAAAAAATATTTTTTGGTCAACACACTCAATTATAGTATATATAAAATAGAGGTTAAGTTATTATTTTTTTTTATAAATAAATAATTAATTTTCTTATTAAAATAAAATTTAACAAAAAAAACATTTAATATTATAAAACATCTATAAATCAATAGAGTTAATATCCCAAATTTCCATCTCTCTCTTTTTACTTCGTCAAAGTCATTTTTTTTTATATATAATAAAGACTAAATATAAAAGTCAATTAGTTTATTGAATTTTAATTTTTTATAGTAAAATAACAGTAAAATTAAAAATAAAAAAAAAGATTATAAATTAGAGGTTAATCTAACAATTATATAAATAATTTTAAAATTTTAAAATGAGTATCTGGGTGTGAATTTGATTTAATTTTTTCAATTCACACCCAGCTTACTAACACAAGAAACAAGAAAGAGAAAGAAGTGAGTCTTTGGCATGGTGTAGATGTGAACACAAAAGGGAGATGGGGGCTGTATTTATTAACATCATTATCATTATTATTTGCTTTGTTTGGGGACAGTGCCACACCCATATGGATTGAGTAAGGTCAGAACTAACGACACACACCTCACCTCTCAAGTTCCACCCCCACACTTTTTTCATTAATTATTAATTATTAATTATTAATTATTACTACTAATAATAATATTTTCTAATTACCAATGTAGTAATAATTTATCATTTCCTCTCATTCCTTCCGGGCTTTAATTAATATGTCTTGGATTGTATTGTAAATTTAAGGTTACTGTCCTCGTTGCATTGGATTTTATTTGATTTTTTTTTTCTGTTGAGTTTTATATCTGATTTTGATATCTCCACCATCCAAGGCCCTCTCTTTTCTCAGTCTGTTCTTGCCTCTAGGAGGAGGAAAGGGAACAATAAATCAGAATAAAAAGCACCCAATATTCAACATGACTGCCTTCCTTCATTTATTCTGAGTCACGCATACCGTGATTCTACTATTAGATCGGGGTTTTTCCCTTTCATCTGGTGAGTTTCTTCCATTTAACCTTTTTTTTTTTTTGTATGGTCTGATTAATGGGTGATTTGCTGCGGTTCAGAATTTTATGATGTTTGAATTTTCCATGGTTTTATTTTTTTGACGGGATTTCTTAGGAGGGTTGGTTTTGGATTATGCTGGTTTTATTTGTTCATGTCTTCTTCAATCTCTTTAATTCAGATTGGTCTTGTGTCAATAGAACCCTGTTTGGTGTTTTCAATATTGGAGCTGATATTGGCAAAATTATCATTTCTTTGTTTTCCCCCATTTTACTCATTAACTTCTGCGAAAACGTGCTGACTTTGTTGTTGATGTTTCGTCTATTTATCTAGGGGGTGCGCAAATTTCTAGGACTAATCAATTGACAATGCTGCATTTGTGAGATTGGTACTGCAAGGTTATTTAGCTGATGAAAGAGGATTGAGTGGTGTTGCTTGTGACTTGGGTGGTGCATACCTGTTCTATACTAATTCAGAAGGTTAGGGCATAAGATTATGAAGCACACTTAACCTGATCTTTAGTTACACATTGACTTTATTAATTGTGATGACCTTCCTGTGATAAGATATGTTTATTTTGTAATTTTCTTGCTTAATTGTTGATTTTGCCATATGGTCTTATACTTTTGTTGATATATGAGGTTTTACTGAAGCATATATGGATTACTCTTGTGTGAACATTTTCTTGCATAATTGTTGAGTTTGCCTAATGAACATTTTCTTGTTTTGTTGAACAGGTCTGCCAAAATTTAGTACCTGACTTACTGCATTATTGAGGGATTCATTTCATATATTTAATTATATTGAGTTGGGAAAATCAATAGATTCCTTCAATGCAAGGGCAGAGAGGTACAGTGAGTTCAATGCCTGATACCTTAGAATTTGATTGTGGATCTACACAAGGTAATTCTACTGTCGATCACCAGATTTGCTGGAATAATGTGAATCCTGCAGAAAATCAAATACCTGATTATATACTATCTCCTGGTGATATGAACTCATCTTATGGAAATTCTATTATTAATCATGAATGGCAAAATTTGAGTGGATGGAGCTTAGGGGAGCCAAGTCCAAGTAATACACCAAATGAGATTAACAATAATGAGCAAAAATCATCAACCATTAATGCTGGTGCATTGGCTGGTCCAAGACTAGATGATAGGCACCTTGAACCAACTAATGCACTTTCACTAGACAATGTCAATGCTGGTCCTATGTACACCCGTAGCCCCAATTCCCGTTTGATGCCCCAGAATCTCAACTTGAATGCAGGTTTAGCAGACAGTGGAAGTGATAATAGTCAACATCTGGATCTCCCTAACTTAAACAAGTCTAGTGGGTCAGTAAATGAATGTGCACTGCCTCATGTTGGATCTGGTTCTTTTCTGCTTCCTTCTGGAAATAATGGCTTCCTGGTAGAAGGTACTGATGGTAGGCCAGGTCTTCAGATGCTATCTCGACGTGTCTCTTGTAAAAGAAAGGCTGTTGAAGGAAATAATGGACAATCTTCAGATGTTGGGAGTTCTAGCTACAGTCAGTATACAGATGGTAGTGCTTGGCACACAATTCCTACTCAGGATAATGCTGGAAGCAGTTCAAGCAGATCTATTTCCACAGAACCGGTAAATGCAAGACTTGGCCTGGGTATGCGGAATGAAGCATCTGAAAATGTTCCTGATTCAAACATTGCAGGAAGCTCCGAAAGCTTTCACAGGAATTCCCGTTTGAGATTAAATCCTTCAAACCCACAGAATGCCTCTCATCCCACTGCATTCTCAACTGGGAGCATGATTAGGCATTCTGGTGTTTCTTCTTCCTCTCAAGTATCACAAAGGTTTCATCGTGTTGATAATTCTCTGAACTTGAGGTCAGCACCACCAATAGATAATGTGGTTTCTCAAAGCCAGCCACTTGTAATCCATGTTCCTGCTTTGCCTAGGAATAGACAATCAATTAGATGGAGTGGTGGTTCTAGCTCCAGAAACATCCATTCATCAAACTCAATGATATGTGCAGACAGGGAGCAGGAGGATGCAAGCTCAAGAAGAATGTCTAGAAATATCTTAGAACATCCAGTTTTCGTACCTGCTACTGATTTAAGAAATTTAGTTCAAAATCCAACAGTTAGAGCTTCAAGTTCAAGTAGTGAAAGTTCAAGTATTCCAGGAAATGTTGCTTCTTCGTCACGGACTGGATCAAATCCAGCTACCAATCCCTCATCTGCCCCAACTTGGGTTTCTCGTCCTAATCCTGCACAGCATCCATGGAGGTTATCTGAATATGTCCGCCGGTCCTTGTTTTCTCCTGGTTCGGATGCTATTGGAAGTCCAAGCAATAATTATTCTTCCTTGCAGTCTGGTCTTTCTACATCTGAACCAAGGGCGTTATCATTTGGGAGTGGGGCAAACCCAAGATCATCTTCATGGTTGGAGAGGCAAGGAGATAGTGAATTTGGAATTCCTTATTCACTACGTACTTTGGCTGTTGCAAGTGAAGGAAGTAGTAGACTTGTATCTGAGGTTTGTATTCAGTTGTCTTTTCTCTTGCATTTCAATAGTCATAGTTTTTACTCTTTGTTGAATGTCCTAAGCGTTTGGAGGCATCTGTAAGTGATCTGGTCCATTTTCTTTGAAATTTAAATTTTTGTTCCAGAAATTGTTTTTAAGTGGAAACTTGCCTATTTAAAAATTGTAGCTTCAATTCCAACACATTTGGTTTGCATCATATATTCATATGTGATTCCAGTGAGTTAAGATTAGCCAAGTTATTTCTTATGAACCTTACCCAAGATTTTTTTTTTGTCCCAATGCTATGAACAATATTTGGCATTTTGGCTTCAAATTTGTTTAAAGCAAACTCCTGGCTGAAGGATGTATGATCTTGAATATAACTGTAAATAATGATTTCTGGCAACCAAAATAAGTCTGGGAGCAAATTTAATTAACATTTACTCCTGTGTTTGGTTGCTCTTGCTCTACAATAGTATGATCTAGTTCCATCTGTTCAAGGGTATTGAACCTCTATAACTTGCTTATATGGTCCATAAAGATCCAAAATAGTATAAACTCTAAAGCCAGTCAAAAACCTTTCCCCAGATATCACAGTATGGTTAAAGAGGAATAAATATTTCAGTAGCTAATAAAACCACTATATACAAAGCTATTTTATCATAATTGAACCAGTGCCTTGAAAAGAAAAGATAAATTTAGTTTTGTTTTTAATCTTTATGCCAATGTCCTATTCTGCCTTCTGCTGACAATATTAGGGCTGTGTTATTTAAATACTCTTGAAAGTTGCAGTATTTTATTTTCTTTCATGAATAAGTTTTTGTCCTGTAATGACTTTTTTTTTCCATGGTGCAGCTCCGCAATGTTTTGGGTCTTATGCGTAGAGGAGGGAATGTGCGATTTGAGGTTAGCTATTCTAAATTAATGGTGCATATTGACAGATAGATGTTAAGTTTCTCTTACCTTTATCTGATTTTCTAATAGTGCCATAATGGCTTCAAAGCTGGTTGTTCAATCCCTATACAGATCTAGTTCAAAAAATATAATTACTCGTCCTGTTGATTAGCAGTGAGGATTGAGTTGTTATGTTGGCCCTAACAGGCCTACCAATGATGTTGATTTATTTGTAATTCTGATTGGACTTACACTTGGTTTCCCAAAGGTATATTCTGTGGGTGGGGGGAGCATTGTGTTGATGTGCATGTACTCTAAACCTGGTCTTAACCAGTTTGTTTATTTTATCAGTTATAGAATCTTATTTCCGTGTTAAAATTCATGTGTCTAACACATCTCTGCTTGAAAGATCTAATTCATCTCACTTGGTACATTGTATGTAGGTCTTGTTATATTTATGTTCACTATAGTTGCTTATGGTAAAATCTTTCATGTAATCCAAGAGATTTTAGTTTTAGAGTGTTAACTCATGGCTGATGTTAAGGTCTCTTCTAAACCATTTGTTTGGATGCCACATTGAGGAGTTCAATCTCTAGAAATAAAGGGCCCATTGCAATTGATTAATTTCTTGTTAATGTGTTATGTGTTCAGACAAAGACAAGTATGAGTGGGCATAACTCCATTTTCATTAGCATCTATATGAAAGTCTATTAAATTGCCTGTGCCAACTAACCTCGGATCCCCTTCCTCAAGTGTTTTTTTTTAATATATAAGCTAGCTCATAATTTTATGTTAGCCAAATATATGAATTTTCATCTGTTCATAATCTCGGTATGGTCGGCTTTTTACTATTTAGCTTAATGTATATTTTTAGTAAGCCTGTAAATGCTGGTGTAAGAACCGTGTTTTCATTTTGTGACAGGATGTTGTGATCCTTGATCATCAATCGTTTCTTTCTGGAGTAGCTGATGTTCATGATCGACACAGGGATATGCGACTTGATGTTGATAACATGTCTTATGAGGTAAAATCTCATTTCTGCATCTGGATGCAAATATTAAGATATCTATACAATAATACAACCGTAGTGTCAGTTTATCCCTTGCTTATATTTCAAGTTAGTGTTTCATTTTAGAGAGTTTTTCATGTGACTATAACAGGAGTTGTTGGCTCTGGAAGAGCGTATTGGAAATGTGAGTACTGGATTGAGTGAGGAAATCGTATTGAAACTCTTGAAACAGAGAAAGCACTCGGTTGAGAAAGGGTCTCAGGCTGATGCAGAACCCTGTTGTGTTTGTCAGGTAAACCTGACTAAGTTGACTTATTTATATCCCCTACATGCACTTGCACAGTGGTCTCATCACTTTGATTACTTTGTCTGCAGGAGAATTATGGTGATGGGGATGATGTTGGAAAGCTTGATTGTGGCCATGATTTCCATAGCAGCTGTATCAAAGAGTGGCTAATGCAAAAGAATCTGTGTCCCATTTGTAAGACAGCGGGCTTGACAGCATGATGTTTGTGACTCTGTCCTCAGGCAAATACCATGAGACCATGAAGGAAAAAAAAATGGCACAAGTTACCCTGGAAATTCTGGTTGCTTTGCTGCCTTGTTTTCTAGCTGTAGCCTAGTAAATTGTTGTACCCCGAATTTGTTATATCATTTTGTTTATTTATCTTAATCCTAATCCAAACATCGCCCTGTTTAGGTGAGATGGATGATTGATTTGGATGAAGGAGCAATTCTTGACTCTAGTTTACAAGCCTTTGTTAACGTTTATGGAAAAAATTGTATTGCTCGGATTGGATTTATGCAGAACAGAAAACTAGGTACTAAAAAGTAACATTCAAATACAAGAATCATGGGGTGCTTTTTAATTTTTTTAATTTAAACTAAGCTCCCATAATTGCTATTCCTTGGTTTTGTTAACGTGTATGATGAAATATTAGAGGGTGGGGCTATCTTTACATTGCCTAGGTTTCTCTTGACAATTCTCCCATGAAAATGGATGGGGAAATTATTGAAGTCCTTGATGAAAATTTGCTACAACTCCAACAAAATGAGGGCAACGTTGAGAAAGTGTTAAGCATTAGCCGCTGCAACACCGAAATGAGCCTTTTTTTTTTTTTTTTTCATTTTTCAGTATTGCCCAATTTAAATGAGTAAATTAGATTTGTCCCTCCTAACATGTTTAAATTAGATATATCAACCATTTGTTTATAGTGTAATTAGATTTGTCCCTCCTCTTGACACTATTCTTTTGAAGATAGTCTTAAGTGATCTTTGTTGCTTGTTGAATTTATAAAATATTTTTATTTTAAATTTTTAATTGTAAAATAACATTAAAAATAAAAATATTGTAAAATTAGTTGTTAATGTAATGATTTTAAATCACTTATAAAATAAAATGATTAACTGTGCCCTGATTGTAGATATATTTTTTTTATGCTTCAAAAAATTTACGTGAATTGCATTCGAAAACTTTATAAAAATCATAAAGCTGGATTTTTATGAAACAAACTTTTATCCTTATAATTAGACGACTCTTTGTTGGTTGGAATGATGTAGATATGAACACAAAAAAGGAAGATGAAGGCTGCAATCGGCAGGAAACTCCAACACCGATAATTTATTAACAGAGTCAGAACTAAAGACATTTGCTAACCGGCCAAACAGGATAATTACATATTAGTAAATTAATTATTAATTATTATTTTTTACATGAATTATTACTATTAATTTTTTTTTACAAAATTAATAACTTTTTTTTTTCTATTCTTACACCTAATTACTAATTTCATTTCACTTTGCCCTCTTTTTCTTTCTAGCCTAAAACCTCTCCTTATTTATTTTATTTTATTTATATCTGATTTTGATATCCAACACCCTCTTTCTTCACTCTGTTCTTGCCTTTCTTCGTCGTTTTCTGACCGGGGAACGAATAAAAAGCACCCCATATCCAACATGGGTGCTTTCATTCTCTATTTGTTCTGAGTCACGCATACCGTGATTCTCCAATTAGATCGGGTTTTTTTTTCCATTTCATCTGGTGAGTTTCTTCCATTTAACCTTTCATTTTTTTTATGGTCTGATCAGTGGGTGATTGGCTGCGCTTCAGAAATTTATATAGTTTGAATTTTCCATGGTTTTGTTTTTTATTTATCTTTGACGGGATGATTTTATGGGAGGGTTGGTTTTGGATTATGCTGGTTTTATTAATTCATGTCTTCTTCAATCTCTTTAATTCAGCTTGGTCTCGTGTCTATTAAACCTTGTTTGGTGTTTTCAACATTGCAGCTGATATTGTCAAAATTGTCATTTCTTTGTTTTTCCCCATTTTATTCATTAACTTCTGTGAAAACGTGCTGGCTTTGTTGTTGAGGTTTTGTCTATTTATCTAGGCTAGGGGGTGCACAAATTTCTGGGATTAATCAATTGACAATGCTGCATTTGTGGGATTGGTACTGCAAAGTTCTTTAGCTGATGAACGAGAATTGAGTGGTGGTGCTTGTGAGTTGGGTGGTGCTACTGGTGCATACCTTTTTCTATACGCTAATTCAGAATATTGGAGCATAAAATTAAGCACACTTAACCTGATCTTTAGTTACACATTGACTTTATTCATTGTGATGGCCTTCCTGTGTTAAGGTATGTTTATTTTGTAATTTTGTTGCTTAATTGTTGAGTTTTCCATATGCTCTTATACTTTTGTTGATATATGAGGTTTTACTGAAGCGTATATGGATTACGTCTTGTGTGAAATTTTTGTTGCATATTTTTGTTGCATAATTATTGAGTTTGCGTAATGAACATTTTCATGTTTTGTTGAACAGGTCTGCCAACTTACTGCATTATTGAGCGATTCATTTCATATATTTAATAATTCTATTGAGTTGGGAAAGTCAATAGATTCCTTCAATGCAAGGGAAGAGAGGTACAGTTGGTTCAATGCCTGAAACCTTAGAATTTGATTGTGGATCTGCCTCAGGTAATTCTACTGCAGATCAGCCGATTTGCTGGAATAATGTGAATCCTGCAGAACATCAAATACCTGATTATATACTTTTTCCTGGTGATATGAACTCATCTTATGAGAATTCTATTATTAATCATGAATGGAAAAATTTGAGTGGATGGAGCTTAGGGGAGCCATGTCCCAGTAATACACCAAATGAGATTAACAATAATGAGCAAGAAAGAGAACTTGGAGGCTCATCAGTCATTACTGCTGGTGCATTGGCTGGTCCAAGACTAGAAGAAAGGCACCTTCAACAAATCAATGCTCTCTCACTAGACAATGTCAATACAGGTCCTATGTACACACATAGCCCCAATTCTCGTTTGATGCCCCAGAATCTCAACTTGAATGCAGGTTTAGTGGACAGTGGCAGTCATAATAGTCAACATCTGGAACTCCCTAACTTAAACAAGTCTAGTGGATCAGTAAATGAGTGTGTACCACCTCATGTTGGATCTGGTTCTTTTCTGCTTCCTTCAGGAAATAATGGCTTCCTTGTAGGAGATACTGATGGTAGGCCAGGTTGTTCTCCTGATACTCGACGTGTCTCTTGTAAAAGAAAGGCTGTTGAAGGAAATAATGGACCATCCTCAGATGCAGGTAGTTCTAGCTACAGTCAGCGTACAGATGGCAGTGCTTGGCACACAATTCCTACTCAGGATAATGCTGAAAGCAGTTCAAGCAGATCTATTTTCTCAGAACAGGTCAACGCAAGACTTGGCCTGGGTATGGGGGATGAAACATCTGAAAATGTTCCTGATTCAAACATTGCAAGAAGCTCAGAAAGCTTTCCCAGGAATTTCCGTTTGAGGTTAAATCCTTCAAACCCACAGAATTCGGCTCCTCCCACTGCATTCTCAACTGAGAGCATGATTAGGCATTCTGGTGTTTCTTCGTCTTCTCAAGTATCACAAAGGTTTCATTCTGTTGATAATTCTCTGAACTTGAGGTCAGCACCACCAATAGATAATGCGGTTGCTCAAAGCCAGCCACCAGTAATCCGTGTTCCTGCTTTGCCTAGGAATAGACAATCAATTAGATGGAGTGGTGGTTCAAGCTCCAGCAACATCCACTCATTAAACTCAATTGTAAGCGCAGACAGGGATCAGGAGGATGTGAGATCAAGAAGAATGTCTAGAAATATTTTCGAACACCCCATCTTTGTACCTGCAACTGACTTAAGAAATTTAGTTCAGAATCCAACAGTTAGAGTTTCAAGTGCAAGTAGTGAAAACTTAAGTATTCCGGGAAATGTTGCGTCTTTGTCACGAACTGGATCAACTCAAGCTGCCAATCCCTCATCTGCCCCAACTTGGGTTTCACGTCCTAATCCTCCACCGCATCCACGGAGGTTATCTGAATATGTCCGCCGGTCCTTGTTTTCTGCTGGTTCAGATGCTATTGGAAGTCCAAACAATAATTATTCGTCCTTGCGCTCTGGTCTTTCTACATCTGATCCAAGGGCTTTATTATCTGGGAGTGGGGCAAACCCAAGATCATCTTCATGGTTGGAGAGGCAAGGAGATAGTGAATTTGGAATTCCTTATTCACTACGCACTTTGGCTGTTGCAAGTGAAGGAAGTAGTAGACTTGTATCTGAGGTTTGTATTCAGTTGTCTTTTCTCTTGCATTTCAATAATAATAATTTTTATGGCTGGTAAAGATTGTTGCTTTAATGATTGTATTAAGTGTTTGGAGGCATCTATAAGTGATTGGCACCATTTATTTGAAATTTATTTTTTTGTTCCAGAAATTGTTTAAGTGGAAGCTTGCCTATTTAATAATTGTAGCTTCAATTCCAACACATTTGGTTTGCATCATTTGTGATTCCAGTGAGTTAAGACTACTTTTGTTCAGCCTAGTTATTACTAATGAACCTTACCCAAACTTTATTTTCTTTTGTTCCAATGCTTTGAACAATATTTGGCTTCAAATTTATTTTAAGCAAACTCCTGGCTGACATAGGTTAGGTATGATCTTGAATATAACTGTTAATAATGATTTTTGGTAAACAAAACAAGTCTGGGAGCAAATTTAATAAACATTTACTCCTGTGTTTGGTTTCTCTTGCTCATTCATCACAGTAGGTTTGATTGAATCATTTTGGCCCTACAATAGTACAATGTAGTTCCATTTGTTCAAGTCATGAGTATTGAACCTCAATAACTAGCCTATAAGGTTCATAAAGATCAAGAATAGTATAAAGCCAGTCAAAAACCTTTCCCCAGAGATTGCAAAATTCTAAAAAAATACTTCTAAGAGCATGGTTTGAGAAGAATAAATATTTCAGCAGCTAATAAAACCACTATATACAACCTAACCTATTCTATCATAATTGAACTAGTCCCTTGAAAAGAAAAGATAAATTTAGTTTTGTTTTTAATCTTTATGCCAATGTCCTATTCTGCCTTCTCCTGACAATACATGGCTGTGTTATTTAAATACTCTTGCAGTATTTTATTTTCTTTCATGACTAACTTTTTGTCTTGTAATGACATTTTTTTTCCATGATGAAGCTCCGCAATGTTTTGGGCCTTATGCGTAGAGGTGGGAATGGGCGATTTGAGGTTAGTTATTTTAAATTAATGATGTATATTGACAGATAGATGTTATTGTTTCCTTTACCTTTATCTGATTTTCTAATAGTTCCATAATGGCTTCAAAGATGGTTCAATTGCTATACAGATCTAATTCAAAAAGTATAATTACTTGTTCTGTTGTTTAGAAGTGGGATTGAGTTGTTATGTTGGCCCTAACAGGCCTACCAATGATGTTTATTTCCAATAAAAAAATTTAAAAAATTCCACACAATTTAAACACAATTTGCTGCCAAAAATTAAATGATTATGTTTCGATAATGTTAGTGTTATGTTTGTAATTAGTTAGTTAGTCAAAGAAATACCATCTTGTTTTTTTTTTTTTGTTACATACAAAGAGTTATGTTAGAAAGAAGGGGAATGGGCTTGCAACTACTGGTCAGACCCATTAAGGATGGGTTTTTGTTAGCAGACCAATAGTTGCCTATAAATAGGAAAAGGAATTGAGAAGAAGAGTTAGCCATTCGGGGAAGTAGAATTGGGAGTGAAGGCTTTGTATGGCCTCAAGAAGTGTTAGCTCATGATTTTCTGTTAGACTGTTAGCCAAATATATGTAATTTTATCCGTTCATAATCTCAATATGGTTGGCTGTTTACTGTGTGGCTTTACTGGCTTAATGGATATTTATAGTAAGCTTGTAAATGCTAGTGTAAGAACCATGATTTCATTTTGTGACAGGATGTTGTGATCCTTGATCATCAATCGTTTCTTTCTGGAATAGCTGGTGTTCATGATCGACACAGGGATATGCGACTTGATGTTGATAGCATGTCTTATGAGGTAAAATCTCATTTCTTTATTTATACAACCATAGTGTCAGTTTATACCGCTTATATTTCAAGTTAGTGCTTCATTTTATAGAGTTTCTCATGTGACATTTGTGACTATAACAGGAGTTGTTGGCTCTGGAAGAGCGCATTGGAAATGTGAGTACTGGATTGAGTGAGGAAACCGTATTGAAACTCTTGAAACAGAGAAAGCACTCGATTGAAAGAGGGTATCAGACTGATGCAGAACCCTGTTGTGTTTGTCAGGTAAACCTGACTAAGTTGACTTATTTATATCCGCTATGTGCTTGTGCTTGTGCACACTGGCCTCATCACTTGATTACGTTGTCTGCAGGAGGATTATGGTGATGGGGATGATATTGGAACGCTTGATTGTGGCCATGATTTCCATAGCAGCTGTATCAAAGAGTGGCTAATGCAAAAGAATCTGTGTCCCATTTGTAAGACAGCGGGCTTGACAGCATGATGTTTGTGACTCTGTCCTCAGGCAAATACCATGAGACCATGAAAGGAAAAAAATGGCACAAGTTACCCTGGAAATTCTGGTGCTTGGCTGCCTTGTTTTCTATCTGTAGCCTAGTAAATTGTTGTACCGCGAATTTGTTATATCATTTTGTTTATTTATCTTAATCCAAACATTGCCCGGTTTGGATGAAGGAGCAATTCTTAACTCTAGTTTAAAAGGCTTGGTTTACATTTATGGTTTTTTTTTTTTATTGTTCCTATTGCATTTTTGCTGAACGGAAAACTAGGTACAAAAAATATTATTCAAATATAAGAATCATAGGTATTGGATTTACGAGTTTGGGGTGCTTTATTTATTTATTACTATTATTATTAAACTATGCTCCCAGAATTGCTATTCCTTGGTTTCGTTAACGTGTTTATGATGAATATCAGAGAGTGGTGCTATCTTGTCATTGCTAATTACTTAGGTTTCTCTTCACAATTCTCCCCTTAAAAAAATGTAAAGGGAGATTATTGAAGTGCTCGATGAAAATTTGCTATGGCTCCAACAAAATGAGGGCAACACTGAGAAAGAGTGGAGCAAATCAATGAAGTTCTCACCTTTTCAGTGTTATCCAATTTATGTTATAATCTGTTTGGTAGAAGTGAAAGTAAACTAAAAATGAGTTAAATAAACGGTAAAATAAGGTAAGATTTACCCTTTTATACTATACTTTAAACAATAAAAAAAAATCTTTATTCACTTTCATTTTATTCTATCAAACATAGACATATTGCACATGGACTAGAAAGGGAGGGAAAAGGAGGAATGAAAGAACAATTTTTTGTTTGGTTTGGTAAAGTAAAAAAAGTCTCCTCATTTGATTAACTAAAAAATGAGAAGAATAAAACTTATAAATTTTTACAAATTTATAATTTTTTTTAGAGGGGGTGGGCGTGGATAATATTTCAAGGATAATTTTATTAGGGTATAACATAAAACATGAAATACAATTATGTGGTTAACTATTATAATAATAAAAATAGAAGTTAATAGCTTCTTTTTTTTTCTTGACGGAATAGAAGTTAATAGCTAATGTCATGATTTTAAAAAAATGATTAAAATGAATAATTGTGTTGTGATTTTTCTTTTCTTTTTCGAAGCATAACACAAGAAATAAGAAAGAAAAAAAGTGAGACCTTGTAATGCCGTAATTGACAAAAAAATTCCAACAACGATAAATATATATATATATATATATATATATATATATATGTATGTATGTATATGTGTGTGTATTTTTTTACATAATAAAAATAATTTAGTTAAAAGCATTAAAATTATTTTAAATTATATTTATTTTAAAACTAATCTTATAAATATAAGAGATTAATACTCATGCATCATTAATGTAAAATAATTTTATATCCTCAATTATAACCAAAAGTTTTAATGATTTTTGAAATAATTTTATAAAAATCAATTGTTTTACTATAAATAAAGGGGTGTGATTAACTTACCTTTATATGTTGTCACTTTCTTAATATAGTTTTACACATTGCCAATACATCACCATTTTTTCTCTAAATAAAATTAACAAATATATATCTTTTTTTCATGAGAAAAAATGTAATATCAATATAAAACTATTTAACACCGTCAGTCAATCGCAATCCTTCACTTATGGTAAGTTAGTTGATTTCTATAAAATTATTTCAAAAACTATTATTAGTGAGTTATGATTAACTAACAATGTAAAACTATTTTAGGTTTCTACTAATTCAAAATCTTTATTAGATACAAAACTTACCAATTGTACATGAGCATTAAACTTTTTTTTTTTCATTATCACATTATTTAAGAATAAATGTTAATTATTATAAAAATAATTAATATATGAAAATTTAAAGATTAAATCTTATAAAAATAAATTATATTTTAAATTTTTGAAACATATGGACCTATTTGATGGACAAGATATGATATAATAAAAATGTAATATGATAATAGCATGATAAATGATATCTAATGTTTAATACATACTACACACTAAGTAACAAACTGAGAACGAATGAATATTATGTTTAAATATAAAAAAAATTAATTATTAATTTTTTATAACTCTCTACGTGATTGGTTAAAATTTATTAATTTTGATTTTAATAATTTTGATGAATATAAGATAAATCATGAAAGAAAATCCTCAATTAAGAGGTAAAATCAATCAATTTATTATTTATTTAAATAAAAATATTAATAAGAGAAGAAATAGAGAAAACTTATCATACTTGTAGATTTTAATTTCAATTCTCCCTTGTGATAAAAAAGTGACAACATATAAAAATGCACATTAAATAAAGGATAAAATATGATTAATTATCATTCATTCTTATTTATTATTCCCATAAAATGACTGTAAAAGTATTTTTTTTTAGGGTTAATTATATTTTTAATTCTTAAACTTTTTGAAATTTGATTTTTAGTTTATAAACTTTTGTTTTACTAATAGAAATCTTAAAAAAAAATTTGTTATAATTTTTAATTTTTAAACTTTTGTTTGACTGATGAAAGTCCTTTTAACTTTTTTTTGTTAAAATTTTTGGTCTCTAAATTTTTTTAATAAAATAAAATATTTTTGGTCTCTAAATTTTTTAAATAAAATAATAAGGTTCAAATTTTTATTTAGAGATTAAAAATCAATTTTTTTTAGAAAGTTTAAAGAATTTGATAAATTAAACAAAAGTTTAATAATCAAAAACTTTAATGGAAAACAAATTTACAACTTTCATCGGTCAAATAAAAATTCAAACATTAAAAACCAAAATTTAGAAAAAAATTTAATCATTAAAAATATAATTTACCATGTTGAAAGAGTAGAGACACATACCTCGGACACCTCTTCACCCGACTCTCTCGTTACTACAGAATCACCTATTAGTAAATTAATTATTCATTATTAATAATTACCTTCAATTCTTACACCTAATTAGCGATGTGGTAAGTAATTTCATCTCATTTTCAATTTTGATTTCCTCTCCTTTCTCCCTTTCTCTCTAAAACATCTAACGCCCTCTGTTCTCTTCCCTTTTCGAAGCAGTAGGAGGAAAGGTAACAATATATCCAACATGAGTGCTTTCCTTCCCTGTTTATTCTGAGTCACGCATAACGTGATTCTCCTATTACTATTACTATTAGATCAGGATTTTTTTCCTTTTCATCTGGTGAGTTTCTTCCTTTTTTTATGCTCTCCTCAGTGGGTGATTGGCTGCGCTTCAGAAATTTATTAACTTCAAATTTTCCATCGTTTTTTTTTTTTTTACGGGTTTTCTTAGGAGGGTCGGTGTTGGATTATGCTTCTTTTATTGGTTCGTGTCTTCTTCAATCTCTTTATTTTAGCTTGATTTGTGTCAATTGAACCCTATTTGGTGTTTTCAACATTGGAGCTGATTTTGCTGTTGAAGTCTTGTCTATTTATCTAGGGGATACGCAAATTTCAGGGACTAATTAACTGACAATGCTGCATTTCTGGGATTGGTACTGCAAGGTTCTTTAGCTGATGAGAGAGGATTGAGTGGTGTTGCTTGTGACTTGGGTGGTGCATACGCTAATTCAAAATGTTAGAGCATAAGATTAAGAAGCACACTTAACCTGATCTTTAGTTACACATTGACCTTATTAATTCTGATGACCTTCCTGTGTTAAGGTATGTTTATTTTGTAATTCTGTTGCTTAATTGTTGAGCTTGCCATATACTTTGATACTTTTGATGATATGAGGTTTGAGTTTTACTAAACCATGTATAGATTACGTCCCATGTGAACATTTTCTTGCATATTTTTATTCCATAATTGTTGAGTTTGCCTAATGAACATTTTCTTGTTTTGTTCATCAGCTCTGCCAAATTTAGTGCAGACTTACTGCTTTATTGAGTTGAGGGATTCATTTCATATATTTAACTATACTGAGTTGGGAAAATCAATAGATTCCTTCAATGCAAGGGCAGAGAGGTATGGTTGGTTCAATGCCTGATACCTTAGAATTTGACTGTGGATCTACCTCAGGTAATTCTACTGCTGATCAGCCAATTTGCTGGAATAATGTGAATCCTGCAGAACATCAAATTCCTGATTATATACTTTTTCATGCTGATATGAACTCATCTTATGGGAATTCTATTGTTAATCATGAATGGCAAAATTTGAGTGGATGGAGCTTAGGGGACCCAAGTTCCAGTAATACACCAAATGAGATTAACAATAATGAACAAAAAAAAGAACTTGGAGGCTCATCAACCATTACTGCTGGTGCATTGGCTGGTCCAAGACTAGAAGAAAGTCGCCTTCAACAAACCAATGCTCTTTCACTAGACAATGTCAATACAGGTCTTATGTACACACATAGCCCCAATTCTCGTTTGATGCCCCAGAATCTCAACTTGAATGCAGCTTTAGCGGACAGTGGCAGTGATAATAGTCAACATCAGGAGCTCCCTAACTTAAACAAGTCTAGTGGGTTGGCAAATGAGTGTATACCACCTAATGTTGGATCTGGTTCTTTTCTGCTTCCTTCAGGAAATAATGCCTTCCTGGTAGGAGATACTGATGGTAGGCCAGGTTGTTCTCTTGATACTCGACGGGTCTCTTGTAAAAGAAAGACTGTTGAAGGAAATAATGGACCATCTTCAGATGCAGGTAGTTCTAGCTACAGTCAGTGTACAGATGGCAGTGCTTGGTACTCAATTCCTACTCAGGATAATGCTGGAAGCAGTTCTATTTTCTCAGAACAGGTAAACGCAAGACTTGGCCTGGGTATGGGGGATGAAGCATCTGAAAATGTTCCTGATTCAAACATTGCAAGAAGCTCGGAAAGCTTTCCCAGGAATTTCCATTTGAGGTTAAATCCTTCAAACCCACAGAATTCGGCTCCTCCCACTGCATTCTCAACTGGGAGCATGATTAGGCATTCTGGCGTTTCTTCGTCTTCTCAAGTATCACAAAGGTTTCATTCTGTTGATAATTCTCTGAACTTGAGGTCAGCACCACCGATAGATAATGCGGTTGCTCAAAGCCAGCCACCTGTAATCCATGATGCTGCTTTGCCTAGGAATAGACAATCAATTAGATGGAGTGGTGGTTCTAGCTCCAGCAACATCCACTCATCAAACTCAATTATAAGGGCAGACAGGGATCAGGAGGATGCGAGATCAAGAAGAATGTCTAGAAATATTTTCGAACATCCAGTCTTTGTACCTGCAACTGATTTAAGAAATTTAGTTCAAAATCCAACAGGAAATGTTGCTTCTTCGTCATGGACTGGATCAAATCCAGCTACCAATCCCTCATCTGCCCCAACTTGGGTTTCATGTCCTAATCCTCCACAGCATCCACGGAGGTTATCTGAATATGTCCGCCGATCCTTGTTTTCTCCTGGTTCAGATGCTATTGGAAATCCAAGCAATAATTATTCTTCCTTGCGCTCTGGTCTTTCTGCATCTGATCCAAGGGCTTTAACGTCTGGGAATGGGGCAAACCCGAGATCATCTTCATGGTTGGAGAGGCAAGGAGATAGTGAATTTGGAATTCCTTATTCACTACGTACTTTGGCTGTTGCAAGTGAAGGAAGTAGTAGACTTGTATCTGAGGTTTGTATTCAGTTGTCTTTTCTCTTGCATTTCAATAATCATAGATTTTACTGCTGGGAGAGATTACTGATTTAATGATTGTATTAAGTGTTTGGAGGCATCTATAAGTGATCGGCACCATTTTCTTTGATATTTAAATTTTTGTTCCAGAAATTGTTTGAGTGGAAACTTGCCTATTTAATAAACATTTACTCCTATGTTTGGTTGCTCTTGCTCAATCATCACACACTATGTTTGATTGCATCATTTTGGCTCTACAATAGTATGATCTAGTTCCATTTGTTCAAGATTATTGAACCTCAATAACTAGCCTATAAGGTTTTTAAAGATCCAAAATAGTATAATGACTGTCAAAAACCTTTCCCCAGAGATCGCCGAATTCTAAAAAATACTCTTAATAGCATGGTTAAAGAAGAATAAATATTTCAGTATCTAATAAGACCACTATATACAACCCAACCTATTCTATCTTCATTGAACTAGTCCCTTGAAAAGAAAAGATAAATTTAGTTTTGTTTTTAATCTTTATGCCAATGTCCTATTCTGCCTTCTCCTGACAATACTTGGGTTGTGTTATTTAAATACTCTTGCAGTATTTTATTTTCTTTCATGAATAACATTTTGTGTTGTAATGACATTTTTTTCCATGTTGCAGCTCCGCAGTGTTTTGGGCCTTATGCGTAGAGGAGGGAATGTACGATTTGAGGTTAGTTATTCTAAACTATTGGTGTATATTGACAGATAGATGTTAAGTTTCCTTTACCTTTACTGATTTTCTAATAGTGCCATAATGGCTTCAAAGCTGGTTCAATCCCAATTCAGATCTAATTCAAAAATTTAATCACTTGTTCTGTTGTTACAAGTGGGATTGAGTTGTTATGTTGGCCCTAACAGGCCTACCAAAGTACCAATGATGTTTATTTCCAAACATTTTTTATTAAAAAAAACAATTCCCCACAATTAAACACAATTTGGCAGCCGAATCAAATAATTTTGTTTCGATAATGGGAGTGTGTTATGTTAGTTATGTTAGTAATTAGTTAGTCAAAGAAATACAAATTTTTTTTTGGTTACATACAAATAGGTATGTTGGAAAGAAGGGGAATGGGCTTGCAACTGATTACATTAAGGGTGGGATTTTATTAGCAGACCAATCAATAGCTGCCTATAAATACAAAAAGGGTCGAGAAGAGTTAGCTATTTGGGGAAATAGAATTCGGAATGAATGCTTTGTATAGCCTCAAGAAGAGTTGCCTCATAATTTTATGTTAGCTAAATATATGTATTTTTATCTGTTCATAATCTCAATTTTTGGTCAGCTATTTACTATTTGGCTTAACGGTTATTTATAGTCAGGTTGTAAATGCTGGTGTAAGAACTGTGATTTCATTTTGTGACAGGATGTTGTGATCCTTGATCATCAATCATTTCTTTCTGGAATAGCTGATGTTCATGATCGACACAGGGGTATGCGGCTTGATGTTGACAGCATGTCTTATGAGGTAAAATCTCATTTCTGCATCTGGATGTGAATATCAATATATCTATAGAACCACAGCGTCAGTTTATCACTTGCTTATATTTCAAGTTAGTGCTTCATTTTCTAGAGTTTCTCATGTGACATTTGTGACTATAACAGGAGTTGTTGGCTCTGGAAGAGCGCATTGGAAATGTGAGTACTGGATTGAGTGAGGAAACCGTATTGAAACACTTGAAACAGAGAAAGCACTCGGTTGAGAAAGGGTCTGAGGCTGATGCAGAACCCTGTTGTGTTTGTCAGGTAAACCTGACTAAGTTGACTTATTTATACCCCCTACATGCACTTGCACAGTGGTCTCATCACTTTGATTACTTTGTCTGCAGGAGAATTATGGTGATGGGGATGATGTTGGAACGCTTGATTGTGGCCATGATTTCCATAGCAGCTGTATCAAAGAGTGGCTAATGCAAAAGAATCTGTGTCCCATTTGTAAGACAGCGGGCTTGACAACGTGATGTTTGTGACTCTGTCCTCAGGCAAATACCATGAGACCATGAAGGAAAAAAAAATGGCACAAGTTACCCTGGAAATTCTGGTTGCTTTGCTGCCTTGTTTTGCTATCTATAGCCTAGTAAATTATTGTACCCCGAATTTATTATATCATTTTTGCTTATTTATCTCAATCCAAAGATGGCCTTGTTTAGGTGATGGATGATTGGTTTGGATGAAGGAGCAATTCTTAACTCAAGTTTACAAGGCTTTGTTTACATTTATGAAAAAAAATATTTTGCTCGGATTGGATTTATGGAGAACGGAAAACTTGGTACTTAAAAAGTATCATTCAAATACAAGAATCATAGCATACCCAAAATTGCTATTCCTAGATTTCGTTAACGTGTGTATGATGAATATTAGATTGTGGGGCTATCTTAGCATTGCTTAGGAAGGGTTAAAGAACCACCTATTTTGCTTTCTCCTTTCTAAATTTTAAACCAATGAATTTGCTGCTTAATTTCACACAGCTCGCTCTAGAGACATAAAATTCCCCTCCCAGATTTTCTCTTTTAAGACATAGATTCCTAAAACAAAGCCTTTGGAACCTATGCACATTTGATCAAAGCTACATTATAAAGAAAGAAATCAATGGTGTTGATTTTTCTTTGGTCATGAAAGGTTTAGTACTCTATTGTGTACAAAGAAGCTTTGAGGAGGATAGTATGAAATCTTCAACAGTTCTCCGATGAAGATATAGGCCCCAATTATGAGATGGGCTCGGGCTTTATTTTGGATCTAACTACGTGCTACAAACCCTCAGCCATTGTTATCCGATGCAATTGTAATTTTTTTTTTTTTGAGAGAGGGAGTGGGGGAAATAAAATAAAAAAGTCAATCCCGCGAAAACAGATAAAAATTGTTAAGTCATGCAATTCCATAACATTTGCACCACCACACTCCACACCACTTTCACAAGTATCGGCATTGAAAATATTTATCCTTTGCGAATAATATAGTACTATACTAACAAGTACGCACTTTTTAGCGATTATACATGTGTGTAGTTTTAAATAAAAATCATAACTTTTCTAATCATTGAAGCATAAAAACAAGCTTCTTATTTTTACCTTCAGGAATTGCTAGCAATAACGTACAATGGCCACTTAACTCCCGAGAGAGAGATTCCATGATTAAAAAACAATTACTTTCAAGAACTCATTTGCCAACGTGTTCGCGGATATCCATCTTTCATTAATTATAGCATGAAAGCAGGAGACAAATCACCTTTTTATGGTTGTTGATTAATACTTTAATAGTGAGGAGAGGATTATCTCAAACTTTTCTGGCTATTCATTCAAATTAATACTTGGAAAGAAAGTTTCTTATTTATTTTATTTAGAATTGATTTAATTTCCTCTACGCACTTGAGGAAGGAGGAAGGTGGAGAAGATTGGTGAACCTTTTATCTAATCATGCCTTAGAAAGTGATGACAAAGAGGAAAGTGAATATGCTTCGCCCATGATTATAACTATCTATCTTGCAATCTATTATTGTTATTATAATTATTCCCACCACCTTCTCCACTTAATTCCACCACCTCCCACCGCAAATTCCAGCTGATCTTAGTCCTGTCGTACTCATGCCATGCCCTTTGCCTTTTTCTCTCTCTCTCTCTTCTCTTTGCCTTTTTTTTTCTTCTTAAAAGTAAAGTAGCTATCCATATATGATATATAATCTTCTAAATCGTAAATGAAGTGTATATATATGTATATTATACACGTCGTAAAATAATATTTCATAGAAGAATTGAGCGAGAGTGAAAGTGTTGATCTCACTTCAGTTAAGTTCAATCATGCAACCTCATCCTTATTCCCCATAAAGCTGTTTTTATACTTTCTTTTTTCTTCTTTCTCTTTGTGGGGTCTTTGGCCAGCCTTCTCTAGGCCTGCTTCCTTCTACTTTGTATCACAATATGCTTCTTTATTTTTCTTTTTTTATTTTTCACTGAAATCATAATATACCATAATAATGAATTGATTTTAGGACTCCACCACCAATATCTCTGTTCTTTTGTGCAGTAGTCAAAGTTATTCCTTCTTTAAGCTGAACCATGTAGCTAGTTATGCCCACAGCTTCTGCTTTTGATGGATATTGCGCTCTGATGCAAAGCTTCCCCCACGTAAATGGAACATTTGTTCTTTTGCCAGGATATCTAAAACCCCAATATTCTTCTTAAATAATTTACCCTTGTGTTGGACTTTGGGAGATGAGTTTTAACTTTATGGTACCTTAACCTTAACCTTATATATGCATAAATAACTTGTACCTGGAGTATATATACATATATACATGCCTGTCGTCCTTGTCTTTTTTATTTTTTTGGTGGGGGAGGCTAGGGGAGAATTATTATTCTGTTAACTTGAAAGAAACACAAAAAATCAATGATCACACAGCATGCAATTCATTTGAAGCTAGTCTGCACTACTCCACCATGGAAAACTAGGATGATGTACGCTTTGTCTTACATGGTTGTACGCTTCTTCTGTTCTTTCACTTAAATCTACAAAAAAGTTAGTTTGGTGCGTACGCTTTGCTTTTTTGGGTGGGACGTGAAAACAGCTTCACTCTTGTTCTGTAAATAAAGCCAACACCAAAGAAGCCCCGGACCATAATAGGATGTTGGTTCCACTTTTGGCAACAGTGACTCACGCGGTCCTCACATTAATTAACCCTAAAACCCTACCTTTTAATTATCTGGTTCTTTCTTCAGCATTATCTTATAATTGGACTAATAATTACAAACCCTGCCGACTTAATTGATAATTGATTAAATGTGTGTAATCAAATTGATCTCAAACGAGGAATATATATGTCATAGGATTCAACGGTTTTCATTTCTTGTCTTTTTCCTTGTTTTTCTAATTAAAAAATAACACATCCAGAGGTTGATTAGCAATATTCTGTGTTATTTGTTAATTATTATTATTATTTTTTCTATATAAGTATCATTGTCCTGTTGAGAAATAATTAAAACCAAGGAGCTGAGACACACCAAAGACCAGAGATGTTCATACACCACGAAAATTTAAGGTGAATTGTAAAAATCAAACTCAAGCAGAAGTTAGACAAACTAAAAATTAAAATAACTAAATTTTATTATTGGATTAAATAGATCTTTAGATCTGATTTTAAAAAATAATTCAATCCTATCCAATCCGAGCAATTATATGTGCATATATTATTTTATTTATTATATGTTTGATATTTTATTTTGCATGTGTTGGTATTAAATATAAACCAAAAAATGGTAAAAATAATTAAATAATCAATTCAATTCAAATCACAAAAGATTATATGTATTTAAATTAATTAAATTTGAACTATAGTTTATAATTTTTATGATTAGATTAGATGATTTTTGCCTAAAAATTGATCTATTAATCCGCCTTCAAAGGAATATATTATTTCTATACCTCAGCCGAATAGCTCGAGTAGGAAGATGCTAGCTACATTGGCCCACAGGGAGAAATTAAACATATGCTTAATAAAAGGTTGAAAAAACTAGTACAATCAAATTAAAAAAGCTATGCTTTCTCCCATGCATATCATCAAAATTGAGATAGTATTAGTACGATCATGGGAATCAAATAATCACTTTTTCTTTAATTATATATTTCTGTTCCCTAGCTTCTATGTAACCGCAATAAAAGAAAAATAACACATCAGAATGAAAAACGACAGATAAGAGAAACAATGTACGTTATCATGTTTAAAAATATGAAAATTTTAATTAAACGAACGACATGAGAAACAATATACACCTTGAGACCTCTTATAATTAATTCATTGAAACGTGTACCATATTATTTCTATAGGTATATTGTTGTAGAGCAAGATTAGGGTTTTTAGTTTTAAATAAAGGATAACATATTATTTCTACTTAACCAAGTTATTAAACTAGCTTGTTTCAATGCTATATCTCACAAAAATTATTTGCATGAAAATATAGGAATTCAAAATCGACCAATAATCGAAATATAAATGGCCAATCAAATTAAGGAGAAAATAAAAACTATTCTCCAATAAAATCATATTAACACGTAACATTTGTTAACTTTCGCACAGCAAGATTTCGAACCATTAATAAATTTCCTTGCTAAATATTAAACTTTGAAATGGAAGCTTCACTTATTTTTTTTTTTAAAAGTGTCTATGAAGTATCAAAAAAAAAAATCTAGTGTCACTAAATTAATTAATAGAAGCAATTAAAAGTGGTTCAGATATAATCTTTAAATATAACAACAAAGTGTGATTAATTGACAGAAAAATAGCAGTTGAGGCAAAACGTCAATTTCGTTCCCTGGTTAATCGAACGAGACCCATATCACTATCAGATCACTTGGCGAAAAGAACTTTATTTCAGACACGATTGACTCAGCCAAAAGGGTTTTGGTTTAGTGGAAAATTAGGTGGCAACTACATTTTTAGCACTATATATATTTACATACGCGTATATATAGTACACATTATAATTTTTATAAGAAAAAACAAAAAATCTAAATTTATTCAAGGCTAGAAACTGGACAGTCCGAATCTATCAAACAAATCAAATGATTTTGATGATCGATCCGGTCACAACATTAATAATTAAAGGTTAGTGATTCAGTTAATTTGGGTTCTTTACTGAAAGTCGATGTCAAGATAATGAGAGTGAGGAATGAACTAGTGTTGTGCACACAGGGTAGGGTTGATATATATATTAACATACATGCAGTCATATATATATATGAATTATTGGGTGGCATCAGAAAAAAATGGCACTTTAAGGAAATGCTTTGCAAAGTTATGGACGTGAGAGAGAGAGAGAGAGAGAGGTGGGTCTTTGAAGTCTATATGCATGAAATGATGACGTGGGGGACCCATAAACCAGAAGGGAATTAAGGAGCTTCATCATGTCATGGAATGAATGAATCCCTTGAATTGAGGAGGATGTATCATATATGCATGTAGCAGCCTTCTTCAAACTGTGTGAAGAATATGGAATGTGGATGTGGAAAATTAACCCATTATATTCCCCACCTTCTCTTTTTTTTTTTTGTTTGTTGCTTAGTAATCACCTTTATTTTTTGTTTTTTTTCTCTTTAAACATTAATCAGTTTAACCACAGTATGAAAAGAAGAGAAGGAGAAGAAGAAGGAGAAAAGAATGTGATATGCATGTGATCCAACAGACTTTATGTTCCCCGTTACCACCCACCTCCATAGCTAGATATATATCTTCTATACTTCACTCTATATTTATTTATTTCTAAACCAAATGAAACCACGCACCAATCACCAACCATTGCTGTCTTTTTGGTTAATCATATATATATGTATATGTTTAGGTCAAGCAAAGACAATTATATGCTAATTGTACTGAAAACACGATTTGGGTCCCACTACTAGACATGCGAGGTCGGCCATGCATGCATGCGAATGTGTTTCATCATCCATCAAATTAAAAGTTTGTTTCAAATTAATAGTGAGACGTATACGTTCTTAGGCCCAACATCCCATCAACAAGTGGATGATTATCTAATTAATACTTCTCTTTGCTTTTCTTTTAATCAATTAAATTACGAAAAGATAGATTTGTGTTTGGTGTGTGATGAGTTAGGTAGTAGAAGAACATGAATATACTACCCGTTCTATTCTTATTCTGTGGTACGAGGCAAAGTATCTCATCATCTCACATAAATAGAAGGATCTTTTTTTCTTTTCTTTTTTTCTTCACGTAGAAGTCGTATGGATGGCTTTAAGAAAAGAAAAAAAAAATAAAGGGAAAGAAAAAGGAGGGGAAAAAAAAAAGGTTGAAAGGCAGAGGAAGAAAGACCTCTCTTGTTGTTCTCTCCTTTTAATGTAACTCTAAAGTATGTTAAAATTAACTTTCTTTTGTTGATAAGAAGTATCAATATGCCATGCATGTATAATATTATGATCATAATAGAGATATTAATATTCTTCCAGGAAGCTGCTTTACAACGTCTTTTCCAGGACAATTTTAACTTTTGCATGCAAACCCATATCCCCCATGTACATACTCTTTATTCTATATATACCTCCTTTATGTAACTTTTTCGTTTGATCAATTATGCAAATATGTATATGTTATATATTATTTTCACATCTAAACATGTCGGTAATTAATATTATATTTAACTGGATGTAAGATTAAAATTCTCTAGACTTGTTGAGTACGTACGTCTTGTACTCAGCACGTGCTTTTTGAATAAAACTATTCGTTTGCGTATATATATTAGAAACCACGATTAATTTATAGTTGTATAAAATGATATAAATGTCTTAAATAAAAAAAAAAAATGTAAAATATACAAGGATATTTTTATCATTGTAAAAAAAAACTGCTGTCTTCTTCTCTTTTCTGTTCAAATTTGACGGATGCCTACAATACGTAGGTCACTCAAAACCCTTCCTTTAATTTTCTCACAATTCCAAACAAAGGAAGGGAGGTAATGCTCAAATAATTTTTGTGGCTAATTACTATTTTGTCCTACTATTAATTTAAAATATTTAATTTTGTCTCATTATTAATTTTAATTGTTTAATTTAATTTTAATATTTTTAAAAGATTTAATCTTTTCCATAACGAAATTGAATCCTTTTAAAAATAGTAGATAAAATTGAAACCTTTCAATTAAGAGTGTGATGAAATTGAATATTTAAAAAATAGTGGGATTAAATTAAAGATTTTAAATTAACAGTGAGATGAAATTAAACATTTTTAAAATAATGGGTCAAAATTAACATTTTAAATTAATAGAGAGAACAAAATAATAATTAACCATATTTTCTTCCTCTTGTGTTATCATAATTATGTGGTTTTTGTCTCAATCAAACGAGCAGTCAATGCTAATGCTAGATGTAAGTAAGACATATATAAAATAACCTAATATAATATACTTTATCCCTAATCCCCTAATTTGAGAGAACATAACTAGAATAATATATATTAATTGGCAAAGTTTTGAAGGGCTATGAAAAATCCTCACTCCCTTCACGTCTTTTTTATTAATCACATTAAATCTTGTTAACACAACATCTTGTTAAAAGTCACATTAAATCTTATGTAAAATCATTTAAGGAGATAAACTTTGATTGCATTTTTTTTACAACAAAAATTAAATTCGAGCTAAACTAATAAACAATGTCCGTCACAACACAGATGAAAAGGAATGAGATAATATTTATTGTTTTTTTTATTATCATTTAAACTATAAAATAATTTTAAACTATTATATAATAACTATTTTTTAATAGCACGCATATATAACCTTTTTTTTTTTGTTAGCAAACAAATTATTTTCTGTAAGAAATACTAGTACTATATACGAGTTAATTAGCTTTGGCATTAAACTGATAATGATGAAGAGAACAAAATTGAATATTGTCCACCCGGGCAACACAGAAAAACGCAATCTTTGTTAGACTTCTGATTTTTGGACATTCTATACAAATATATACCTATTAAATATAATTTTTTTTTTAATTTTATCAAATTATATCACTTTATCGTAGAGATGTCTAAACATCTTTATTCCTCTTATGATTATGCACGGGTGTGATCTAGACCAGAAGGGAGAGGAGTCAATGGAGAATGGAGATGTCAATGATCGATACAAAGTCACAAACAGGGCAAAAAGAACCTACCTGGGGCTCAGCTCAGGTACACGAATGTTTCTATATAAATTTAAATGACACTATAAAAACAAACGGGCATCTTGTCCGGTACATTATTATCAGTGTCATTTCCTCGTGCTCCTGGGATTCATATGTCACAGCTACGCTCGCTCATAGCCCCTCGTGACTCTGCCTCCAATTAAGTAAAAATAATAGGATAAAAGTTTGAATTCAACTTATTTGACCCAACTTCCCTTTCATGTCTGTGTATTCAAAACACGTACGTACATCATAGCCAAAATATGTGCTAGCTATATATTAGTCCCTCTTTCCTTTCATTTCAAGCAATAATACATGTTTTAACTAAATTCAAACCTCGTATATATATAAACTATACCCACAATTTTTTGGTTATTAATTAAATCTTAATAACTTATCGGTCCCTCTTATCCTTCATTTTTTTTTCCTCTTCTTCTAAATTTAACAAGCATGTACGTACCTGCTGTATATTATAATTTAATTAATATAAAATGTGTGTTTGATGGAAATTGAAGAGGGCGACAGTGAAAAAGACAAAAGAGAGTGCGAAAACGGACAGAAGAAGATCAAAGAACCTCAGTGGCCTTGTCGTATAAAGAATACAGAATTTTTTCTTTCACTTTTAAAATGATTAAACTTAAAAAAAAAAAAAAAAGGTGTACATATATTCGTCATTAACGTAGGATGTTGGGTTGCTTAAGCCTGGCTACATTAATTGGATATATAATTAATTAATATATCAACGTACGTTAGTGTAGTTGTAGTGAATTTAAAAATAAAATGGTTTTGTTATCCGTATTGGTTGTGTGTTTTGAAGTTGTCTCTCCTTGAAATTCCCATTGGGAGGTTTGTCCAATAATAAGAAATTTATGAGGTACCGGCGGTGGTCATGTGATAGGAGGTGGGGTTGGTTCACTTTCACTGCGTTTTAGAAATTAGAATAGAATCTTCTTGGCTCTTCAACGTAACGTGAGTGTCAAGTGCGTGAAGCGAGCCAAGTTTATTTGTTTGTTGGGTGAATTTTGGTAGTGATATTGGTGCTCTGTGGTGGGCTCGCTAGGATCTGTCTCAGTTGCTGACAACTTGTGAGGGAAGATCAGCCTTTGTTTTCTAGATTTTCTTGCTCTGTGGGCCCCATCTATCTCTCTCCATTTTCTTTCTTTCAAACTTCAAACACCTATTATCATCTTTTGTTACAATCCTAATCCTAATCACAAAACAAAAAAGAAATGCAAGGACTCTTCCATTTTAATCAACAACAACAAGAGTCCAAGAACTCTTTATCATATAAAATAAAACGAGACGTTGGATCATATCACACTTCAGTTCTCTTACCAAAATACCCTTAAAGGGTCCCACATTGTGGACCCACCTAATTTTATCTTCTTCTTCTTCCATTTATAAACACATAATTAATTAGGTCAAATTAAATTCTGTGCTGGTCAAGCCAATCAACCGGGGCATAATTCTTCAACAAGAAGTTTGAATTGAATCTGGAAAGATAATATTGACTGTGAAAACAAGAGGACACAGAAAACTTTCCATGTTGATGAAACTCTTTAATATTCACCCGCTCCTGTTTTTTTTTTTAATAAAAAAAAAAAGATTGAGCTTAATTGGAAACACAATCAAAATAGGGAAAAGGACAGAGAGAGGGGTATGTGATCACGTTAAATATGATATATATAATTGTGTACAGCTAGCTGGAAGATGGTTGAGATGTATGTACTAGCTAAGTGTGATGATAAAAAAATAATAATAAAAAAAAAGGGTCGAGAATTCCCATAAGTAAGCACGTAACATGAACAAGGGAATAAGGTGGTGGTAATAAATATATGTTAGGAAGGGAAAAAAACAAAAGAAGAATCACGAGACTAGTAATACTCACAGATGCATTAAAATAAAAAAAATAAAAAGGACTACTGTCTCCATGTCAGCCGCTGCTGCTAGCTGCTAGCTGCTGCAATGGGTGCAGTAGAGTACAGCCAAAGAGTCAGGGCGGGCTAGGGAGGTGTGTGTGTGTGTGAACTGTGAACTGAGAATTGGGAATTAAGAAAAAGGGTGCAGAAGAAGAAGAAGCAAAAAGAAAATAGCTAGAAACAAGGCCATCATTGTTTAGAAACTTAATGCCAGATACATATGCATACATACATAGTTATCACTTTGGTCCTTTCCTCATTTCTTAATTATTCACATTTATTTATTAATAGGTAATTTACATCTCTCTCTCTCTCTATGAATATGCTAGATCAGTAGGGGAAGAACAGAACTAGAACGCATCATCATCCATTCTCGTTTGATTATTGGGACTTGAAGCTGCCGGCAATGTTACCTGCTGCTGCATTTTCTGTTCTTACCCTTATTTACGTACAACGCCTTAATACTAATGACCGTATATGAATATAACTTGTGCAACTAATTTTTACTAAAAAAAATACTACTTTTAAAAATAAATAAATAATAATAGTATTAAATACTCTTTTTTTTATTCTGGAGTCGTATTAAATACTTCTTTCTTATTTAAATAGTAGTAGTATTTGTATAAATGAAAGTTTATAGCTAAAATGAATGTTTAATTTACGAAAAATGTACTTGAGAATGTTACTTCTATATAATTACACTATCCTTTTATTTATTTATCTTCTAGCTAATACAATTATGTATTAGTATACTCATTACAATTATATCATATACTGTTAGTATAAACTCATACAGTAATGTGTAGTAATTGTTTAACTTTTATTAGACAAAAATTATGTTAATAGAGACAAAAATGTTATAATGCTAAACAGGTAACAAGTTAGTCAATGATAGTTTTTTCAGCAGAGTCATGTGGGAGGGCAGTTTTATATTCTCAACCATATATAGGACATATCCGCAACAAATTATGTATTTCCCTTAAAACCCTTTCCTATAATCCTTGCTTCCTTTGAATTCTTAATGTAGCTTCTTCTGTTTGGGGGTAAACCGATAATAAAGTTCGAGCTTCTCTCGTAAGTTTCAATTGGGTGTACCTTGAGCAACTTTAGAGATATTATTATTTAATTATATTCACGTTATTATATGAGGAAAGCAAAGAAAATTGTAAAGTGAGAAATAATTACTACTATATGGGTGGGGAACCGGGACAGTTTAGCTTTGTTTTTCCAATAATGAGAATCATAGACACTATCAAAATAATCAGTTGTGGTATCTATCCGAAATAATTAGTCATCATTTTCCCATTGTTTTGCTTTGGTTTGGCCCTCTATCTGCTTCTGCGTCCCTACTATTCTCCTTTCACTTATTATCACAAAATGAATGCGCTTCACATTTTAATTATTTGGATCCTCACTGGCCACTTATTACTCTATGGTTTTCAAGCAACTTTTTAATTTTACCTCCTCTTTTCTTTCAAATTATGAAACCAGTAGCTTAGTATGTAAACACAACCCCACCCACCCACAAAAGTAGTAAACAACTAAAAATAATGAACGAGACAATCAAAGAAATATTTAGAAACTCGTTGTGCATATGATTGTTGATGTGAAATTATGAATCGATTGAATGATTTGTTAATTAGCTAGCTCTTTCTTAGTATCTAGCTAGTTGCATTCATTTTGGAAGTTTAATTAATGCACCGGGCAACTTATGTATACAGTAGATGGTATATCATGTTTATTATTATTAAAAAGAAATAGTCCTCCTAGAAGGGAGGTGGAAAAGCTGTAAAAAAAATTCCCTAGCTAGTTGTTTCATGGGAACTTTTGGGGTCAATAATTCAATCACCTGGACACATCAGCAAAAGAAGAAGCCGAGCCGCGTAAGAGCCAAAGTTGGAGGCTCAATGTAAAAGTAAAGGAAAGCTAAACACGGGTAGCTAGAGCTAGCTAGTACGTACCAGTGGAGAGAGAGAGAGAGCATACGTCTAACGTCTCTACTCTACCAGACGATATATTGAAGTTTGAAATATGTGTTTTTTTCAACAAGAAGAATCATAGTAGAAGCAACGGAAGGAAGAAATGTCGTCACCCAGAACAGTCTTTAATGCCCATCACGTAGTTCGATGTATCCTTTGCCCTATACAAAAAAATTGATAGGGATTCGAAATTAGGAACTGTGTTTGGCTGGTCACAATAAACAACAAAAGGAAAGCTACAAATTGTGAAAAGAGGACACTCGTTTGACGTGAAGTGAAACCCACCTTCTTCTTCACATTTCTGATACATCTTTACTAAGATTCCAATATTAATATTTTATTTGGATACGGAAAATGTTATGTCAATACCCAAAACCACATTGCTTGTCAAAATTCAGATATTGTACTTAGTCCTTTACACGAGATTCCTTTACCTTTGGAATTGGAAATTAAATATATACCCGCCCCTCATGACATAATCATTAATTCCAAATATACTAAGACATTGGAGTTATTTATATTTAATTTAATTTACAACCGCGCGTTATAATAAAACACAAAACCTTTTTAATCTGCATGCTCACAGAAGAGAAGAAAAATGATTAGGGAAAAGGCTGTAACATAGGAAGAGTTTGACTGATTACTAGTAATGGAATGGAATAAAAGGTAAAAAGTAAGAAAAGATTGAGTTGAGGAAGGGTTGAACGGTCAATTTAGAAAAAAGATGATAGATAGCATTGGTCTGCACCTTCTTCCTCTTGTGCGTGGATTTTAAGTGGGTGTGCGCGGGATCAATGTCAGAACTCAGAAGGCTCTCTGTATCACAAAGCATACGCACACACACGTAGCTAGAGAAAGAGAGTCACGGGTTTGCCTTGAAAGGCCCTTATTTCACAGTCCTAGACAGACAGACAGACACATATTCTCTCTCACAAAAATATAATGCCCCCTACCAGACACCCAATTTAATTAATTAATATAATTACAAAACGCATAAGAATACATTACACAGTAAAAAGACAAGTACTTGTAATTGTAATTAATAGTACTAATACTCCTCCTTCTTTCTCTTTCTCAGAACATTTTTATCTATCCTTCACTCCCGCACCATTCTCATTCTCACTCTTTCTCTTTCTCTTGTTCTAATGGCTCTTCTTCTAGACAACTGTGAAGGCATTTTACTCTCATTGGAATCGCACAAATCAGTGCCAGCTCCTTTTCTCACGAAGACATACCAACTGGTGGATGATCCGGCCACAGATCACATTGTTTCTTGGGGAGAAGACGACACCACCTTCGTCGTTTGGCGTCCTCCCGAGTTCGCTAGGGACCTTCTCCCTAACTACTTCAAACACAACAACTTCTCCAGCTTCGTTCGCCAGCTCAACACCTATGTACTTATTTTTATATTTACTTAATTATTCTTTTTGTTTTTCTCTTCTAAATTATATTAATTAATTTTTTAAATGCATGAACTAGGGTTTTAGAAAGATTGTGCCAGACCGGTGGGAGTTCGCCAACGAATTCTTCAAGAAGGGAGAGAAACACTTGCTGTGCGAGATCCATAGAAGAAAAACGGCACAGCCTCAACAAGGAACCATGATGAATCACCACCATTCTCATTCTCATTCTCCGTTGGGAGTCAACGTTAACGTTCCCACTTTCTTTCCTTTCTCCAGTAGACTCAGCATCTCTCCTTCCAACGACTCCGACGACCAAGGCAATTGGTGTGACTCTCCGCCACGTGGAGCCACCTCATTGGTTAACGGTGCAGCCGCCAACTACAACACTTCCGTCACGGCTCTTTCCGAGGACAACGAGAGACTCAGGCGAAGCAACAACATCCTCATGTCGGAACTCGCACACATGAAGAAGCTCTACAATGACATTATCTACTTCGTTCAGAATCATGTCAAACCAGTGGCTCCAAGCAACTCTTACTCCTCTTCTTTGCTACTATGCAATACACCACCTTCTGCCACTCCTATAAGTAGTGCCAATAATGTTTCAATGATGCAAAGGCCAATGAACCAGCAGCTTCTGGGCTATTATTCTACTAACCCTAAGCAAGGAACAACTCAAGTAATTACTCAACCTCAACAACATCAACATCAGACCTATGTTGTGAACTCTCCTACCAACACATCGAGGAGTTCTATAACCATTGTTGAAGGGCCAAGCAGTAACAATAACAGCTGCAAGACCAAGCTTTTTGGGGTGTCGCTGCAGTCCAAGAAAAGGGTGCACCCGGATTGTGGATCGAATCCAGAGACCAACAAGGCGCGTTTGGTTTTGGAAAAGGATGATTTGGGCTTAAATCTCATGCCTCCATCCACTTGTTAGTGTTCAACTCATTAATTCTAAGAACGTATGAATGGTATCCCAAGCTAGCTAGCTAGCTACTTAGTTAATCTTCTTTTACTTGCTTTGACTTGTTTTCTTTTTAACTCTTAAATCACTACTCTCAAGTTTTGAGTCTTGGAGGAGGCAGATGATGATATTGATGGAAACGTGTGTGTGTGTGTGTGAGTGAGTGCGTGGGTTCGTTTGTGTGACTGTTTTGTGATTCTGTGTACATATAACTTAGTGCCGATATTATTATCTTTGTTCCCGACCCATCATCTATTGATGTAGGTGGGTTTTGGTTAGACTAAAAGATCAGAAATTAAAGCAAACTTTAAATGTTCTTCAACTCCTCTTTCTGGTCGAGTTTTTCCCATTTTCATTGGTACACTTTATTGTCCGGGATTGTGTGGGATCATTCTTATTTTCGTCCTGTTCATCGTCTCTTTTGGTAACTGCATGCCTCCAGTTACATTAATGCTAATGCCAGCGAAAGAGAGAGAGAGAGTGAGAGAGAGAAAAGAGTGTTAATGATAAAGAGTTGCTTACAGTTTTTATTGGGTAAAAAAGCTGAGAACTGAGAATGTAACAGGCTGGCTTAAAGACAAATTTACAAGGCTTTCTTGAGGAAGCTATCCCCATTAATGGTGTCCATGTACGAAGCGAAGAACACAAAATACATTGCATCTCAATTCAAAAACCGATGAAAAGACGAGTGATATTACAAAAGATCCATACTATAAAGGAGCTGACAGTAAATCACTGATTCGTTCAAAAAATATTCCCATTATTAGAAGTACGATTTGTGGATAGTCATTTTAGTTAAATACTCATATTTAGGAATCAAGATTGATTAATCATTTTTGTTCGGGACGAGATTTAGTATACTATGATATGATGATTTATGGAAAAAGAAGGTTATCATAGTGTTTCTTAGAGCGAGGGTATACCGTTATAGTCCTACTTCTCGTATTTGTGAATTAAGTAAATTATTTCTACGTAATATTCTCATAATAATAAATCTATAACAAAGAGAGATAAGAAGAAGAAAATGTGAGATAATAAAATGGGTAATAGTGTGATGAAAAAAAAAAAAAGATAGAGAAAAATTAGGTACTCCAATAAATTGTCAGTGGCAGAAAAGGAAACTCCCTATCCTTTCCTTTCCCTCCATAAGAAACGTAAGGAGAAGTAGAGAGAGAGAAATATGATCACGGGAATAAAATATTCAAAATGGTGTTGGAAGGTTTACAAGAAAAGAACAAGGAAGTGAATAATTCGATGAAAGCGAAATGTAAGAGAAGCTTGACTGAAAATGTTGTTTGAAATGTTTCTATCAAGGCTTCTTCTATGCTTCTGAGGACCAGAAAAACCTTTGTCTTTCCCCACTTTGAGTAGTCATCTAATTAACGTTTTCTCAGTACTCTTAGGATTCCATTCTCTTCTCCACTCTCTTTTATATATTTTTTACCACGCTTTTGTTTTGTTTTGTTTCTTACAGAGACAAGAACACGAGCAGTGTGAAAGAGAGTGAGTGCTGCCTTGACCGGGTTTACGAACAATATTGTATCATGTTTAATTGCACCTTTGCCCGGAAGTTCATGATTCTTGCTCTTTTGAGTTGAGTCTTTTTTTCTTGTCGCATTGCCCTACTCCTACATCCCCCTATACGAGTAAAGTGTCCCATAAAGTTTGTCTTTGCATTTTCCTGATTGCTTTCCTTCTTAGTGTTTCATGGTTTATTATATTATATCATATTTCGCAGTATTCAAATTTCACATACCATATATATATATATATATATATTCCTGCGCAGTATTAAAATCTCAAACAGAGAAACTCTGAAAGCTGCATCAGAGAAAGCGAGATAAGAAATGTCTATATTAAGGTCTTTAGACAAACAAAGGTGGTTAAAGTTAGGATAATTTTCACCTCGTGAGGGTTAAAAAGTGAGCAAAAAATCCGAAACCCTAGTTCAGTTTGTATTAATATAAGTAATGATTAATATTGATATTTTGGTTAGTTTAAGGAGAGTGTGGCACGTGATAGGTGAATGCACGTGTAGAAGCAGGAAGCAAGAGTGGGAATGTCAGATAAGGTAGCAGGTCCGAATGTCCGGGGCGACTAGAGTTGGAGTTCGAAGAAGATAAAGTGAGTGCAGAGTGATGGGTTTCAAAAGTGGATACCGATCATGCTGGCTAGTAAAAGAAGCTTTCGGTTTTAAGACTTTTAAACGCATTTGTGATTTTGGAGCTGTTGCTAAATCTTAACACCACCCGCATCGAACTACTCGTTAAAGCACCCCAAAACAAAACCAACATTCATTTCTGCTTATTGTTAAAATATTTTTCTTCAATTAGTTACTCTTTTATTTGCTTAATTCAACAAATCAATTTCTTCTATTGAGCTGTTGTTTAGTGAGTAATATTTTATAACTTTTTTTTTTTTATCTTTATGCACAAAGAAAGAAATAGAAGACAGAAAAAAATATGAAAAATGGTAGATTTAATAGGTAATACTAGTATGTGACATGTGACAAAAGGAGAAATATAAGAAGAAATTAAAGACAAGTGTGAAATGAATGTCTATAACGTTGGGAAATATTTTTTTTGCTGCATTCTTCTTCTTTAATTAACGAAATTAAATAACTGCGCAAAGCACGGCCGTTAAAGGTAGCAAAAAAAATATATAGTTTTATTTCTTAGAAAAAAAACTAAAAAATATATTGTTAAGCTAGTCATGTGTGAGTATTTATTTGAGTACACTTTCATTCAAATCTTGAAATTTATAAATGTCAGTTAGTTTAGTTTTAACAATTTATATATCTTTGTTATACTTGTGTGTATTTATTCTAGTAAACTTTCATTCAAGTCTTCAGATTTATAATGTGTCAATTAGTTTTTGAATTTAACTTTAATATCACTATTTTATGTGTGTGTATTTATTTAAGGGATTAAATCCCTCTAAGATGACTAACCCACTTTAAAGAATAGAGTAAGCAATTTAAATCGTTGTTGGAAAAATTAATAATTAATATTCTATCACATTCATAATTTGTAGTGGGTTAGTTATCCTCTAAACTGAGTGCAAGTAAGTAATTATATGACATTTTTTCAAATACTCCATCAATACCTCTCATTATATACTTTATATCTTTCTCCTCTTATTAATCATATAATTTATTATATTTATAATTATTTTTTCTTTTTTTTACTCTCTCATTAAATATAGAATAGTATATTAATACCAAGGAGGTATAATTTAGTATTATAAATCCTATGTAACATCGTGTTCAATTCTCATGAATAAAAAAAAAGAATAACATATAATATAGTCTAAGAAACATATATTTTCTTAATTATATTAAGTAAGTGACTTTCATTAACAATTTAATGCTAGTTAGGCTACATAATAATTCATTTGTTTAATTAGAATTAAAGAAACATAATTAAAGTAAATAATTTTTTAGACTAATATACTTATAATAAAAGAAACAAAGTGTAATTAACTATACACGCGTTGAGCTCCTCATTGCTTTTTTGCGTAGGACCTCATGCTTTGTGACTTTATTTATGACGGGGAAAAGTAGCAAAATCTTGGCTTGATAATAATACTATTAACATGGGCCATGAAGAATCACCTTCATCATGATTCATGCAGGCTGCAGCCCAGTTGCATAGTGTAAGTTGTTTCTTGAATATTGGGCCTGCTTTAACCAGATCCACTCAACAGTTTCTTTGGCAATATTATTGGATCAAATTTCTGATACGTACGAACATTGCTGCTTTCACTTTTAACGTTCAGTGATGGGTCATGTGTCTTTCTCGATTAGCAAGAAATATCCAGACAATGTTGGGTGATTTTATAATTAATAGGAAGAAATAACAGACATTCTTGAGTAGGTTATCCCCATGATTTCACCGTCATAACTTCTTTCACTCCAAGACCAATCTTTAATTAATTGGGACACAGTGTCCCTCATAAATGTTGGTTTGATTTATTATTTTTTAATTAACTCCTTGAGTTCATTAGAGATCATGATTTAGTGTATGTTTTGATATTTAAAGTCCGCGTGTTTGGTGTTTGGATTAGGTCACATATCTAATATCTTCCAACCCAAAGAATTCACGCATATATTTTCCAGATGACTCGCGATCTCCCTGATTTTAAAAGAAATTAAACCAATTAATTAGCTCGAACACACACATTTACCACCTGAACTCATCCCATGCATGATTTTTCTTTAAGTAATTTAAAAATGGTGAGTCGTGAGTGACATAAAAAAAGATAAAGAAATTAAAGGGGGAGACAGGATGATCAGGTGGACCACTAGTTGCCTCTTTCGTTTCTTACAAAAATGATAATTAAATTGTAGAGTAGAGGGAATGGGAACACTAAACTTACCATTGGTTGCATGGATCAATCAATCAATCAAGTTGTCAATTGTGGCTGTAATAGGCAAAGGAATTTATTGAGCTAGTTGCAGCTTAAAGAAGAAAGATGCTAAATCAAGGAATGGAGTATGAGATCAGCATGACACTATACACATAGAGCAAAGAAAGCAACGTTTGCCACCATTCCATGGAATTGATATATATAAATAAAATATATGCACCCTTTAATTTTAGCTTTAAACCAACCTGTCCTAGCTGGCTGGTTGGATTGTTGATTGTGGGAGTTAATGATTTGCGTAATTGGGGAACCATCTGAAAATTAATGATCCAACTTGCAATCGAGCAGCGATGAAAATCATGCACCCACAAATGCGCATGCTCATTGCTCATGCTCTTGCAGCAGGCACTCTGTTTCACACACACAGACACAGACCTGCTGGGACCATTGATCAAGATTTACTACTCTTTCTTTTCTTTCAAAACCTCATTTTTTTGGTCAAGCTTAAAAGATTCTAAACCAAACAAACAAACAAACAAACAAAAAGCTCATTTTTTAAAATAATTTTCATTTCAAATTTGATACTACTATTAAACAATATATTTGTCGCAGATAAATTAATTTTGACGATTTTTCGAATCTGCAAGATGGAGGGAGATATACCAAATAGCGAGGAATTAAAAAAGATATTGGAGTAAGTTAAGAATGTTTTGTTTATTTGCATGTCGTTATAATAATAAGTTAATAACAATAATAAACTGGATGCGTGGGAATGAGGATAAGGTGGTGACGGGGTGATAATGCAATAGCGAAATAAAAATATCACACACCAAAATCAATATCTGTTCCCTTTCGATTCATTTTATCCTGTCGAACCTAGCTATTCTTGCTGCAGAGAATTGTCTCTCCTCCCTTATTATATACTATATGATATGATTATTAAGACTTGTGATTTATTTATACTTATATTCTTTTATTATTTTGAAGAAAAAAAACTCATATTTCACTATAGCTATGCATGTCAAGTATAATATATGATATGATTATTAAGCTTTGTGATTTGTACTTTAATTGTTTTGTAATTAACACGATTTGTACTTAAAATGATTTAAAATTGTGTTGAATTGTATTTTTTATTTAAAAAATAATGTGGGCAGACAACAACACAATTTTATATATTATAACTTTTAAATAAGTGTCAAAGTATTTTTCATAACTTTTTATAAAAAAAAATATAATCCAATCATTATACACTAAAAATATTAAAGTACAACAACTAATTCTATAAAACTGAAAAATAAAATTAAACATGCTGTATTCAGAGTAGCTAGCTGACTTGGGATTGATTACAATTAACAACATAAAGTGAGTTGTTGCCAATCAATAGTGAGATGCCAAGTGAAGTGGTCGTGTGAGTGTGACCAATCAAAAAGTGATGTAATTAAATGGTGAAGGCTTTACTATTAGTATTAGGTAAGTCAACGTTGTGATGAATCGATTGAGTATATATGTTGATCGATCTTGGCCAATGGGCATGGCTTGAGCTCGATATATCGCCCAATGGCATTAATTCAGTGTGCGTGGTACGTTTTCATTTTCATGTTTCCATGTCGATCGAATTACAAGCTACTATGCTCTTCTGTTCAACTCTTATCAAACAATAATTTTTCTAATTGTTTGATCTAAGAGTAAATCATAAACAGGTATATATAGTCATCACAAAGCTTTATAACTGAACTGGTTATTATATATAAAATAAAATGAGCAACAAAAGTACAGTAGTACTTATCTTAGGGGTTGGCTTGTCTCTTACTACCATATTGAATCGTGTCCCTTCTAAATTGATTACACTTATCAATGTCTACATCACTCTATTATATGTGCCGCGCGGGGTCTACTCTCTCGGCTCCGAAGTCCGAACGCAAATAATCCATATTTTAAACGTACGCCAACACACGTTCACTTCATGCATCATTCTTTTCCCTAGCTAGCTCTTTTACTTTTCATGCCATTTTCCCTGCACTCTTTTTTAATTTTATCATCCAAAGAAACTACAATGTTGTAGTATTAAATGGGGATACCCAACCCTAATACATTGAATACAACCAATCCTTCAAATTCCAAATACAAATCTGATTCTGCAGAATTATATCATAATCTACTATGCTAGTTACAATTCATATCCACTAGAATCCCCTCCTTCTACGTACGCTGCCTAGGAGATAATCAACTCAAAAACGCAATTCCTTGCCTGACATTATCTTGGTCTTTATCCGCTACATGTGTTAAGTATTGATGATTAGTATCATCGTAAATGTTACGTACAATCAACAATCATATATGATATATCTAACATTAAATAACGATATTCAAATTAAAGCTACTGTGAATGTTAAAATGTAAGACAAAATCCATTAAGAATTTCTCCCAACACCAGTGATATCTAGATATTGTTAGAAAAGAAAGGGTAATGTCAATATAATTTCGAGTTACACTTTACAAAACATGTAACTGCATGATTGATCTTCTTATCAAGTGATGAAATAAGACGATTGAACTGCATGATTTCAAAATGAGTTTTTCAGCCAAAAAAGAAACGCATTTATAGCGGTATGCCAATACGCATGTGAAAACCAGGGTAAACTAAACTCTTAGTAATAAAACTTACAGAATGACGCAGTCGAAGCAAAGTTGGTGAATGGTGAAAAGTGAAGGTGGATTGATGCCAAAAACTATTTTCTGCTTTTAAAGATCTGCATAAAAAAGTGAAAATAACTTTTTATGATTAATATATATATATATATAAACAAATTAAAGAAATAAAATAATGATGATATATATATATATATATATATATATATATATAAACAAATTAAAGAAATAAAATTTTAATGATGATATAACTTAAAAAATATATATTTTTCAAATGAAACAAAATAATCCAGTGCGTCTCAACAAATTATAAGGCAAAGTAACTTCACTGTAGCTGCATGGTAAGTTCGTTAACAAATCCAGCACATGATGCAGGTTCCATCAGAGCCTGATCCATCTCGAAAAGCGTGCCGTTTTCAATGAGAGAGAGGGGTACGTAGGGATCTTGTAGGCTGTAGCTGAGGCACATGACGGATTATAGAGTGTTCTGAATCATAACAGTGCCACGTGTTCATCTCATTTGTATCTAACGGCTGCGAGGCTATAGGAATAGGAAGCTATATATCAGAGCTAGCCATTTAAAAGGGTCTGGTAAGATTTCTGACACCTGGAACGTGCGTGGGGTTTCAGGGTTCTATAAAAGAAAGTAAATTTAGGGCAAAGCAAGCACTTTCATACTTCCACTCAATGTATTCTAACCTAAAAACATTTGCACGGGAAAATGATTCATGCATCAGAGAAAAGGCATTTAAAGCATCTCTATTGCTATCTATAATTGAAGAGTTAATATGTGAGCTATATTATGTATATACCTTAATTAAAATATTTGATTTAAGTGTCATAGATAAATAAAAACGCAATTTATGTATATGCCACGAAATTCGCAAAACCAGAAAATAAATCCCCAACACCACAAAAGACTATAGAGGCAAACATGCAACAGCAAAGAGAGATCGGCCACGGGGTGTGGAATTTGTGTTTTGTTTTCTACCCATGCCACACCAAAATTAGTCCAAAGAAGACTAGCTTAGTCCAATAATGTATAAATGCCGATTAAAGATGACAATAATTATAATTATTTTAGACAAATAGATTTTATTATACTCTTATCTATCAACGATACATGGCTTTCGAATTCAATGGCACGTAGCATCTTGCATAATGCTCTTTCATTTATCATTCAAAACAATAAATTTGGTCGATGACTTTGTTGGCGCGGTTTAAGATCTTTAGAAAGCATATATATATATAAGAAACATTAGACAAGAAAAATCCTACCTTCACCTTATTTAAAATATGCATGAGATGCATACACTTAATGTTTTTTGTGACAATTAATAACCAAATTTAAACTTATAATACCTTAACAAAGAGATCTAATTCAATTATTTGAAATAGATTATGTGAGTTATTGTAAATTTTTAGTATTAGAATTTAGTTCTTACGAATAAAAAAAAACTATAACTTGTGCATATTGTCCAAACATCCCACTATTATAGGCAACAAGGTATTACTATATGATTATTGTAATCTCATCTTATAATTTTTTTTTGCTAATTTTGTTAATATTTATATAATAAGTATTAAATAAAATAAATTATATTTAATAAATATTTTTAAAATATATGAAACATTTAATATTTGTTAATTAAATAATAATTAACGAAAAAATATTAATAAAAAATAAATCATTCCTTATAATTAAATAAAATATATTTTTTAAACAAACCATGGTTTAATTGATTAAGCATGATATATTTATTATCCTAAATCCCTGGAACCTGTTTCCAATTTTTACTAATATAAAAACCTAAAATAATAATAAAGAATAATCATATCTTTAATAATAAAGAATAATAGACAGGTTTCCAATAAGTTAATTACACTAACAAGATTTTAATTATGATTTTTAATAAATTTTACATAACAATAATAATAATAATAAAGAATATCTTCATGTCAATCTTTTTAACTTCCATTTCCCTCTATCTATTTCAGTAAAAAAAAAAAATCATATCTGTACGGTGTACTAATAAAATTGAGAAAACCTTAAATAATTCACATAGCTTGAACTATCTGGGATGATATAATACTTTCTCAAGTTTGAGTGTATTTTATAGTTAAATTAATGGTAGCAGTAGTTTATAACATGGTATTCTGAAGCGTTATTATATAATCGAGGCATAAACATTTAGAGAGTCGCCCCACCGCCTCCCAGCCAGGTGTTGTTCCGAGCATGATTATTTTATTGGGTTTTTCACTATTCTCACCACTCTAATAAGGCCGTTTCACACTATATATATTCTTCTTACTTTCTTTTCCTTCCCCATTCCTCTGCACTGCACTGTACTCTGAGCAGATGGACATGGTGGAGATGATGTTGCAGCACCTCCATGATTTCTCTGAACCATACGCTCATGATCAAGGATTTCATTTTCACCCCCCAGAAGACCACTTCTATGCTAACAACAACAACAACATACGCAACACTATGCCACTGGCAGATTTAATTGACAATAATAACCCTCCCACTTCCATGCCTTGCTGGTCTTCATCCACAATCTCTTTCTCCAATAATAACAACCCTACAGTGCTTCAACAACAACCAACCACAACCTGCGAGGGTGACAATAAGAAGAATTCGATGGCGGTGATGAGGGAGATGATATTCAGAATCGCGGCGATGCAGCCGATACACATAGACCCGGAGTCGGTTAAGGCGCCGAAGCGAAGGAACGTGAAGATATCGAAGGATCCACAGAGCGTGGCGGCGCGGCACCGCAGAGAGAGGATAAGCGAGAGGATAAGGATACTGCAGAGGCTGGTCCCCGGAGGAACTAAGATGGACACTGCGTCCATGTTGGATGAGGCCATTCACTACGTCAAGTTCCTCAAAACGCAGGTTCAGTCACTCGAACAACGCGCTTCCTCCGCAACCCAGATAGAGATAGGCTTCCCTGTTAGGAGTGCTCCCACCCCTTATTTTCCTCACATGGAGATGCATCATAGATATGATTAAGGTTAATTTAGTACTGTGTACAACTACCTAATTAATCAATTCACAATTTATACTCTTATCTTTTAATTAATTAAGGTTTAGCCACCTCTAAGATTATATATATGTATATTTGATTTCAGGCTTCTACTCCCACTGGTGTTAACTTGTTATCGATAATAAAATTAATTATTGCAACAAATTCCAATCATTCTTTAAGTTTGTACAATTAATTCATACTCGTATAGTGAGTTCTTAATTTATTTTTTTCGGGGGAAGAAAGAAAATAAAAAGGATAAAAACATGTTGAAAAACTTATTTATGATTCATGATTTAATTAGTCAACTGAAGCGATGACTCGGAAGATTCTATAATATTTAAATTTGCAGAGTTTCCCTAATAGGAATATGGAAGCAAATGCGAGACATGGTAGGCAAGTCTCGAAGATGTTGATATATTAATTAATTTTTGAGCTAATTAGACGCATAATTTGAAATCCACGTGTTATATTCTAATTAGATTGGGGGAGAGGGAGCAATGCTGCTACGCTGCTACTGTTTAGAACACCTGTACGGCCATAATGGGGAGGGAGGGCTTAAAAAAGTTGAAGACGACAAATGGTGTCAAAGAGGATGATGCAAGCTGTAACGACGGGCCTGGTAGTAGTGGTAGTGCAAAATAAGTCATTAGTATAATATAATTGTTGACATCAAGAAGAAGTTGTTATTGTTATATTGAAAATACTAGTAGTGTATTTGATTTGATATGCTCCAAAAACAACAGGATAGGCCAAACAATGCAAAACCGAATTGGCAGCGAAAGTGTGAATGTGAGGTGTCTCTGCCTAGGGTAGCAGCATTTAGCAATGCAAGTAGAAAGAAAAGAAAATAAAAAAGAAAAATAGCACAGCACAGCACGGAGATAGAGGAAAGGATACGTGAGAAATCCACGTGATTATCTGACAGGATTGCGGTGGTTGCGTTTACAACCGGGCACGGTCATGACGTCATCACCTCACACGTGATCTCCATCTGCTTCCTCAACCTTTCATCTTACGTGGCTCTCCACCTCGGATAATATTCAAATGGTGTCTTGCATTTCATTGCTTATAAGAGATACATTGCCTTCCAAAAGATTTTAATAAATTATTTCTTCTTTTCAAAACTAGTTGCTAGTGAAAATATCCACTCCTAAAAACAAAATTCAAGAAATTCAAAAGAAATGTATTTTTTTTTTCCTAACAGTATGATATTCTTATGAGACAAATCTCATAAAAGAGTTAGAAATGTAAATAAGTTGATGTAGGCAAGAAGGACACACTAAATTTTATACTGATTGGATCATCACCACTGTGATTTACATACAGACACAATCCCCATCTACCCCAGCTGAGAGTTTGTGTATCAAAGTGACAAATATTAAAGATATTTTTTAGTGAAATAACATTGTATGACCCACAAGATACACTCAATTGTAAAAGATACTGCGTGAATTTCAGGCAATAAAATTAAAGAGTATATGCTAGCTAGAAATACGGTGGTATGGATATGATTATCTGAGCAGAAGTTGAAGAAATAGTAAAAAAGATAGATAGATATCAGAATGGGCATGTGCTTGTCTTGTCGCGACGCCAACATCGCCTATCTTGTAAAGTTTAATTGGTTCACTTTAGGGGAGGTCAAGTTGTCTGTAATTCCAGGGTAGAGTACATGTAAACCCTTGCCCCTCACTCAGATATATAAATATCCAAATTTGTCACGTGAAATTTAATAAAATATCTCTCTACTACTATTGGATATTTTTTAGTCACTAATTAATTTGATCCGCATAAAAGTCACGTTAATTGTACGTGAAAACAAGTAAGTTATGTATTCATTTTCTTTGTGGTATATGCAGATGAACATACTTGAATTATTTGATCCATAAGTAAATTCATTTACGGTTTAAGTTAAATATCGTTGTAATTTTATAAAAGTTTTGCCCTCGATGATACGAACAAAAACAGTGTATAAAATATAGTTGTTGGTGGGTAGGGATTGGATTCTGTAGTGTATCTTGGGGAGAAGAACTTGACACAATCTAATCTTTTGCTGGTTCAATGTTCATTCTTGTTTCGTCCCGTCGGATATGTGATGTGTTCTAGACCCAACCAACCAAAATATTTATCCAATTTCTTTCTCTAGAATATTGAGGCGATCGAAGATGATGAAGAAAGAAAATTCGGTGTGTAGTCAAAAGACACAGCACATAACATGTTCACGTCTTTAATTAAGATAAGGTGTGGACATCAGTCAAATAAAAGGAGAACAATATGTAACAAACTAATAATAAATCTCAGCCGTTACTTTTGTAGTCTTGTTCTATTTCTCTAGCTTTCCAAAAAGAATAAAAGTGATGATAGAAATAAAAGAAAAATATAATATAAAAGACATATTATTTAGATAAATAAAAGGTGAAAAAAAAATCCATTCTGCATTTAAATGAATAACAGAGTCTGTGAAAATAAATAACTAAATTATGTATATATATATATATATATACTAATTAAAAAAGTAGAATTAATATAAGAAAATTATATTAATTTATTTGTATATATAATTTAAGAAGTAGAATTAATATTTATTTATATATTAAAATTATTTTTAATATTATATTAGTCAATTACTGGATTGTCATCTTCTAGCTCTTCGTTAAATTTTGTCCTGATCAATATCAGATGATAAGATAAGTGGTCCTCCATTAATTGCATCCATTCGAACAAGTACAAAATGTCACTGATAATTGAATATAACCAAGTGTGCGGATAACTAACCTACAAAATATCACTTAATCAGTGGTATTTGTATAGTAAGATATTTTTTATTATGAAATTTGTTGAAATAAGTTAGAGTTTATTTAAAATTTTATAAATCATTTCCATAAGTTTAACTAAAATTAACTGTTAATTCAATATATTATAAAGATAGCATATACTAGTAAGTTTATAAATCATTTCCATAAGCTTAACTAACATTAGATGTTGAAATTACCTCCATTAGTATAGTTTAATTTGTTTGATATAAATTAAACCAGTGATACAGTCATTATAAATCTACAATGAGTTCTTTGGATTATTGAATTTTTTAGAATATTAGGATTTAAAACCGACTAACTAAGCTGGTATTTAAACTATTCATAGAACCAGAAATCCCAGAAATGGGTTTAGCCCATAACATTAAAAGGTGGATTGATTATAAAAGGCCGTCAGGGGGCAATTCCAAACGCTTCTGGACTCCAAATGGTGGACCAGAAAGAAAGAAAAAACTTCATACCCCAAATTGTTCCTTTTTATTTTTCTCAGAAAATAAGTACGTAAACTCCTACCGTATGTTCTTTTACAAGCAGTGAATGATTATTACAAATTACTGGTATTTTGTGTAGTGTTGCGCACAATAATTGTGTTTGGTTGACGCATACAATACAAGTGCCACAAATGACTGGTGAAAAAAGGACAAGAGAACGACCAGATTTACACTTCAAGTACCAAGGGCAGATACATTAAATGTAAATGAGTCCTGTGCTGTACACTCCAATTCACCATTGCTAATTTATCCAGCTTGTGTTGTAGCCAATAAAAAATACTTCTTCAGTTCTTGTGAGTCGTGCCAAACATCTTAAAGGATAATGCTATAAAATTAAAAGTATTTTTTTTAAATAACATTTAATATTACTATTACTAATAAACTTTTAGCGTATTTTTTAATAAAGAAAATATTTAATTAATCAATTACCGCCTTTTAAGACACTGTTAAATAGACCATATCTTAATTGGTTTAGTAAAATCTGGAAGTCTTCTTAGGAATACATAGATGTCGTCATCAATTCATCCTCCAACCATGACACTTGGTTTTATGTAAAATAAGATCTGGTATAAGAGGAATTTCAACATCATAATTTCATTTTAACAGTTCTAAATTACTTTTATCAAAATTCTCATTGACTCTAAAACACTAAGTTTAACACCAAATGCTCTTTCATTTTATTTGCCTTCCAAATCTCATCATACCAATGGCGCGCACCGAATTATCTGGTTCATGCACCCTTCCCGTTAACACAGTAGCTCGAGCAAAAAAATAGCAGACTTTGGGTAACACAGATGTTAATTAGTACCACAAGCCAAATTAGCTAGAAATAGGAAAGAAAAAAGATGTATGAAATGAAGCGCGAGAACAAGTTTTAAGACCGAAAATATATTGTGGTTGCTTTTCTCGTTCTACTATATAAAAAGATTACGTTACGTTTTGAAGTTTTGAACAGATCACAATCAGCATCATGTAGGGACGAGAAAAAAAATACAAAAAGATCTTATTTCTAAAATTTGGCCTACTTACATATATTGAATCCCAACTCCCGAGGCTGACCGAGCACAGGGCTTAGATTTTATGATATCTGAAACTTTCAAAGAAGGTGCTACTGGTATATCATGGATTGCAAAACGCGACAACACCAATTTTGTCAACTGTTGTCCCTTTTCAATCACTACCATGTGGCACATTTGCATCCTTCGGGAACCTGATCAGAGATGTAAAAGTCTTGTGTAAGAAGTTTTCAAATTTCCAAATAGTTGATGGGAGAGCGTGTTGCTTTTATGAAATTTCTAACCCAAATTCAAGGCTTTCAAAAGAGGTGATGTCTTTGCAGAGAAACTTACCCACCATCACTCAAAAATGAAAGAATGCTTAGAAGGCATGGCAAGTGAAACAGCCACTCAGAGAACGCATCTGGCTGGTTTTAAGAAATGATGAAGCCTTGTGTGAAGTTCTTACAACCCGATTGGTTTGGTTGTGGGGACCTGAACTTCTCATTTCCTGAGCTTTTTTCTGGGCCAATCTCAGCTTGTTCATAATCTTATCGATAGAGGATGCTCGCCTCTTTTCCAATTTCATCTGAAATAGAAAAGGATAATAATCACAATCATGATTCTTCTTTATTTTTAATTAAATTGATGATAATATGGTCCAAATAATGTATGATTTGAACATCTTAATAAAAAGAATAAAACTTAAATCAGCACCACAGATATTGTCGGTAACATACTCAGATCAAAATCGACATTTCATCTACCGCAATTTTCAAGATGAAATGTTTTGATTAGAGAACAACCTTATAATACTGTATGTCTGTATCCAAGTTTTGTCCAATAAAAAAAAGTCTTTTTTTGCACATATAAAAAACAAGAGGCATTCCTTAAGACATTCTAACGGACATACAGCTAACTGAGGATAACCAAATGAAACTGAGTGACGGGAAATATTTCAGCAACTCCAAAGAAAGAAGGGTGAATTCCAAAAGCTGAACTCCTCAATGAAAATATTTATCACAAAGGAAGAATAATCGCTGTAATTATTATAATGGCTAATTTTCTTCAGAGTAGATAATTCTAGCAAGTTACTTTTTTGGAATTTTCCAAATAAAGTTAATAATTATAATGGTTATGTTATTTCACTAGGAAGTAACCTCTAGTTTCCGTATTGCTGCCTCCGCTTTTGCCTTTTGCAAGTTCTCCCATGCAGATATTTTGGCTTCCTCACTTTTTTCCCTGGACAAACAAAAATAGCACTTTAGAAACAATACGAAGTTTGCACAAAGATTTCTATGCCAACAAATTATGAGTTTCCTGAGATAAAAACAAACAGATTTAAATGATTTAAACTTCTGAACTCCCTTGTTTCAATTGTCTAGGATGGCAAGTTGAACGGTAATACTGAGAGTATTTGACAACTCCAGATTCCAGTACACTTGGCATTTTAACTGAATCATTTCAAGGCTAACAATATGTAGCTAATTTAGTAAATTCATCGCCATAGATTTCACAAATCCCAATTATTTTGCCCTGGCTTGAGCCACAAAGGATCGTTTCATTTTGTGTAGCTCGTAACAATTTGGATAAGAATGGAGTAGAAGTGAAATATTTGACTTTGTAGAGAAAACTTCAATACTTGATGATGGCAAATCCTTTATATCATCCCATTAGTTTCAGATTTTCAGTGCAAGTTGTCCTGAATCAGTATCTCCTTAGTTTATCAGATAAATTGAACAGAATTGACAAAAGTCAAGGTAGACATACTTTGAGGCAGGTTTTGACGTTTCAGAAACGTCCCAACTTGACGATTGAGTGCTTAGTTCGTCTGTTTTCCAGCTTTCCACTTGTTCTAAGCCTCTGCCAGTGAATAGGGCCCGATGTTTCTTGGACCATCTCGTCACGGTAACGTGTTCATCTACTTGCACATCCCTAATATCCACTTTAGAGGAACCAACACTCCGTAATTTTGTGACAGGCAAGGTTGATGGGGTGGAGGCAGAGAAAGAAAGCCTCAAATTAGGAGAGGAGCGTGAGCTACCCTGTGGGCTCATCTGGGTCGCCATGTCCCTCCTTGAAACTGCACGAGACACATTGGTGCCCACATCTTTGAAGCCACCAAACTTGTCCTCTGAGTTAGAACCAACAAGAAGAATGCAAGATCAGAATTAGTTGCACAGAAGCATACTTATGGTGACACCATTTAGCATAAAAATTGTCCATTACCTCAATCATTTCAACTATCAACCAATCATTAATGTCTAAAGAAAATCATTTGCTCCATCCATGTGACCTTATAAACAAGGCCAAACACATAAACCACAGTATGGCTACTTCGCAGAATACAATGAGTTAATTGGAAGTCAAGCAATTTAAATTCATTTATCCAAGTCAATCCCTTCAGGTTACCTTTTCAAGGTAATCTTTTCACTATCAATCAAATTTTGCACAGATGAGGAAGAACTTTCCAAAAAAAAAAAAAAAGGAATTTACGGAAACAGCTCATGACTCCCATAAGCTTCTTTTTTTAAAGCTTATTTCAATTAACTTTTTAATTTATTCCAATAAGTTTCATGGTGCTTAATTAAACAGTTTACCAAACATTTCTCAAGTTCATAGAATAGAAGAATAACCTTGGAGGGGCAATAATGATGACTGACTCTGTGTCTTAGAGCATCCGTGGACACTAGCTGAGCGTGCCATGCAAGGTTCTGTTCTCGTGGACAGAGCTCCACCATGTCCACCGGAGTGAATTGTTAACCCATCACCCAAAAACGGAGAACCTGACATAAAACTGCCCCCATTCCCCACTTCAAACACCGGCGCAGCCGGTGAATACATAGAATGATACGCAACGCCAGGGGGTCCAAGAGGACCGCTCTTGGACTTTGGCCTCCTCTGGGGTGCGTGAAGTGAGGCCCTCCCCATGCCATCTCCTGAAACAGGGCTGAGAATCCACCTCTCAGCATCTTCCCACTTCGACGGCAATGCTTTCCCATTGTTGAACGGCAAAACGTGCTTCCGGGCAGCACTTGCATGCAAGGGAACTCGCTCGGAGCTCCATCCCTTGTGCATTGCAACGCGATAATTGGGTGTACCAGGACTAGGGAAAGTGGCAGTACCAGACCTTCTAGAAGAAATGGAACTCTTTTTCACAGTTTGAAGGCACGGTGAAGTTCCAGAGGCATTGTTCAGATCCAAAGAAGCAGCCTTCTTCAACAAGGCTTCAGATCTTGATCTCCTGTCTTGACATTCTTAGTGGACAACCAAAAAGCGATAATTACGATGGGATTAAAAAATAATAAAAAATGAAAAAGAAGCCGTTGAGAAAAAGGGGAGCAAGACCTTTCAGGGTAGCTACCTTTGAGGGCTAAAGAGAAAGAGTTTCTGGCAGAATCCAACTCCACGGGTTCTTGAATATCAGCATCGCTGTCTTCATCTTGAACTGCAATGTGGATGATACGCAACAGCGTGAAAATTAATAGAAAACAAACCCTCGTGGCCAGTTTGTAACCTTTTCCTTCCCAATAAAACAAAAACAAAAAAACTAGATGAGGTGTAGTGTATGTAGGTGGTGTACCTTTAGCCTTATTTTCTCTCTTTCTCCCTAAACGACTGTGCTTCTTCTTGTTGCGTACTGCAGCAGAGTCATTCGGGTTTGGAGCTGGACCACTCCAGATATCGGTGTGAGCAAAATCGCCCTCACGCCCTGCCAAATGCTGCTGCGAAAAATTCCACAACAATGGACCAACCTCAAATCTTTTTCAACCTTAGATTCGACATTTCAGCCTCACATCATTACACTCAAAAACCAAACCTCATTATTCCTAAACAGTACACCAACGACAAGTACCCCTACTTCATTCTCTCACCATTATTATTATGCACACCAACACCGCACTACTGACTACACAAAAGAAAAACTCAATAATTTCCACTAATCATTCAGTGTTGTAAAAGGGTGAGTACATTATATTATACGGTAGAGAGTAGAGTAGAGTACTAACCAGTGAGATTTCAGAGACGAAAGAGTCGTGGTCGTGAGAATCAGATGCGAACGAGCATCGATCAACGCTGGCGGACGCAGAGGAGAAGAGGCTCAAGTTCGACTCGAGAGTGAAAACCACAGAATCGGGGCTGCTATCGCGCGCTCTCAGCCCCACTCTCCACGAGCTTCGTTCCTGAAACCCTAACTCCGCCATTGTCGAACTACCGTAGCATTGGATTTGGTTCCCTCACATTCACATTAATCACACTCACGAGATTCGGTTACGTCAATTAGCAAAAAGAGCGTGACAAATACTACATTAACAATAATACGGCGGTTTTATCTACTATAAAAGCCTAATGCTAAGCAATGCAACCATTTCTGTTGGAGGCTATGCTACACGATAGAGATAGAGTATGGACCATGGAAAAGGACAAGTACGGCTTTCTAGCGAAGAAAAAAATGTCTCGTGCCCACTACTACTACTACTGTTGCTTGTGATAGTTTGGACCTCTTTCTTTATGATAAAAAAAAAAAAAAAACGTTTTATCAATAATTTTAAATGGAAATTAACATACTTGCTACCTTGACCGTGGATTTGGTTGGTTTTGAAATTATCATGGTCATCGGTGCACCTGACAGGAGTCGTTGGCTGGAATTGCTAGTTGCTAGCACAGAACAAGTACCGTCCCGCCAAAATTGATTTCCCGCCCTCACGTTATTTTTCTCATTTAAAACAAATAAAACTCAAATTAATATTATGCGATCCCCACCGTCTAATTATTTTTACGTCACTTGAAAATTAGACGGAATTAAAAACACGTAATAATAGTAGTTTTCCCAAAATGAACGTTGGGTGTGGCCGCACATGTGAATTCGATGAGCGAGTCCCACTCTGACCTTTTCTATTGTTTAGAAAAAATTGAAAGCAGCTTTGTCATATTTGTAATCTTTTTGCAGGAAAATGCATATGGCTAGATCCGGGTGTTTAGCAATTCTCCATCTGGCAGGAAAAAACTGGTCCCGGTAAATAAAATAAATAAATAAATAAATAATATGCATTAAATCATGCTTTTACAAATATTTTTACCGGAAATAAAGCTCTTTTCTACAGATAAGAGATCCAAATCCAACTGTCGGTGCATGGCTCACAGTCACCGAGATCCAAAAGAACAAAGGGAACGACGTTAGATAAGCTCCGCGTAAGCGCGTGAGAGGTGAAGCTTCTCTTTCAAGTACGGAGTAGTATCTAACACAGATTTTCTTGGTGATGCAACTGGGCTAAAAGCCCAAAGTATCTAACACAGATACGTGTAAGAAGGATGTAACAAAAAAAAAATGATACGAGTAAGAAGTAATGCAATTTCATTAAACATGTAAATATAATTTGTCTATTTTTAAATAGTATAAATAGAATCTAATACAAAGTATAAATTATTGTAAAAATAGCTATAATAAAAAATAACAAATTTACATTCCATATCTCATATCAAAATAGCTATAAATCATTTTTAAATTCATTTAAACAATAAATGAATAATGATTAATGACGTAAAATTATTTTACAACATTTTTAAACTCTTTTTTACTTTACAAAAATTTCCATGGGTTAGTTCCTTCTCTATGTGCTTAGTAAGTGTTAAAAACAAGTTGTTTAGTTGGTACATTATTTTTTTAGAAAAATTAACCTAAAATATCTCTTATCTTCTTTTTGGAAATTCACCACCAAGACCAAAAGCTCAATCGATTAATAATCAATCTAACATCTCACCTTTACAATTTCACGACGATACAACACCCTACCCATAACACAGATCAATTTTAATGAATAGTAACATTCAATTGCAAATGTTGTTTTTAAATGTCAAAATTTTTATTTTTTTTTTTAAATTAAGGTTCTCATCCCACAATCACCCAACCCACCCTACCCCCACCTCTACCGCACACATTCATACTAGCTCCTTCCCATCGTGCACACACCCTCTGCAAACCACCCACACCACGTGCAACAACTATAACTCCGCACCCACCCCCCGTCATGCACCACCATGTACTCGGTCCCTCACCACATTACGCTCAGCCCACCACGCGCAACCGATTCGCCATTGCACAATCTCACTGCACACACCACGTCTTGCACCGCGCATCAGAACCCTTATCACGTCCCCTCATCGCGCGCAACTCTCCACCGCATCCCCGATCATCCAGGCCAAAATCATGATAAGTTACTATTCATTGCACTATAATAAGTGAAGGACAAAAAGGTAAATGTTTTCAATTAAGATACATTTAACAAATTCACATATTTGAAAATTTTTAATCTTGAATTTCATACAAAATTTTGTAAAAAAAATCTGAATCACTCACTTTTTTAAAATTTTCTTCTAACGACTAAAAATTATTTCAAATTTCAATTTATCACATGAACCATTTATTGAGGTAGTCCAAGGTATAATTCACCCTCATAACACAGCATAAAATACCTTCTTGCATGTTCCAATACCAAAATTAAACAAAATTAGGATTTGATTGTCTCTTTAATTTATCTGAGATTTACATGATATGATCGAGAGGAAAGGATGATTTTAAGAATTTTCAAATACAAATTACAACAGAGTGTCTATGCCTATTCGCCTTTCACATTGTTTTCAGACACATTACAAAGGAATATACAACCTTGTTTTGTTTTCACTGATACTTAAAACGGTGTTGGATAGATATAAAACTTATGTTGATGGACATTAACAACATTTTTATTACTTTAATTCTTAAAATTGACAATGTTAGCTCTACAGAGCATTTTTAGTCAATTAACTTATGCAACGTCACTCACAAGTTACGGTGATTAAAATTCTTGACACGATGCTATGGAATAATAGTAACTTAAAATATCTTTATTTCAATGCCCAATTTTATTTTTTAACTAGGTCTCATTATATTTATATTACTCATTTTCATTTTTATCATTTTTGAGCATTCTAAAAATATCTACTCTGCAACCTGATACTTATATTTAGGTGTTTAATTGCGTCCCACAAAAAAAAAATTACATTTTTACATTTTATTAATAATTTATTTATTAGATTATAATCATTTGAGAAGTAAATTTTTTTAAAATATATACTTTATTTACTAGATTAAAAAATATATAATTAAAATATTTGATTGAATTACACCCAAACTAAAAATTAACCTTGAGTAAAAGAGAAAGTTAGAAAATAATGAAGGTGTAAAAAATATTAATTACTCATATCTATACGAGAAAAATGATTATGTAATGTTAGTATAAAATTATTTTACTTTGTCAATCAATTATAATCATTTATTTATGATATAACAATCAATTTTTATAAAATTATTTCAAAATGTTAGTATAAAATTATTTTACTTTGTCAATTAATTATAATCATTTATTTATGATATGACAATCAATTTTTATAAAATTATTTCAAAATGTTAGTATAAAATTATTTTACTTTGTCAATTAATTATAATCATTTATTTATGATATGACAATCAATTTTTATAAAATTATTTCAAAAATCATAACAATGATAGATGTAAAATGATTAATCACTACTATATAACAATTTACTCTATTTATATACATATAATATTTGCTTTTTTAAGTTTTGAAATATAAAAAAAAATATACATATAATATTAATATTATAACCAACAACAAAAGTTACAAATGCACGACTTCAAAGCGGCTACAACTTTTTAACGAAACAAATCCTCGTAACTCCGACCATTTTTCATGTGTTTTATTATTATTATTATTATTATTTTATAATTATATCATGAATTTGAGTCCACCAATATAAATTGACTAATTGAGTAACGGTTCTCTTTTCAGAACCCCAAGTAGAACCAATTATGCTGTGCTGATAACCTAGGATAAAGATGGTCTTATAAATAGTATTTGTTAAGATCGTTTGGTACTTAGGGTCATCATTTTTTTACCTATTAACACTTGATTTCGTGAAAGTAGCATTGTGAAAATTAATTTAGAGTTAGATTAAAAAAATAAGCACATTTTTTTTCTTTTTATTAATTGATAACTTTTTAATTGTCAATTTTTTTAAAATATTTTTTTAATAATATAAGATTTAAAATAATTTTCAATATATATTTTATACAAAATATCTCTCCTTCAAATTTACAAGAGGAAGCAATTATTTATTTGAATTTTTTGAATCGTTAATTATTACTTTTTTTTTTTTATAAAATTTTTGAATCGTTAATAAGAAATAAAAGATTATTTCTCTAAACTACTTGGAATAAAAAACTCTTATAATCCACAATTAACCATTAAATCTATGTGTAATTTTTTAAAAGTTATTTTTAATAAATTTTAAAAATAAATTTAAATTATTATTTTTTTTAGAAGAATTATTATAATTTTTTAATAATTTATTTTTACAAATTAGAAATGTATAAAATATTTTTTGACATAATAAAAAAAATTATATACATAACTAAAATATATTTATTTAAAATAATAAAATATATTTAATCTCACATAAATAAAAATATATACATAATTAAAATATATTTATTTAAAACGTTAAACAGTTAATAAATATTAATTAAATAAATAATAAATATTTTATTTCAATTAAAATTAATTATAGTAATAAATTTTATAATAATAAAAAAAATAATTCAACGGCTTTAAATTTTTTATTTATTAAAAAATAAAATATAATATATATTTTTTTTATTTTTATGAAAAAAATAAATAAATAAAAAGTAATATTATTTCATAAATAATAAATATTTATTATCTCACAAAATTATATACTTTACAAATATCATATTTTTTTCAGATTACTTGAGAACTAATCCATTGTAAATATTGCATGTAACAAGCCACCGGATTTAAGTAATTTGCGAACTGCTTTTATATATATATATATAAAAGGAGTGTTATGGTCATCATTTGTATGATTTTCGTTATTTTTTTTTACATAAAATAAAACTGTTATTGTATGTTAAAACCTTTTTCTTTTACCTAATCTTTTGAACATTTCGAAAAATATAACAAAGCTGAAACCTGCGAGAGCGAGGGACATTGATCAAGTATTACTTACTCCCAGACGCAGCCGAGTGTCCTCCAAATCAACAGAAAATCGCCCATTAAATTGAAAAGGTGGGAAGCGGAAGAAAAAGGGGTTTAGGTCAAGGTTGTGACGGAGAAGAGAATCAATGGAAGACGGTGAGATAGAAGAAGGGTCAATAGGCGGTGCTGAGGAAGAGGAGCAATCTTCTTCAGAACCACACAAGTCGGAGGAGTCGCAATCGCAATCGCCCTTCGAAATGTTGCACAACGGCAAGGTTTCCGTAGAGAACATCGTCGCCGACATGCTCTCCATTAAAAAAGAGGCTAAACCCAAGCAGCTCCTTCGAGATCTCGTTACTCAAATGTTCCTACATTTCATCACTCTCCGCCAGGTACTCTACTCTACCCTTCCACTCTCATTTTGTAATTTAGGGTTTCTAACTCTTTATTTGTTTTTGTTTTCAGGCAAATCGCAGTATTTTGCTGGAGGAAGACCGCGTGAAAACCGAAACGGAGCGTGCTAAGACGCCGGTGGATTTCACAACGCTGCAGCTTCACAACCTCATGTATGAGAAAAGCCACTACGTTAAGGCCATCAAAGCCTGCAAAGACTTCAAGTCCAAATACCCTGACATTGACCTTGTTCCTGAGGTGGAGTTTTTCCGCGACGCTCCTCAAGATATCCAGGACTCCGTTTTGTCAAACGACGCTGCGCACAATCTCATGCTCAGAAGGCTCAACTTCGAGCTATTCCAGGTGTGCATTATAATTATTATATTTTCATTACTTTGTTTTCTAGCAAAAGTTTATGTAGTGTCAATAGTGTGCCTCTGCCCTCAATATAAGTTTTGCATTGATAAGCTAGAAGCAAGGTTTTAAACTGTGGTCGTGGTTTCATAGCGGTTTTTAATATTGTGGGAAATTGTGCCGGACTAATGATGCCACAGTGATTCCCAAAACCTTGATGTTGTGTCTGAAATCGTGGCTGTAGACTGATTTTCAAAACCTTGGTTAGAAGTTAATGCTCTTATAGTGAAAAAAGGATTGTAGGATAATCCCATGGGAGGCTTTTGTTGCTGCACCTTTATGTTTCTTGAGACATTTTTTTTTGGAACCGTGCATGCTGTGTTGTGCTTACCTGTTAAAGTCGTCATATAAATTTTGGGAATCTTTTCTCATGTCATAAGATAAGCTAAACAAGTTCTTCCAAACATCCAGAAAATGAAACAAATAAAGCAGAAAGAAATAGAGTGAAAAAGGTACATTGGTTGGATGAATCAAAATAAGAAGGAAAGTGTTAGAGAAACTTCTCTTTGGTTGTTTGGATGAGTGGAAGAGTAAGTGGAAATAAGTAAATAAATTAAGTAAAAAACTTTTTTAATAATATTTAAAAAAAAAAAAAACTTTTCACTATATTATTGTTTCTTAGCATAAAATTATTTTTATTTATATTATAAAAAAAGATTAGTTTGTTAAAAACTAAGGAAAAAAAGCCAATAAAAATCAGGCTTCCTCCCAATTTCACCGTAATGTAGGGGCATAGTGTTTTTATATATAACGCCACATTTAAACTTATGTCCTTACTTTTTACCCTCTAAAGCAAACAATGAAAATTTGGTATTTATATCCTATCGCCTTTCTCTCCATTTTCTTCTCTATTTCACTCATGGCTCATCTAAACATAGGGTTAGAGTTGAAAACTTCTTTCACAGATTCATTTATCTATTATTATTGCTTTAATAACCTGTCTTTGAATTTTCTTGCAAATAGCACAAGATATGCTTACAATTATGATTTCCATTTCTGTATCAGCGCAAAGAACTCTGCAAACTTCATGAGAAATTGGAACAACAAAAGAAAATCCTTTTGAACACTATAGCAAACCGGAAGAAGTTTCTGACAAGTCTCCCTTCACATCTCAAGTCTCTTAAGAAAGCCTCCTTGCCTGTACAAAACCAGCTAGGGCTTCATCATACAAAGAGATTAAAGCAACATCATTCAGCAGAGTTGCTTCCTCCAGCTCTTTATGTGATTTACTCACAGCTGTTGGCTCAGAAGGAAGCATTTGGAGAACCCATAGATCTGGAGATTATAGGAAGCCTGAAGGATGCTCAAGCTTTTGCTCGTCAACAAGCTCACAAGGATCACAAGGACACTGGTAATTACTTCACATCAATTGTACTGTTCATGACATTGATAGATTTTGAAATTATTGTTTGTTTTAATAGTAACTAGTAGCAACTAACAACAGGATATTAATGGTCTTCAGCCAATATTTCTTTGGCAAGTGCCTGACGGCTTTGGAATATCTATACCACCAAGTTCAAATTAATTTATGTTATTTTCACTGTACCAAAATGGAAAACTTAAGGATTCACTATGATGTTTTATTACTCAGACATTTCCACGATCGTGGAGAGTTCCAAATTGGAAGATGATGCTCCTGATGAAGAAGAAGATGGTCAGAGACGGAGAAAAAGGCCAAGAAGGGTTCAAGCCAAGGATAGCCTTGACCAGGGGGGAATACTTCAAGTTCACCCACTAAAAATCATTATCCATGTGTATGAAGATGAGGCTTCTGGTTCTAAATCTGCAAAACTCATTACTCTAAGAGTTGAGTACTTGGTGAAGTTGAATGTTGTATGTGTTGGAATAGAAGGATCTAATGATGGTCCAGAGAATGACATCTTGTGCAATTTATTCCCTAATGATACGGGACTTGAGCTTCCTCACCAGGTTTTGGTGTCTTCTTTACACAGTTTTTGGCTTTTTTTTTTCCCTTCCCCACCATTTGTCTATTCTCTAATTTATTATTTGTGTCATTTATTTCTATTTGAATGTTGTTGCAGTCAGCCAAACTCTTTATTCAAGATGTTATAACATTCAATACTCAAAGAACTTCACGTCCTTACAAATGGGCTCAGCACCTGGCAGGGATTGATTTCTTTCCAGAGGTGTCTCCCTTGCTTTTTACTGACAACAGTGGAGCAGCCAAGAATGAAGATGTTATATCTGGTCTTTCACTGTATCGCCAGCAGAACCGAGTACCGACAGTTCTGCAGAGAATTCGTGCAAGAAGAAAAGCTCAATTGGCCCTTCTGTGAGTCACTATTTTAGTATGTTTGCAGTTTTAGAATGTGAAGAGCATTTCTTGATATTCAAATATTCAAAGAAGATAAATACCATAATTTGATCAACTGAAAATTTTCTATTGGGCCTTGGTTTGGTTGTATTTTTCTTTGTTTGCCTCCCTATTGTGAAATGTGAATTATGGCTGTACATATCCTGAACTTAGCAAAATTCCATACTATTTTTGAGAATCTCTGGTTATCTTGCTTGCCAATGTGGTTGGGCGCACTTCAGTTCAAATTTGTTGAATTCTTTCACTGGTTTACAGGGAACAGCTAGAATCTCTCACAAAGCTTGAGTGGCCTTGTTTTCCCTGCAAAAGTGTTCCCTGGGCTTTACACGCTCCTTTGTGCAATTTGGACAGTTGGTCACCTGTGAGACTTCCACCTGTACCCAGAGAGTCCTCGTCTCCTGCTGTCACAGATAAAGAGGAGCATACTCAGGAACCAATGGATGCTGATGTAATTGAAGAATCTGGTGCCACAAAAGCAGAGCCAGAGAGTATAACAGAAGATGGGGAGCTTCCAACATTGCTTCCTAATGTGTCTAAGCTTGACCTTTCTGCACAACTGAACTTAATTTCAAAAAGTATTGTTCATCCACTCAATAAAATCAGGTCACAAAGTTTCAAAAAGATTGATGATAGTTCTGATTTCTTGCTGGATACTGAAATTGATCTTGATGAGTCGGCACAGATTGAACAAGAACATGAAAATATATTATCCAATTACCCAGCAAGAACGTCTGTTTCATGGATGAATTACGGGCTCAAGGAATTTCTCTTAGTTCTTTGCAGAAAAATTAGTGCGGATGAGAGCAATTTGAATTTAGAAGCCAAGGTATATAAAAGCCTCTCCTTTATCTACTTTGTTGAATTCAGCAATCTATTTCCATTTTCATCTAGACTTTTATTTTTTGACAGATCAAGATCAGTATGGAATATCCTCTAAGGCCTCCTCTTTTTGTGTTGAGTATTAGCTGTATATCTTCTAGGAAAAATCATGATGAGACAGGATTGGAGTGGTACAATGAACTTCGTGCAATGGAAGCAGAGGTGAGTAACTGATCACTCTAGATGTTACTGCGGTAAAATTATTACTGTATCTTGTGGATATGATTCTTCATGGAATGGGAATCATGACATTAATAATTTAGCTTCTTAGATCCACAGGTCACTATATGTTCTTGATAGAAAATTGTTACCCATCTCTGCATCATGCATGTGTTACCTATTTACTTGATTTTTCTCTCCTACTCATGGTCCCTATCTGTGCTTCTTTTTTCTAAATTGTAGGTCAATCTACACATACTAAAGATGCTACCTGACAATCAACAAAATTATGTATTGGCTCATCAAGTGAGTTGTCTTGCTATGTTGTTCGACCATTATTTGGATGAGGCATCCCCATCGTCTGAAAGGACAAATTGTACTTCAGTGATCGACGTTGGCTTCTGCAAGCCTGTCACTGGTAGATTCATGGGTAGGACTTTTAGAGGTAGGGATCGCAGGAAAATGATCTCCTGGAAAGACACGAAACTTAATTCCAGCTATCCCTTATAGTGTGGTAGGTTCCTGTCTGGATCTTTAGGAGGAAAGGATCACAAATGATCTCATGTCAAGACACCCCTCCAAATTGTCCCAAGAAATGTTAATGTTTGGCTCTGGAGGTGACAAATGGATGCTAAGGATATGGTATTGCAAGTATAATGACATAGTACCTCTGTATTATGTGTTGAGCCAACCATGCGACATCATTGTTCGAGACTCTACAACCAAAAAAGTGGATGGGTTACTATGATAGATTTGAAGGGGTCATTTCAGCTGTTGAGTCTTTGTTATTATGATTTAATTTCTGGCAAACACAGCTAGTTGGGTTCCATCATAGGAGCAGAAATCATGGGTGGAATTTTTTAGCGTTGTACTTTACTGAGGTCTCCTGCATAGTGGTTGTAGTATTTTCTTTTATTGGCTATAATTGATTCTTTCCATTCTGAATTCGAGATGATTTCCTGTCAGCGGAATTGTTAAGAATAAAGGGCATTATTACAATTTACAACTAGTAGGTTGTATTGAATGTTACTGTAATACATCTTTATGCACGAAAATTTTACTTTTGATTTATTGTCTTAGGAGCTCATAACTTGAGTTTGATTGTAGTTTACAGGGCAGGGTGATTTCCAGTGGAGTGCTAGCTTGCAATATAATTGAATTCAGTCATTAAGCATTTGTTGTATCTTTTGAATGTTCAACCAATCAACACCAATGTCTACCTGTACAACTATGTAGGGATGGAATGTGCATCTTAGTGGACCACAATAGAAAATTAGACTAACTGTAGATCTATCTTTATCTTGGTTTAGGTCACGGGCAATGTCAAAATAGTACTTTACAAGTCTCTTATATCAATAACTTGCAGAATAATTTGTGTCTTGCTAAGTATTAAGTTTACAATTTACAATTTTTTATATTATTATATTTTTAATATATTCTTCGATTATTTTTAATCTAATATATGTTAGTAGAAGGAAGTCAAGTGTTAGTATTTAGGGTTTTGGACTTTTAAGGTGGTGTTTGGTTTTATTGTTTTTATTTTCATAAAAAATAGAAAATATAGTTAAAATGCGTTTGTTTTAATTTCTGAAAATATTTTTTAAAGAAGGCTAAAAATAAAGATTTGATGTTTTTAGTATTTTTATTTTTATAAACATCTTCATCTTTCAACGACTTTTTTTTTTTCATTTTTATAAATAATTTTTTTAATATTTGAAATGTGAAAATGAAAATTGTTTTCAGAAAATGAAAATGGGAAATATCTCTTCAAACCAAATGCAACCTAAGGTTTCAAATTTCAGGATTTTTGGTTTTTTAATTTAAGGTTTAAGGTTCAATTATTCAATGTTTAAGATTTAAATTAATGGTTCATTGTTTGGATTCATTGTATAAGGTTTAGGGTTGGGTCTTGGTTTTAGGTGTATATAGTTTAGGATTTAGGGTTTTATGGTTTAATGTTCACATTTTAGGGTTTTATGATTTATGATTTCATAATTTAAGATCTAAGGTTTCATAATTTATGATTTCATGCTTTAGGGGTTTAATGTTCGTTGTTTCAAGGTTTTATGGTTTAATGTTTTTGGTTTGGGATTAAAGATTCATGGTTTGGGGTCCATGATTTTTGGTTTTATGGTCTAGGAATTAAGTTTCATGGTTCATGGTTTAATGTTTTAAGATAATGGATTTAAGGTTTATATTTTAAGGTTTTAGGGTTTTAAATTTATAATGAATGATTTAAGGTTCATTGTTAAGCGTTTAGGTTTTATGTCTATAAGGTTTAAGGTTAAGAGTTTATTGTGCTTTGCTTATGATTTACAATTGTAAGGTTTAATGTTTACTATTTAAGGTTCAAGGTTTGTTGTTTAAGATTTTAAGGTTCCAAGTTTCGTTGTTTGTGATTTCATGGTTTATGCTTTATGATTTCATGAGTTAGGTTTTAAGGCTTAAGGATTCATGGTATAATGCTCTGGGTTTATTATTTTAAGGTTTTAGGGTTTAAAGTTTAGTGTTTTTGATTCATAGTTAAAGGTTTAGGGCTTTATGATTTAAGTTATAAGATTTAAGGTTTCAATGTCTAGGATTTCATGGTTTAGGATTTCATGTTCATTGTTTTAAGGTTTCAAGATGTAGGATTTAATGTTTTTGGTTCATGGTTAAGTGTTGAGGTTTAAGGTTTTTGATAATTGATTTATGATTTAAAAGTTTTATGGTTTAGAGTTTATAGTTTATAGTTTATGATTTATGCCTTATGGTTTGTGGTTTATGGTTTCATGGTTGATACACTAGAGTTTTAAGGCTTAGAGTTTGTAGTCCAAGATATATGGTTTTAGGGTTTAAGGTTCATGACTTAGAGTTTCACCGTTTATGGTTCAATTAATGGTTCATTATTTATGATTTAGAGTTTATAGATTGTCATTTTAGGATTTTAGGTTTATGATATATTTATCATGCATGGATAAAGTTTTAGGGTTTAAGATTCACGATTTAATGGTTCAAGGATTGCAATCTAGGGTTTTATGGATTTGACTTTCAGTGTTTATGATTTCAAGTTTTAAGGTTTAATGATCATTGCTTTAAGGATTAATGGTTTAAGGTTTAATGTTTTGTCATAGTTGGTGTCTATGATTTATGATTTTAGGATTTAGGTTTTCAAAGTTTAGGGTTTTACTGTTTATTGTTTTAGGGTTCAATGTTTTAGGATTTAGTATTTTTGGTCTAGTGTTTATGCTTTAAGATTTTAAGGTTTCATGATGCATGGTTTATGGTTTAAGATTTAAGATTTATGGTTTCGTGGTTTATGATTTATGGTTTAAGGTTTCATTGTTTATAATTTAACATTTTATTCATGCTTCAGGATTTAAGGTTTTATTAGGATTTAGGATGTCATTTCATTGTTTATGGTTTGGAGTTGCATGGTGTAGGATTTAGGGTTTCATTTCATAGTTTAAAATTTAATGTTTAAGATTTCATAAATGAAACCCTAAATTCTAATTTAGGGTTTCATTTAGAAAACCTTAAATTCTAATTTGGGGTTTCATAATGAAACTTTAAATTATAAACTATGAAATCCTAATTTTGGATTTAAGGTTTCATAATAAATCCCTAAGTATTTAAGGTTTCATCAATGAAACTAGTTTAGGGTTTCAAGGTTTATGATTTATTGCTTCATAAATGAAATCTCAAATCCCAATTTAAAGTTTCATCAATAAAATCTTAAATACTAAAGCATGAAACTTTAATTTTGGATTTGGGATTTCATAAATGAAACCTTAAGGATTTAGGGTTTTATTAATGAACTCTTAAGGATTTAGGATTTCATCAATGAAACATTAAATACTAATTTAGGGTTTCATTTATGAAACATTTATGAAACCCTAAATACAAACCTTGAAACCTTAAGATTTTAGGGTTTCATAAACAAAACTATAAACTATTGTTGCATATATGAAACCTTAAATAATTTAAGGTTTCATTTATGAAACCTTAAATCCTAAACCATGAAACCATAATTTCTAATGAAATCCTAAATCATGAAATGAAACCCTAAATCGCACATCATCAAATCCCAACCTTAAATCTTGATGAACTCTTAAACCCTAAACATGAAATGAAATATTAAATCACGAAATTATAAATCATAAATCATGAAATGAAACCCTAAATTATAAATTATAACCCTTAAATTCTACTAAAACCAAACATCATAAACTATGGAATGAAACCTTAAATCATAAATTATGATACTGTAAACCATAAATCTTAAATCATGAAACCCTAAATCCTAAACTTTGAAACAATAAATCCTAAATCATAAACCATGCAACACGAAACCCTAAAATCTTAAAAAATAAACCCTAAACTATAAACACTAAATTTGAAAACATTAAACCTTAAAACTCTAAACCCTAAACCCTAAAACCTTAATTTTTAAATTATGAAACCCTAAATCCTAAGATCATGAACTATAAAATCATAAATCATAAACCATATACACCAATCTTTAACCATGAAAAAAAAATTAAACCATGAAATCCTAAATATTGAAACCTTAAAACCTAAATCATGAAACATTAAATTATGAAATTATAAATACTAAAACTCGAATCTCTAAAACCCTAAACCCCAAAAATTGAACCCTAAAATAATGAATCATAAACCCTAAACCTTTAAAATATGCATGATAAATATATCATCCACCTATAACCTTAAAACCATAACCTATACATCCTAAACCATAAACAATAAACTTTTAAAATATAAATCCTCAAACCATAAATCATACACCAAATCATAAACAAAACCTAAACCATATAATACTAAAATATTAACCTTAAATACTAAATTATAAATCTTAAATAATGAAGCATGCACCATAAACCTAAAATCATAACTTATAAATCATAAATCGTAAATTCTAAACCTCAACACTGAACCACATATCCTAAACCATAAGCCAAAAATAATGAACCCTAAACCATGCACATTAAAATCCTAAAACTCAAACAATAGACCAAAAACATTAAATCCTAAAATCCTAAACCTTAAACATTAAATTATCAACCATCAACCCTAGGTCATAAACTATAACACTATAAACTATAAACTATGAATAAAATCTTAAATCAAGGATATTAAACTCTGAGATCATGAAGAAAATCTTAAAATTTTAGTAATCTTTGAGTCTATGATTTTCTTCTGATCTCTTTTGTAATCCTCTCGTGATTTAACTAAATATAATAATTTTTTATATGAACTTAAAAATAAATAAATAAATCATTAAATTTTAACCAAAAATAATATATATATATATATATATATATATATATATATATATTATAAAAAAATTATTCTATAAAACTTAATAATTGATTACAATAATATATAAAATCAAAATTTAAGAATTAATGATTTAATTTTATTGATTAATTAATCATAATATATACTCATTTTAATGATCTAAATTATTATATTTAAAATAATTAAATGAATATATAAATTAAAACAAAATATCAATAAAAATAAATATGATTATTACGTGTTAAAAAATTGATAATCACCTGTTAAAGAATTAATTTGACACTTGACTTTATAGTATTTCATGACCTTGAGAACATGTAAAATACTCTCTCTTAGAGAATTTAAAAGATAAGGTATATTAGATACTAATTCATTCTGTTACAATTTCAAATTCACAATATTGTTAGTTATTATTTTATTATCTTGTTAGTTGTTATTTTATTATTCTGTTTATCGTTAAACATATCAGTAGCTACATTTAAATTATTGTTATTAGTTTATGTGTTCTATAAATTGGAACTCTCATTCAATAATAATATTCACTTGAAGTTCATATTCAAAAACCTTCTCTTATATGGTATCAAAGCATTTAGCTTAACAGCAAATATCGATCCTTAGCCTGGTTGAGGAGATAAGTGCTTCACTGTCCTCTGCCACCATCATTGCCGGCGCTCCAACAACAATTTCTCTAGTGACCCTCGATGGATCTGTGGATGGTACAAAATGTGCCTCACCATGTCTCATATTGACTTCTAGTACAAGAAGACATTGATTTGCTTCTTGCCTCTTAGGTAATTAAGCACATTTGTTTCTTTCCATAGTGGTTAAGAGATGTGTCAAACATCTGCCATTGACAGTTAAACATTTGTCATTGATTTGCTTCTACCTCTCTTAGGTGGTTAAGTACATTTGTTTCTTTCCATGGTGGTTAAGAGATGTGTCAAACATCTGTCATGGACGGTTAAACATTTGTCATTGATTTACTTTTGTCTCTCTTAGGTGATTAAGTACATTTGTTTCTCTTCATGGTGGTTTAAGAGATATATCAAACATCTGTCATGGACGGTTAAACATTTGCCATTGATTTGCTTCTGTCTCTCTTAGGTGGTTAAGCACATTTGTTTCTCTACATGATGGTTAAGAGATATGTCAAACATCTGCCATGAATGATTAAACATTTGTCATTCTTATTGTCGAAATTTGCTTCATTCCAGTTTTTTTCTTTCAAGCAATATTCTCCGACTTCACCAAACCTAAGTGACGAATCTTCTTACAAAGCCACTCCTTATAACACAATTCAAGGACTTAACTGTCAAGTTTAAGCTACTAGACGCACCTTTCACTTGTGGAGGCGTATTAGATACCAATTCACTCTGTTACAATTTCAAATTCATAATATTGTTAGTTATTATTTTATTATATTGTTAGTTGTCATTTTATCATTCTGTTTATTGTTGAGCATATCAGTAACTACGTGACTCTTAAGTGTGTATGTTTGTTCCAACGCCAACCAATGTTTATTTTAAAGTTCAACAGCATAAAAACCAACGTGGTATAAACTATAGTGTGATTATTTTGGACACACAATCTCAATTCTCACCGAATCAAATTCGGCGAAAGTGCTATACTGCAAAAGAAGATTGTCTAACCAATGGTGGCAAGAAATTGGACGTGTGCTGAAACATATTCTCATGGTGGTACTATGATACCCTCCCTAACATGTGTTCAAAAGAGAAGTAAGACGCGAAAGTTTTCAAGTGCTAATCTAAAAACTACTACAGCCTCAATCTACAACAGAACGTTTTTATAATTATGTACATATATTTTAACGCTGCAGTCATAGTCCAATGTTCACTCTACCATGGACCAGTTTGTGTTCGTCTTAGGCGTCTTCTCTTGACTTCTCGTTGCAAATTCATCATTTCCTTAACCTGCAATATTTACCAAATGCCAGGAACTTCAGTATTAAAGTTGCATCAATTTGTAACCCCTTAAACAGTATAATTTGAATCAGTAACAACTGCTTTCAACTTCAAAGTATCACAATATTTTACAGGAAGAACAGAGATACAATCTAATGCAATACATGTATGTAAGGAAGTAACACAAGTACAGAACGAACAATATTAACAGAAAATTTCACGCAAAATCCTCCTTATATATATCTAGAGCATTGAAGTGGAAGTAGTGGGCTTGAGTTTGAAAATCCCATGTTTTAGCTTCATATGATTTGGAACGACTGCAAATAGTCCTGACATATATCTTAACACAATGAAGCAGATAAGAAAACATTCATAAAAAAAGAATTTGCCAATATGACATGCTAGTTCATAATCACTCTTACCGTACACATCAAAAGAATTCCAAACTTGAAGTCTAACAGACTAATACGATATAAAATTAGAATCATATTATAGTTGGATATTAGATATCTAACAAGGAATATAAAACACAAGTAGATGCACCACTCAAAATTGACATTTCTTTATAAAGGAAATCCTAAACTTCTATGTTCCGGAGATTCCTAAAACACTCCTCCACAAACATTTACAGTTACAAAGAACAAAAGTTTATCCACCCACCCACCCCCAAAATAGAAAAAGCAATCCGAACTGGTAACAGGTTAATCCAATTTATTTATTTTGACATAATACATAGAAACTGATCTGTGAACTCGTTTATATGGTTGAAAATGAGCTAAAGAAAACATGTGCATTAACGTTGGATTGCTATTGTCTCTTTCTCTTCTGTAGCCTTTCATGTGATACTTATGTAAGAGATTACTTGTTGAACAGGGTTTCAATTCAGTTACATGATATCACATTAAAACATATTTCTTACTAGGTTTAGATAAAATGATCACCAAATCAATTCAACAACCATCAAGGAAGTACAAGACAGAAGAAAAAACACGTCAGGAGAGACAGAGGCTGATGACTAGAGAAAAGCACTGCAAATGCCATCCTTACAGAAAATACATTGATAGATATTAATCAGATACAAATGAACTGTAAGACTTGTTTTAATAATTGATGGCATGACATAATTAACGAAAGAACCTAAATTAGGCGGTAGTTCAAAGCAGGTATATCATCATATCACCGTTATGCACCAAATGAACCACCTCATTCATCACAATATTGAACATGACAAGCACATCAACTTGTGCTGATTGACATAGCTTACGACCAAATATTGTCTTCAGAATGATCTTTGTCAAATCCTCCATTGGTTGGAGTATAATTTTTTTGTGGGAAAAAATGGTCTTAGTTGAGAACTGACAAAATAGTATGTAATTATGTGTGGAAAACTAAACCATGATTCATGATATATTAACCAATTTTGTCATGAAATGGTGCATAAGGTTACGGCTCTTGATCATAGGAAAAGTAGAGACTTGCATATGATTAAGGTCAATGCAAATACATAGCAATGACTGATGAAAAATAAAAAGCGGCAAAAAGGAATGGCTATATAAGAAAGAAACAAAACAAAAGTCCAACTTACTTGATTTTTCTGAATTTCCATAATTTCTGCCTGCAGTGCCCAAATAAATATCGATTAGGGAAAAATTTTAAGTGAGCGAATTTAAAGCTATAAATTCATGTACATGTGTTTGCCTGCATCTGTATGTGACATGTGGCAATAGCCAAAATTACCTGTTTTTTCTGAAGTTCTTGGTTCTCCTCTTTTAACTTTGCAACTTCTGCTTCCAATTCCATGGTATAAGCCTGGAATAAATGAAAATAAAAATGTGAGACTGAACTTACAGCAGATAAATAAATGCATTTTACAAAATTTCCACCAACACTTGCCTCCCACGTTATGTCCCCACCAAAATTCATTTATAAGGCAAGGTGATACATATTTACTTATTATATGCTTCTGTGGATTTTATGATGATCCAACTGATAGTGATGTTCCCCAATCAGCTGTTCAATTACCTTGTCATAACCTGGATCTTTATAACTTCTCATGATTGTAACTTCTCAAAATCTTTCACCTTTCATCAGGTCAGATCGCTATCATATTATCACTCTGCTGCATAATCTTTCATGGTATACAGCATGTTCACAGAGGATAAAAGCAGAACGTCAATGGCCGAGCAGTATTACTGTTAGTAAAGCAATAACATGACGCAAATCGTCATCATATTTTATTTTGTTTTGAAATGATTGTATATCACTAAACCCTATTTAATATAAAATTATGTGGTAAATTTTCATGAGAAAAGGTTACAGCAACTCCTTTCTCCTTTCTTTTACTGTGTTACTGGATGCAAAACCTATGGTCTGCAACAGCAGCCATTCGATTATCTGAGGCCAGTAGATGGAGGTGGCAAGACCAAAGATGAGTTACAAACAAACACGATTCACTTTGGTAAAAGGAGACTAACTGACTAAGGAAGTATTTGGAAGAGCTTGCAATCGAGCTTATTTAGGCTCATCTTATCATTTAAGTATTTAAACCGAAAATTGAAGGTGTTTGATTATGCCTGTGAAAGTAACAACTTATGAATGTTCTAAAACTCTTTTTAGCTTCTTTTAATAATATGCTTCATGCTAGCTGAAACTCGTCAAAACAGGCTAATCGAATTAAGCCCTTATGACATAACCTCATATATAACAAGCTTTTGATTAAATTGTTTACTCAAACATGCTTATATACAACAAGATAAAAGCAATTGCATCAATCAGACAGTCACTTGATGTTCTTATGTTCTTCCATTCAAGTAAGTGTTCATTGGAATAAGCAAATGCCAGAACAAAAGTATGATTGCTAAATTTAGGATAACAGAACAAAAAATTCACCTGTTTGCGAGCCCGAGACCTGGCAGCTGACTCTCTATTCTTGATCATCCTTCTCTGCCTCCTCTCAATAACCTTCTCCACAGGTCCCCCGGTCTTCCTCCCTCGCAGACCACCGTTAAAGACATAAGGAACCGGTGAGACGGACGAGGTATCACCATTGCTCTTCCCCATCTTATTATCACCAGACAGCTGATTAGCAGCAGGAGAGCCAGTAGCAACATGAACAGACCCAGGTACCAAACCAACCATACCAATCCCTCCACCTTGCACACTCAAACCCTGATCACCACCAACACCAAGCCCCACAATCCCACCCCTCACCATTCCCTGAGGCATCTGAGCTGCTGCTGCATAAGACATAGCACTCTGCTTGGGAAATATCTGCTGCTGCTGCTGCTGTTGCTGTTGCTGTTGCTGTTGTTGCTGAGACTGTGGACTCTGCATATGTGGTTGTTGATTGGATGTTCTCACTCCATTAACATTCAAGGGCAAATTAGCAGAAGCCTGAAGACCCACCAGTGGATCATTGTTCAACCGGTTACCCATCAAAGCGGTAGCAGCAGCAACCTTGTTGTTCATCTGCTGAAACCCCAATCCCAAACCATTATTATTATTATTCACAGCAGCGCGAGACAGATCTAAAAAAACGCCGTCGTTTGGTTTCGCATCTTCTCTAACAACACCAGCTCTGACCAGGAACTCCTCCAACGTCATCTCACCCAGCGTGGGCTGTCTCGGCGTCGGGGGCAAGTTGGGGCCACCGTGGCCACCGTAGTCCTTCGAAATGTCCTTCCAAACCTCATCCACGGTCTTCTGGCTTAGGGTCCGCGGCAGCGTCAGCGACCCCTGCCGCTGCAAATGGCTGACGCCGGCGCCGTTGTCTTCGGTGGCGACGCCCGCTGACGCCATTGTCTGAACCTCCTCCGCTGTCCAAATGTTCTTCAGCAACTCGTCCATGTTCATGGACCCAAAATCCCTCCCCGAACCTCCCATGTTGTTCATGAACTCGTCGAACGTAAGCGAGTACACCGACGACTGCCGCGTCAGGGAGAAGCTCCCCGCCGACCTTCCCACGCCGCCGTCGCCGCCGGCCTCATTTCCGAAGCTCTTGAAATTCATGCCGGAAATCTGACAATCCGCACTCACAACCTGATCCAAATCCAAATCTCAATTCCCCCAATCACTCCTCCGTCCCAAAACTAACACTAGTCTGATTTTTTAATTTTCTACCAAGAAATTCAGAAAGCCTTAGATTATGTTACAAAATTCAAACTATTTACATCCAAATTGAAACCTAAAGAAAAAAAGAAGAAATAGTAGAGCTAAGTTATGCAAGAATCATCAAAGTTAAAGAAAAAAAAAAGTGTTAAATCTGATGTGAGTGTGATACCGATACGGTTGGATTGTGTCTTAGACTTACATTTTGTTTTGGTTGAACAAGTCAGTCAAGATTAATTCCAACTTAGACAGTAATAGTAATAATATGAAACAGTCCTAAATCCTAGTAATAACATTAACATGAGTTGAGATCCATGGTAAGATGATTAATATTCGTGAGCTGCGTGTGCGTTTTTAAGGGGACAGTATGAAAAAGCAGGATAAGAATTGACGAAGAAAAGAAAGAAATCTGAAGGAAGGGAGAGGATGTGGGAAGCATTTACCTTAGGAAGTTTGGTATTTATTTAATGTTACTTAGGTATTCCTGATTTGGTATGGTTTTGGTGCCTGATGAGAGTTGAGTGTTGGTTGGCTGCGTTCCTCCTTCCTCGCCGTGGATGCGCCAAGTGTCCAAATGTCTCTTCACACTTACAATCCCTTTTCGTTTTCGCTTTTCAACGCCACCATAAGTAACACAGGACACAGCTACATTTTTTCTTTTTTTATTGTTTCTTTTCTAAGTTTAGATATTGTTTCACTCAAATTCTAACTAGATTAATGACAAATTAATCGAGTAAGAAAAACTTCAACATTGTTTTTAAATAAATGATAATTTTAAAAAAACTTTTTTAATCAAATCTTTTAATACAATAAGACTTGAGCTAGTAGAACCTCACGTTAGTTAATTTACACAAAAAGAAATGCATTTTTTTTTTCTAAAAGTAATTTAACTTGTTTGATGTCTATTTTAGATTTTACCTAAAGTGAGAGATTTTGTCTATGTAAATTAGGGATTAACTTTTAAGACTATAAATAATGTAAAGATTATTTATTAAAATTTTAATAAGTTTATAGTTTATGACATATTTATTATTATTATTATTATTCCTTCTAAAAAAAATGACATATTTTTTTTATAATTTTATTCATTTATTTTTAAACAAAAATATAGATTTATTTTCATTCTTGAAATTATATTCTTTTCTTTAAAAATAAAATAAAATATGGAAACACGGGTACACATGCTACTGTGATTCAATTTTTTAATTTTTTTATAACATGTATGCACACACTGACTAAAATAGTATGAGATCTTATTAACGAATATTTTAATGATATTAAATAATATTTTTCTTAAAACAATAAAAATATATTAATATCATCAAATGTTATATCTTTCTATAAAAAAAATACTTAAATAATGATAGAATAATCTACAATATCAAAGTCTTTTAACTATCAAACACACTTTTATCATTATTTATAATTTATAATACAATTTTAATAAAAATATTATTTATTTATACTTTCAAATTAGAAATATTCATTAAACTTTTCTAGTCGTTATTTCTAAAGCAGTCGTCATGTTGTCTAAATATTAATATTGATACTATTATTATTATTTAGAGTGTAATAATAAAGTATATAATATTATGAGAAAGACATAATAATGGAGGTTGCAGACTGCCGACTTGGAGACGTGTACCAATGAAAAAGGATAGCGAGTGATGTGACCACCAACCAATAGCATTGCGCTTTCTGGGAGAATCTCAGCCGTACACGTTTCTGTTAAAGGTATGGTCATCAATCCCTGCTTTTCTTAGAACTTTCACCCAATTTCAAAATATGAAATAAAGTGCGTGACCATAAGACTTTGTTTGGTATCTCTCTCGGAGAATAAAGGATATGTATCATAAAAAAAGTTGTGAAAGAAACCAGCAGAGGTGGTATAAACTAAAGTATAGCGAAATTAATTATCATTTGATCAAATAAATAAGGTTTTGTGTTTACTTAATTTTATTAAAAAAAACTAACATTTGATGCATTTTGTGTAATTTTTTTCTTCTTCTTACTTTTACATCTCAGGATTGAAAATTATTAATAAGGTTTAATTATAATTTTCATCCCCATAATTTTATGAAATGATGATTTTTATCTTCTGTGTTTTTAAAGTGAACAATTGCATTTTTCTATTTTCAAAAATGCATAAATTTGATTTTTTCGTCTATTTTAAAAGGGTTAATCATTAATTTTAACGTTAACTCTGTTTATTTAATTTTTTTAATTAATAATAATGACTCATATTTTTTTAACAATAATAATCCATATTTTTTAAAATTAACAATAAGGTTCCTGATTTTTGCTTCCGTTTATGGTTGCGTGAGTCATTAAATTCAAAGAGAAGGCATCACAGAAGAGTACATCATTGCGGAGGATACGCACGTTGGAGAGAAAACAAGATGTGGTTGTTGCAGAGAAGACAAGGCTAGGTTGTCACAGAGAAGACGAAGTAGGAAGGTCATGCGGAGTGGCGTGCAGCGGTCACATGAGGAGTGGAGTGCGACAGTCCCAAATGGAGGTTGTGTGCAGATGGGGCAAGTAGAGGCTGCGGGTCGCACGCAAAGGTCACGGATGGGCGAGCGGCTGTCGCGTGTGGAGTGGCTTGGCCTGTGTCGATCACGAGCGGGGGTGGCACAGAGGGAGGTCACGCAGGTGTACGGAGGGAGGGTAGAGGAAATCAAACACAACATGAAGGTGAAGAAGAGAGGACAAGGGAGGGGTTGGGTCGAAAGAGAAACGTCTTAGGAAGGGGGAAAAAATTTAGGATTTTGGACAAAAGAGGGAAAGGAGAAAAGTTTTGGATCATTATTCCTAATTTAAAAAATTATGGGTAATTATTATTAATTCTAAAAATTAAATAATAGAGTCAATGTTAACATATTAACAATCAACCCTTTAAAATGGATCAAATTTATGCATTTTTAAAATTAGGAGATTAAATTGTTCACTCTAAAAATAAGGGGATGAAAATTATTATTTAAAAAAATCAAGAGGATAAAAATTACAATTAAGCTTATTAATAATAACAAATTCTGTGATTTGTGCTGTTGAGATTACCAATAAAAATTGCATGATTTATTTAATTATTTGAGCTTGTCAATGTAAAAAAATATGAACAAGAGAATGGTGTCCATTTGAGTACAAGAGGAGTGCTTTTCTTTGCTACAAATACTCAAAATGAGACAAGCCTTTTAGATATGATAGTTCTTTCTCATGTTATGCTGATAGTATAGTTGTAGCGATCATAATATATTTTTTGCTTTATTGTTTGTACAATAGGCACATCGAATCAAATCGAATCATCCGTGTGATAGGCAATAATACTCATCATCGTATTATGACAACGGGTGAAATTAAATATTACTCATTCTTTTTTATTTTTTTTCCCTTCAATTTTACATTATATTTCTAATTCATATGCTAATTAGTCTTTCTTTCCATCCAAATTTGAGTAGAAAGGATAAAAGGAGGGACAATAAACAAGGTTTGCAAAAATTGCATTCTTCTAAAATACCTCCTCTCTCTTAGGAAGAGTATTGTTGAATAGGTGTATGTTTGAGAACAAATAATTTAAAAATAACCATTTTTAAATTCTCCCATGAAATCCTTAATGAAAAACTATTCTAAATCATGTTTTACCTCTAAATTTAAATTTTTTTAAAATAACTAAGTTAAAAATTTTCTTGTAGAGATTACAAAATCGTGTTTTACCTCTTTCAGTAAATGAAGTTAAAAGTCAAATCCTTTTTAATACATTTTTAAAAAATGCAACTATTTTTTGTCTGTGCAAACTTTATTAATGATTTTGTTTTTTAATTCTTTCATTTTTCTTTTTACCCTTCAGAGTTCAAAGCATATTAATAGTAGTGTAAAAAAAGCATAAAAAAAGAAGTCAATGCATGAATGCGAATCCCATATCATTATGAAGATAATTACAGGCCAATACAGTTTTACATCTTAATATCTTACCACTCACAGTTATATAATTGTATATATATTTTTATTAATAGTTACATAGCTTCGACCAGATTTTTTGTTTAAAGAGAAAATAAAAATGAGAAAAGAGGAGAAAAAGTAAATTTCAAAATAAAGAGAAAAAACTATTTTTAGTAGCAGGAGTAGAAGGGATTAAATAACTCCTTCCATAAAACAAATATCTGTTTTAAAGTCTTTGTTTCTTTTCTAATTCAGACAGGATGAGATCCTGCAAGCCACATGGGGTCTTTATCAGGCAAAGCAAATATTGGTCCAAATGTCCGCATCTCCATTTGATGCACGTGAAAGCATTTTTGCAAATAAATAGTATTTGTTTTTTCACACACATACAAATTACAAAAGGACTCTTGAGGGCTAACGTGAAAGTTTAATATTTTACTATTTTAAACCAGCATGAATGTTTGAAATTTCACTATTTTAATTCTTCTTTTATTATGATCCTACAATCATTTCATATAACCCATGGGTTGAGGAAGTAACGTAAGACTTCAATTCATATATAGAAAAGAGAAAATTTGTGTTTAATTTTTTTCTTATGTAAAATTTGTTTGAATCAATTAAAAATCCCAATCATGGTTAAATAAGTAAAAGAAATATTTTTACAAATTACCTTCTTATTTTATAATAATATACTGTCACATATGCCGTTATGTTTAGTGCAGTATATAGGTGGAACACTTTGAAAATCATAGATTAATAATTTTGCCCATCAAGTCATAAATTTATATTCATATACAATATTTTTTTATATAGATAAGGACGACCTATTTGAAATTCAAGAATCATTTTCTTCCGTTCAAATGATTTTTCATTTGTTGGAATGTTTCAAAATTGAAAATGATAGTATATTCTTTGGGTAATACGTGTCGAATAATTAAGAGTTGTCCATTATCTTTGTAGTTAGACTCGATCAGATCCAATCCAAACTCAAATGATTACGAATGGCTAAGTGTCAAATTAAGTGCAACGGTTTTTGGCTTTCTGCATAATATCTGGTCCACTAAACATTACTACTACTCTAATATTAGAAGGTGTTTTCATTTCTCTACCCACTCCTACTATATTATATGCTCTCATCCCGAACAATCCTGTGTCATTTCTCATGCGTCTCCATAGTGGTGAATTGTTTTTAGCATTTCAAACATTAATTGAAAAGATAAATAAAGCATCTTTTAAAAAAAGTAATATATGGTCTGATTTATTCTTAGGGTTTAACTCAATTTGATTAAATAATGATGTTTCCATATTTGCTTTCATTTATTAAACAACTCTAGATGATACTATTGTGCCTTCCTCAACTCAGCAATATGATGTGGTGGATTTCTAATTTTGTGCCGCTGTTCCTAATTCAATTCAATTCAATTTAAATGTTACTACTGTAAAGAAAAAAAAGACATGATTTAATATAGGTATCGAGGCATTTGACTTTTGAAAATTCTGTGTGTGTGTGTGTGTTTTTTTTGGGCTTCAAACCTACTTCTTACCTAGAATTAACAACAAGGAGATAAGGATTTCCTGATTCTTTTGTAAGTCAAACGATTAAGCTAAACTAGTTGTTAAATAACCTCATCCACGCAAATTTTATATCCATTTCTATCGTTAGTCCACTCTGAAATTAAAGAAGTAGGTTCTGAGATGTTTTTGCTCCTCACGTCTCAAAATTTCCATTTCACAACTCTGACCATCTATCAATATTATTTCTCTTCAAAGCCTTTGTTTTAAACTCACTCCATACCACCATTCAATTGAGTAAAACAAAATATTTTCAAATATTTTTTAATTAGTTGATAGAGTGATAATATATATATGACCTCCTTCCTTAACTGAAACATTAAAAATTGATTCAACCAAAATTATAAAGATTATTGAATACTAAAATAGACAATACTTCAAATGAAATGACCATAACGATACTATGTGAATTTATAATCAAAACAATATATATATATATATATATATTAAAAACAAACTCAATGAATTAACCATTAATTTTTCCTCTTCTTCAGTAAAATAAAATAAAATAATTACTTATATATTCTATAAGTTGACTTTGCATTACAGGCTGCGCCTTTTATTCATTCGTCCAATCTGGCAATCTTAATTTTCTTGTGCTCTTTTGTTCTCAATATCATCAGTTATCTTTATCATGTTTTTTAACTCTATATTGTAGGGTATTGACGGGTATCATAAATTTCACTGAAAAATCAAACACAGCCATCATGTAATAGTGCAACTACAGGCATAAATGATTTACAAGGGCCCAAGCCAACGAGATTTGTGAACTAAAAAGATCCTAAGTAGCTCGGTGTTAATAATAATAGTTTGAATTTGTACTATGTGGCAACTGCATAAACAGTTAAACACGCCAAAAATGTATGCATACATACATATGGCACGAGATACCGTCGTTTTCAAAGGAAGCTGACTAAAGTGGTTTATAGTAGTCTTTATCGGTCTCTAAAATACTAAAATAATGTGTTAAAATCTGGAAATTTAGGAAGTGGAAGATAGCTATACTAATACTAAATATATGAATGGGTTGAAACCGCCTTTGCAAAAGGACAAGACAAGCACCATTGCTAATTCCGCGTGAAAAGGGGCACTAGGATTGCTAGCATGCCATGCAGTGGGGTTTCTTATAATTGAGTTGTGGTCTCGTTTCATATCAATACTCCAAATTTCGCAGCCAAGTAACTAATCAAGACTACGCGTAATTTTTGTCGCTACTTTCCTCACTTGATAAACAACTTTATCTAATGAGATTTTTAGCGTCTAGAAACTAATTAAATATCTGTAATTAAGTAAGACTCTTTGCCGTTCGACTCTGTACAATAATTTTTGTAAGTGGGTCTCTATTAAGTTTTAGCATATCATTGATACTTTGCCTATAGTAATATTGAATTTTTTTTTCTCGTTCTACCACTTTTAATAAGAAAAAAAACTACATAGAAATGGAAAAGAAAATAAAAACAAGATAGTATTAAATTTATAGGTTATATCCGTTCTGTTTAATTTTTTAACATTTAATTGATATTCACAAATTTAAAATATATTGCAGAAAACACAAACTAAAACTATTTACACAAATTAATAAGCTTTAAAAATGATATATACTGTATGATGTAGCCATCAATTCCCATCACTCCATTTTTAAATCAATCTGGGAATATACCGAGAACTGTTCTATTCCCTTTGTTTTTGAAACAAGGCATTTTTCGATAATCTGGCATAAATTCTCAAGTTTTGGCCGTAAATTTCAAGTGAGTGTGAGACTCAGACATGTTCCGGTCGAAGCTCACTGTTGAAGTTTTTGTTTGTTTGTGCTAATAAAGTGAGACAAATAGTTTTTGTTTGTTTTGAATTTTTAGTTTTGTAGTAACATCTAAGTTTCCGTAAAAAAAGTAATATATATATATATAAAATATCTAAGTTCTATGCACGATGTTAGATTTTATTTTATTCTTAGTTAGTTTGGGTTTGGATAGTCAATTTTTTTCACCAAAATATTAAACTTCATTTAATTTTAAAAAAAGTACAATATATATTTTCGTTTAATCTATTTATTGTAGCAAAAGTGGACATGATCTAATCTGACATACATATTACAGTATTATTTTGTTGCTTAAGGAAGCGAAGCAGAGTATTGTGCATAAAGTTTCCTGGTCAGCATGCCACCAACTGTGAAAAGATCCAAACTTGCCACGACACATCATCATATTTCGACCAATGGAGAGAAAGGGTAATGAATTTGATTACATGAAAACGGAACAGGTGTTACAAAGAGAAGAGAGAGACAGGCATTGTCAAATAGTAGTATAGTCCATTCTCCATTACCATTTCAAAAAGGCACCAAAACCTTGTAATATTATTATATTGGGGCCAAAAAAATGGGAGCACAAACACGTGTCCAACCAACACGCCTAGCTACCTGAGCCCATAAGTGCACGCCACATGCACAACCTCAATGCTCTGCATCTACTACTTTTTTAAGATTTTTTTTTACAACAATTGTAATGATATTATGTTTATATATAAGATCTCCTCTAATCCGTTTATTATCTTTTTTTTTTTTTTTTACAAAAATATATTTTTAATAAATTAATTGAAAAAGATTGATGTACAAAATAATTCTATAAAATTCTAGAAATTCTTAATAAATTCAACATCATTAATTAATTTACAATTTTTTATAAAGTAGTTATCAGAGTTAGTAATAAATTTGGTCTTCGCCATTTCTCTTCATTGTGAACATTTGCACATCCTCAATTGAGTATGGTGGTCACATTCGATATGTTAATTGCATAAACACTGAATGAGTGTTGAAAGTCAAGGACCAATGGGATGCTGACACTTTCATTTTACAAATTATTATAAGTTTGTTGCATAGTTATCTCAATTCTGAAACAACAAAAGAGCAACTTTACAAAACGTTAGAAATTCACCCTTTCTCAGGTTTGGGTTCTTTTGCAAGAAAGAAAGCATTTTCAACAAATTTTATCTATAATTTTAATTTAACTAGTAAAAAGAACTGACATACTTCACTCACTTGAGAAGACATTCATGTTATGTTTATGTTCCGTAGTTAAAATGTGATCGAACACATTACTTCTATTCTGACTACGTTAACCAGTTCATCATCCCGCATGCCAACCGAATTAAAATGGGGTAACATTTCTCCCTAAAGTCATAAACGGCTAAACGATAACGGTATAAAATAAACTTCAATTCTACAAATTTAAAAAAAAAAAATTGAACTGAAAGGTACATTATCATCAGGGTCTATATACATATAATCTACATTCCCATATTTTTATATCACTACGAATATTGTCAATAATAAAATGGGTACAATTTCCAACATTGATGGCAATCTTTTGTAGTGAGACGTTAAATGCTAGCCACTATACTGAACTCCAAAAATTTTTGTATTCGTTTTTCCTCAGACCTTTAGCATGCTACCAGCAACGAGAGAACATGAAAAATCATAAGGGATTAAAAAAGAAGAAGCCAATTCTAAAATGAAATGGCCCAACCAGCAAAAGACAGTGCTAACTTCACATATTACGACTCTTCTTCCTGAAATGTCTGAGAATGAAACTGTCTGCATATAATGGATAGTTCTTTCTGATCAAGCCCTTTATGCATTTCCAGTATGAAAAATCAACCAGCTCTCCATCTTGTCGTACTATGAACAAACACCTAGACCGTTCAAAATCAGGATGATATCCGATCTGCCATAGGAAAAGAGAACAATAAACTTTTCAGCAACATGTAAATATCACAAACCAAGTGTTATAGTCACCCCCAAGAAAAACGGATTGGATAGAATTCAATTCAAAAGACAATGAGTGCAATGAATGCATATTTTATTAAATTTTATTGCTGTTTTTTTCAAAAGTGATGGAAGACAGATGTAGAGAGCAGAAGCCAATAAATGCACAACGCATCTTTAGGCTAGCAAGGGAGAAGTGGAATCCTTTCATTTTACATCCATTTCAGTAGCTAAAACAGGAATAACATTATTATACATGATGGTATCACCAAGGCCAAAAGCCATATTTGGCCAGGAAGGGATGTGCAAGGTTTGATATCATGTAAAACCAATTCAAATCCAACCAGGTGGTATAAAAAGTAAAAACTACCCAACTAGGTAATAGATTACATGTATCAAGCATGAAATCCTCTAAGTGCAAGGGGCATTTTGCCAAGTGAAATGTAGAGTGGATTACCATAGATGAACAAATCAACGGCATAAATTATAATAAAACAAAAGCAATCAGATAGCGCTCTATGAGTTAACAAAAACTAATTACTTCATTTCCTCATCAATAACAACCAACTTGCACTATTGCATCCTGCATGCAGGAAGAGACAAATCTTATTATAAACTACCCCCCCCCCTCCCCTTAGAATTTGGGCTTAGGGCTTAACTCAATTCCAAAAATCAGCTTGTAAATTGAGAGCTTGTAAAGTGAGATTAAACACATCCCCTCACTCAAACCTAGCACAATGATGATGCTGGAGACTGAAATGAAGGCATAAAAAAAGGCAGCAATTGAGGCAGACTAAGGGTAACTGCAATTAAGCAAGCTTTCCAAAACCAACCATCCATTAGAATCATTTTGATTTTATAATGGATGAAGGGTAAAATCTTTGCAGTGTTAGAGATCTTACATCAACTAGTGATATCGCCGGCCAAAATATAGTATAAAAGTGAAGGATAACTATCACCTTACAAGCCAGTTTTGTAGGGTTGAGTTAGGCCTCTAACCAACATTCGAAGAGGCAGTAGGCCACAACTGATGTCATGGTCATATATCTAATCTAATTAATAGACTGCTAAACCGAAAAAATATATAATTATTGGATCCAATTGAATAAAAGTAATACTGGGAAAAGCCTTTGGTCAACAAAAGTAGTGCCCATATTGTGTGAGTGAGAGAGAGAGAGAGAGATACCGTGATATAATCAACTCCACTTCCGATCTTTTTCCCACATTCTGGATGAAAGGGAAGCAGTTTCTCAATAATGGTTTTCTCATGCTCTGGACTTAGTTTATCTCCATTTTCATATCTATGGCAAGAATTTGCAACAAAGTATTATCCGAATTTCCAAGAGAAAGAAAACAGAACACGTATTGCATATTTGAGGCAAGAATTTGAAACAAGGTATTTTGACTATTATCAAAATTTCCAAGAGAAATGAAAACAAAGCATGCACATCCATCACTCCATCAAATGTTTTTAAATCTCAATAACAGTGCATAGCAACTGGCCCCAAAATCGCTATAGCAGGATAGCAAATAATGGAATAGCCGCTATTCTAAAAAAAATTATATACTTTATTCATATAATGTAAACTATATACATATAAATTCTCAAAAATGATATATAAATTGAGAATAAGAGTAGTGTAACGAAGTTTTACACTGTCAGGTAATCACAACCCTTCATTTATATGACTTTTGAAATAATTTTATAATAATCAATTGATTTATCATAAATAAAAAGTTGTAATTGTCTGACGGTATAAAATGTAAAATTTTATCACATTGTCAGTGAGCTATCCTTATTCTTATATAAATTACTCAAAATTCATGACATTCATAATTAACATAGGTGTCTTAAACAAAACATACAAGTAAACCAAAGACAAATACAAGTTTCCTAGATTAGAATCATGAAAAGTCACATTCTAGATCATTTTCACTACTATTTCAGCTGTAGATTTCATATTTGGAATTGAAATCCCAAAAATAGTTCCCCAAAATAGCCCTATTTAGAGGGGTTTATTGTAATTGACAGATAGCGCTGCTATCTCGTCCACTACGGCAGGAGGCTATTTGGTTTGCTACAGCCACTACAGTAAACTGCTCCAGCAGTCAGGGGCCGCTCCAAACTGCCATGCTAGTATAGCAAGAATTCAATAGATTCTGTGTAGGTTTTGATTGCAGTCCTATCTTCCTTGTATCCGCTGAAATGCTGGAAACCAGAGGCCTCAATTGGCCAGTGCCTATGGCAATGGGGTTTGGAGCTTGGGATAAAATAAATTCCCATTTGCCTGGCCCTTTTCATTATGTGTAAAACCCAGGCAATATATAGCAGCTATTTAAGAACAGTGAATTAGGTTGTGATGTATATTAGTTGTTTCAATTGCATAATAGTCTCATTCTTGAACAATAGGGAAGACATGTGAAGTAAAGTAAAGGGGAAATGGTGACATACTGTCCAGAATGAAGAATCATTCTGACGAAGCCAACGAGAGGAACGGTGTCCTCCAAAATCTGGTCCTCCCAATCAACCCATTTGTCGTCATCGTCGTTGTCATCGAAGGCGTGTTCCTCCAAAATTCCACGAGAAACCAGGGGCTTGCTGTGCAAATTGTCGCCGCCGTCGGAAAATGTAGCTTTGAGTTTGAGTTTGAATTTGAGTGGAGAGAGAGGAGGAAGGTGAGGCAAACAGTGGAAAGTGAAAGGTAAGAAGAGGGGAGAGCAAAAGGAAAGAACATGCGGTGGTGCCGTTTTGGGTAGTAAAGAAGCCAAAGCCATGCTTGAACTCATCACTTATGACTTATGTATTGTTATCCAACAAACAAACACACATTCTCGTTCACTCTGCAGTAGTGTGCTAAGCAACAAGATGGATAACGAAGTGGAAGACCCACCCCTCCGCAGTCTCTCCTCTAGCCATTTTGATTGGGGGAGGGGGTTATCACAAACTCCCCTGCTATTGTTTATCACGTTTCATTGGGTTCTGTATGGGCTTTCTCACTACTAAGCCCATTATGAAATTAATATTTATACCTCTCAAAGGAATCAAATGAGGGGTGCCAATAGTAAGGCACCGCCACTAAACCAATCCCAAGCCTTACTAAGATGAAAAAAAAAACAAAAAGGAGGCAGGGAGAAGCTGAGGCGCGGACGACGGGGTTTCCGTATTATCGGCGACAGTAGCCACGTGTGCGGTCAAATATAAACGACGTCGCGTGGCGGTTCACGCAGTGTACGAGTTTATCTTGTGTCGTTGTGTCATGTGTGTCGTATGAAGAAAAGAAAGAACTAAACAACCACGTGGCCGTTACATCACATGTTTGAATAATAATCTCCCTTCAAAGAACGACCACCAAATTTCCCCCAACAACTTCTACACAATAAATCCGCAATCTCATGCAAGCTTTCCTTTTTCTTTTACCCCTCCCGATTTCGCGTACCCTTCCCTTAGAATATTCCTCCGTTCAACTATTTTTGGAATCCTAGGGTTTCACATTTTCCTCATTCCCGATCCCAATCCGCGATTCTCATTCCATCACCGTTCGGTAATTTGATTAGATTGGGCATCCCTAAAAATTTTCGGAGTTACGATGCCGCCATTTTTGTCGACCTCGAAGGCCCTTCGCTCCTTAGCATCGCGCAAAAGTGGTGTGAGTCAATTGATTAGGTCTAGCAGATGCATCACTACTGCCACTACCGGCGGCCATCACATTCAGCCTTCCGTCTCTCGCATTGGTTTTCCCCCTCTCATTGGTGGATTGTGCAATAGTAATAATAACAACAATTATAATGCTGTTCAATCAAGACAGTTTATTGGATGTGAAGACAATCAAGAAAATGTTCTATTCAAAACTTACGAGGAGAGGCGCGTTTTGGGGTAACGAGATTTTACTTGTCTCTCTTTGTTTATGCTGCCTGGTGTTTGCATTTTGATTTTATTATTATTATTAATTGTAGATTTTGTTGATATTTTCAAGTGTAGCTGAGCTGGTGTCTTCTTTTATGTTAATCAAAGCTTTTCTTAATGAAATTTTAGAGTTTTAATAGATAGCTCTGCTGATTGTTTAATTATTTCAATCCTTGGGAGTTAGGAGAAAGTTAGCTTTTTTTTATGTCTAACTAGTTTTATTACGTTAGGATATATTCTAGTAGTGGTTTAAAGAGTGCTTTTAACTCCGTGTTGTGTACCGAGATTATATGATAAATATTCTCTGTTTGGATACTAAAAGAATCCTTATGGATTTGAGTGTACAAATCATCATCTTATATTGGAGAAATTATTAGGTGGTCTTGGATCATCATGATCCCAACTAATCTCCATATCACATGTAATGAAGTGTTATTAATTCCTTCTTGTAAATTGACAAACTTGAATACGAGTCAGTGTCACATAAAGATTGGCCGGGATCATTGACACTTGCTTGTCCAGGATTACCTGATAATTTTTCCTTATTCTGGGCCTTGCATACATTACAGTTGAATTCAGAATAAGTATACTCTGTTATTGTTTTCATTCTTTCATTTGTTAACTGATATACTTATTGATTATTAGGTACTCTCCAGAGCAATTATTTGATGTTGTTGCAGCTGTTGACTTCTATCATGGTTTTGTCCCATGGTGTCAAAGGTCGGACATAATTAGACACCATCCAGATGGGTCATTTGATGCTGAGTTGGAGATTGGATTTAAATTCCTTGTTGAAAGTTATGTTTCTCATGTTGAATTGGACAGACCAAAGCGTATAAAGGTATTCAACCTCCTCTAGTATAAAGAAATAGTTGAATTGGGTGCTAATTCCACATGTGAATCTTATATACGGGTTTTAGATTCTTTACTCTCAAACCAATATGTGATTCAAACTGGTTGATCATGAACATGGATCTTTGTGTTTCTCTTCATTTCTGTCTCTCTTTTTGTAAGTTTTGCTTATCATTTCTACTGATTGCTATATATTTTTTTTGTTTCCAGACAACTGTGTCGCAGAGTACCCTGTTTGATCATTTGATAAACATATGGGAATTTAACCCTGGCCCTATTCCAGGAAGTTGCGATCTTTATTTCTTGGTGGATTTTAAGTTTCAGTCACCACTTTACAGACAGGTATATTTCTGTTATAATTAATATGTAGCCATCTTTATAACTTGCATTTTGGTGTCTTTATGCTTTGATTGGAAAAACAATCCTCAGTTGTCCTCACTTTTCGTTTTCATTGGCTTAAACTTGTATAAGTTAAGGAATAAAGAATATTTGATTTCGGTTATCAAATACTGCTCAGTAGCATTACCTGTACTTTGGCATGACTTTCCCTCCTATGCTCCCGCATTTGTATTCATTCAATTTCCTACACAACTCACTTCATAACAATACTGTTGAGTTATTAAGACTACGGAGGGTTGTAGTTATATAAGTTAAGTTACATTTTGTATTTTTTTTTTTGTAATGGCTAATGAAATGTTCTTTTATGATGACCAGATTGCAGCGGTGTTCTTCAAGGAGGTAGCCTCTAGGATGGTTGGTTCATTTACTGAGCGTTGCCGTATGATATATGGACCAGAAGTGCAGGTCCTTGAAAACTCGTATGGAAAAAGGGCATAGAGTTCTGCACCAGTTTCTTGTCTTGAACATAGTTGAGATCAATTTACAGTCTCTGCATCAATTGGGCGTTTTTTTTTATTGTTTGCCGCTCAATGCTAAATGATTGATCGTTTCACTTTCTAATCCCTAGTGATTTTTGTAATTTATGCAGATGAATTCTACAATATCCTGTGAACAATCTCAAAATTGACATGAAGATCATTTTTTAAAAAAAATTGACGTATGGCCTTACATTTACATACAACTTCCCTCCTTCCCCCCATAAAATGGAAAAAGAAAAGAAAGACAGTGCACATTCTAATGACATTTTTTTTTCTTCCGGAAATTATTGATGAAATGCTTTAAGAATTGTGGCCGTATTTTTTTCAAACCTCATCTCAAGTTCATCACCTATTTTTTTAATTTTTTTTTGGGGCCTATTTTCTGAGAATATAAAATACCAAATAATTAATGGTAAAAGAATGAGTCGCAATCAAAGAAACCAAAAATAGTCAATACATTTTAAAGTAAATAATAAAATACTTGCCGCAAAAACTACTGTTCAAGATGTAAATATGACAAAAACCCTCTGTAGTTTTGACTGTTTTTGTATCCTTCTTTCCCTCTTAATATAGTACTTGACAAAACCTCTGCATCAAAAAAAAAAAAAAAGAAGACAAAACCTCATTAATTTAACGTACTAAACCAGTGTAAATACTAAATAATGTTTCGCAAGTTAAGGTTTAATACATCGAAAGAGTTTTTGAAGTTATTGGTTATTTTGCTTTATAAATTATAAAAAAAAAATCATGCTAATTATCAAGTGATAGTCATTCGATCACAAAAGAAAAAGAACCAAGTGATAGTCGTTTTAATTTTGGTTTCTGACGTTATCAAATGACGATCATTTTAGACTTTAAAGACTAAAGATAACTGACATTTAATAATATTAATTTGTAATGAGCAAACTTAAATACAATGTCATAATTGTTTAGTTTATTTTTTTCCAATCAAAACTAAGGTGAAAACTAGGGCCAGAGACTGCTCCAGTGGGTCATAGTATTATTTTGTTTTTCTGGCTCCAAATCAAAATCTGAGAACTGTACCTGTATTTAGCAGAAATGAAGTTGGCTTCTAAACCCAATCTGTCTCTCTTTCACTCTCTATTCCAGGATACAAGCGGTGCACTCCTCATCTTTCGACAACTTTTACAGTCAAATGTCAATCCTAGCCATGTTACCTTTTCTTTACTCATCAAAGCGTGTCTTTCTTCCTCTTCTTTGCCCACTGCCAGGCTACAAGTAAACCAGATTCAAACCCAGTTGTTGAAACGGGGCATTGATCAATTTCTACATGTAAACACCGCTCTCATTGACTTCTACATGAAACTTGGGTTCACTACCCATGCACGCCAACTGTTCGAAGATTTGCCTTCTACAGATGTTGTTTCATGGAACGTATTGATTTGTGGATATTCACAAAATGGGCATCCTCATGATGCCCTTCGACTCTTTGTCCACATGCTAAGAGAGAGTTTCAGACCTAACCAAACAACAATTGGTAGTTTGTTACCATCTTGTGCTCACCGTGAACTTTTCCTTCAAGGTAGATCTGTTCACTCGTTTGGAATCAAAACCGGCCTTGGTTTGGATCCTCAGTTGAGTAATGCCCTTACCTCGATGTATGCTAAATGTGATGACTTGGAAGCATCCCAACTCTTATTTCAAGAAATGGGTGAGAAAAATGTTATCTCCTGGAATACCATGATTGGTGCCTATGGCCAAAATGGATTTGAGGACAAGGCAGTGTGGTGCTTTAAAGAGATGCTTAAGGAAGGTTTGCAACCCAGTCCAGTGACAATGATGAATCTTATGTCAACTAATGCAGTTCCAGAAACTGTCCATTGCTATATTATCAAATGTGGCTTCACCGGTGATGCTTCTGTTGTTACCTCACTAGTTTGTTTATGTGCAAAGCAAGGGTTCACTGATATGGCAAAATTGCTTTACGAATGTTATCCCACCAAAAACCTGATTTCATTAACTGGGATAATCTTTAGCTATTCTGAAAAAGGTGAGGTAGAATCTGCGGTTGAGTGTTTTAACCAAACTCTGCAGTTAGACATAAAACCAGATGCAGTTGCCTTGATTAGTGTCCTTCATGGAATTAGCGATCTTTCTCATTTTGCTATTGGATGTGCTTTCCATGGTTATGGGTTGAAGAATGGGCTGGCTAATGATTGCTTAGTTGCAAATGGGCTAATAAGCATGTATTCAAGATTTGATGAGATAGAAGCTGCTTTGTCTTTGTTTTTTGACAAGAGTGAAAAACCATTGATCACTTGGAATTCTGTGATATCTGGTTGTGTTCAGGCTGGAAAATCAAGTGATGCCATGGAGTTGTTCGGCCAAATGAACATGTGTGGACAAAAACCAGATGCTATTACTATCGCTAGTCTACTAACAGGGTGTTGCCAGCCTGGGTATCTGCGGATTGGAGAGACACTGCATGGCTATATCCTTAGAAACAATGTGAAAGTGGAAGATTTTACAGGAACTGCACTAATGGATATGTATACTAAGTGTGGAAGATTAGATTATGCTGAAAAGGTATTTTATAGCATCAATGATCCATGTTTGGCAACATGGAACTCCATCATATCAGGTTATAGTTTATATGGACTTGAACACAAAGCCTTCAGTTGTTTTTCTAAACTGCAAGAACAAGGACTAGAACCTGATAAAATCACTTTCTTGGGAGTTTTAGCAGCATGCACTCATGGAGGATTTGTCTACGCAGGAATCAAATACTTTCGTATCATGAAAAAAGAGTATGGTTTGATGCCAACTTTGCAGCATTATGCTTGCATAGTTGGTCTCTTGGGTCGGGCAGGGTTGTTCAAGGAAGCAATTGAGGTTATTAACAACATGGAAATTCGGCCTGATTCTGCTGTATGGGGGGCATTGTTAAGTGCTTGTTGGATTCAACAGGAAGTAACGCTCGGGGAATGCTTGGCCAAAAATTTGTTTTTATTGAATTACAAAAACGGTGGATTTTATGTATTAATGTCAAATCTTTATGCGATTGTTGGGAGGTGGGATGATGTAGCAAGGGTGAGGGATATGATGAGAGACAGTGGAGGAGATGGGTGTTCAGGTGTTAGTGTTATTGAAGTGACGCCCCTCAGAAACACCAATAACAACTTGTGCCCGAGTGAGGTCTATTTGAATACAACCACTTGGAAGCATTTGTGTCTATATTGACTTCATAGTACAATAACTACAACATTTTTTCGCTGCAAAAAATTGCAGTTTGTCCGCTATACAAATAGGAGACCTGAATCTTGAAAATAAACACAACGTAAAAGGAATTTTAAGGGGAGATGACACGCAGAACGGCAGAAGTAGAATTGTATAAATAAAAAATCAAATGGTAAGAAACATGTATTATAAATTCATAACTAAGTGAAGAGAAGGGCGTATCATAGTGGACAATTAAACTCTTCACTAGATACTTTGGAAGCAAATATCCTATCCTAACAAAGTGAATTAGGCTGACAGGACTAAAGTATTTTATTTTGAGTATACAGCATTTGTTTAATGAACTTTGCCACGTATAACAATTTACTAATTTCCCTGCAGTGCACAACCGTCCCCAAGGAGAGAGTGTATCCTCTCCGGCACTAGAGAAGTCCAGTTGGAGAGAAATACATACAATCTCATCTCTCAAGAAAAATTAACACTTCCATTGGATTTGTGTGTATCTCTTTCCAACTGAAGTTGTTCAGTACTGAAGAGGATACAAACTCGGGGTGCCATGAGCCCATGACCCCATCCCTTGATGTCAACCAAAGATATCTTCAGCTTCAAGAGTTGAGTACTTGAGGATGGCTGCAAGAATCCTATCTTTGTCTCTGGTTGCGAATGCTTCCAACAGGACTCCATCTTTGTAGAAGTGGAAAAGAGGCACGGCCTGCATCAATTTGGTTTCTTTTCAAATTCAACGTATCATAAAGCATGGAATACTGGAAGTGTAGTGATTACATGCCGTAGCTAGTGGCAAAAATGATGCACATCTGATAGCTATTGAGGATAGGAAGAAGATAGAATTAACCATAAAGCGAGGTGAAGAAAGTAGATAGTTTTTTAGAGATAGACATAAAAAGAAATAACAAGATAAACCAGAACCAAAACAAAAATGGCATTTGCACTAGTTAATTTGAGTAAACTAGAGAAATCATGCAAATGAAGACACTAACCACGGAACATTGAAAAACAAGTTGGACAACAAACATATGGATTAGCCTGATGGTTGATACTTAGCTGTCTCCAATGGAGGCAGGTCAGTTTTATGCAGATTAAGTTTAAATTGATACTCAGTAAATAGTAATCGATAGAAGAAAAGAGAAATACCCTGATTCTAAGTCGGTCAGCAACCTCGGATTGCTCATCATACTCATCCATTACCTGCAAGCAATAGCGTAATAAGAGCTTCTATAGATAAACTTTTATTTACATGTTCCATGATAAAGTAATCAAATATAACCTCTAGTTTGAGACAGAGATATTAGTTGATCATGACTTTCTTCACCACAGCCTAAAGAGAACTTTGCAAGGATGAGCATTTATTGTTGTTCCTGATAAACTTAATATTTAAGTCCTTATATTTATTATTTACTCAAATAAATCTGAATAGGGACTACAGTTTGATAACAATGTAAAAGTTGTTTATATTGTCATCTAATCATAAATTGTCATATATAAAAAGTTTGTTGACTTTTATAATAATCATTTAAAAAGCCATAAAATGATTTCTGATTTTAAAATCTTTACATAGTGTATGAAAAATAAAATCATAAAAATAGTTTTATACTAAAGATAGAAAACATAAATATTTGGCTGAAATATAGAGGAGCTAAACAGATAGCATACTTACATTATGCTTTAGAAAGATTACCGGAGCTTCATGATCACCAGATTTCTTGCAGAGTTTTGCAAAACCCTGCTCTATATACTTACAGCTTCCACAAGAGGTGCGGAAGAAATCTACCACCACCAAGGATCCACTTCCTTTAGCCTTGTCTAGAATTTTGCTGAACTCTTCATCAGTGGTGAATTCTCTTACACATTCAACGGGACAGAGATCATCCTCTTCATCAGACAAACCTTGTTGATATTCTTCAGCAACTCTTATCCTGCTAGGGGAGAATGTGTGCCTGATTTTTACTAGTGGTTCAACTTTTGTCCCACCAAAACATAGCTTGCCATGACTGTGCCCAGGAACCCAGCTGAAAACTACACGGGAAATTCTAGACTCAAATGGTTTTTGTATGTCTACTCTAACACTGGCAAATGACTTGCTATTCTGCCCGGGAATGACAACCTGCGGCATCTTTTGCATGCAAAATCTTACGGCTCGTAATCAAGAGATTGGAAAAGAATTTTTTGATAGAAAAGAATATTGGGTTTCAATTGACTCACGTATTTCTTAGGCACTTGTCTGAGCTAAGTGATAAGATACCAATGCCATATACAAGCATCATGGAGTAAAAAAAACAAGGTAAAACAATTAATGACCAATAAAGCTAGAGTGGTTTACAAACAAAATGTCTAAAATGTGAAGTACTTGGCAAATGGAGAAATGATTATAAATGGTTGTGATTCAATGGACACTGATGAATGTTTATATAAAAACACAAAGATTAGATATAGCCATGAATGATAGTGTGAGCATTTCAAACTGGAAGCCAAACAGAGTGTTGAGAGAACATGATCTTTAATTTTGAAGGAGCAGCAACCAGAAATGAGAAACCCTTATGACATTGCACAGCCACTCAGCCCTGGTTTTGAGAGTAAAAGGAATGTTATTCCATTCCAAAGTAAGAGCAAGAACATATATTGCGACTTATAACAAGACCAACTCATGAAAACAACCTAAACCTTTATATCAACAGGTTTGATCCTGTTAGGGAGATCAACTTAGCATTCACACTAATTCTAACTTCACGGGTGTTGTACTACACAATTTTGAAGTTGAATTATAAAAAAAACAACAACGAAAAAAATGAGGCAAAGTAAGCACTGAAAATGAATAAGAAACAAAAAGGAAGGGAAAATGAGAAAGGTTTGGTTTTGATTTGAGAAGAGTTACCTGACAGACAGAGAACAGGGGAAAAGGAAATGGAATCGTCGAAACCAAAAAGCGCGGTTTTGCGTTTGCCATATCTCTGCACAGCAAACTTCGAATCAGGAGAAGACACGCGCACTCCCCATATCCACGCACTGTGGTTTCTGATTTTTGCTGTTTTCCTAATATTTTATTTTTTATAATTATAATTAAGTAGTAGGATATATAGTGTTTCATAATTTTATTTTATTTATCTTTATTTTAAGTTTTAATATAGTTTATTATTTAACAAACAAATTATTTATAAAATTATTCAAATTATTTTATACAATTTCTAACTAAAAAATATAAGAAAATTTTGGACATAATTGTGTTAAATATTGAAAAAAAAAATTATCGTAAATAATTGTTTTACATAATTTAAATAGGATTATCTTTTATTAATGATATTTGTAATTTTGATTTAATAAAATCATATCTAAAATTAAAATTAGACATGACAAACAAACTCACACTCCAATTATTTACCTGAACCTACCTTCATTTTAACAGGGAAAATAACTTTAACTAGGGTCAGAATCACATTTATCTTGAAATTCAAAGTTAAGTTTGAGGAGGAAGCAGGAATGCTGACACATAACACCCGCCCAACCTCCTCACACACACGCACCCCGATACTATTTATCATACATACTCACATTTATTATGCAAATTATTTAAATTACAAAACTAATTTTGTAAGCCCAATAGGCCCATATTTAACGTAACCCTACATTTTCTTTCTCTATTTAACAAAAAGTATGCAGGTATCGCGATGCAAATTCCTTTGTTTCTCCTTTCCTCTTGGTTCATTTTTTACATTCTATCCTCCATTTTTTTTCTCATTCATTTTAGATGCAATTTGTTTGGTCCTACTGTTATTGTGATCTTCATTTCTTTTTCTTATTTATTTTATGTATGTTGCTTTATTATGTATTTTGGTCACTTGTAAATTAGGTCACCGAGTTAAGTTAATTCAACATGATTTTTGTTCAATGTAATGATAGCAACATTAATTTAGGAGCATATGCATATTTTATCTAATGACTTGATCATACTCATAACAAGATCGATTATCGATGTGTTCATTTTGAATTTTACAACAGAAGATTAAATCTTAATCCTCAATTTTGAAGAGGATGTAGAGACGTTGACACACACATATTCACCTTACACTATTTTTTATATAGATTTTTACTTATTGTGTAAATCATTTATATTATAAAACTAATTTTATAAGTTCAATAGGCACATATATTATGTAACCGTGTATTTTATTTCTCTATTTAACAAAATATATATAACTATTGCAACACATATCATTTATGTTTTTTTTTTTACTTTTCTCTTTGTTAATTTTTATTTCTTCATTTTCACATTCTAGCCTCCATTATTTT